>STHB01000004.1:28832867-28850367 GCA_018908115.1 Anopheles rivulorum
CTAACCTGCCACAAAAAGTGCTACCAAAAGTCAGCATCGTGCAGTAAGATTGCCAATGCCGATCCAAACTCACTGCTGGGAGCAGGTGGCAGCGGTTCGGCCGTCGTAGCCGGTGGTTGTGGACCGGACGGTCAGCCGCTGTACGGTGGTGGCATACCGACGAAGCTGTTCGGTGTACCGCTAACGGCGCTCTGCGGTAGCAACAGCGATGGCGTTAAGATACCGGCCCAGATCACCAAGCTGATCATGATGATCGAAATGCACGGTCTGTACTCGGAGGGCATCTACCGGAAGAGTGGCGTCAGTTCGAAAATTAAGGATCTGAAGGCGAAGATGGATCGGGCGATGACGAGTGCGGATGGTGGCGGCGGTGAGATGGACTTTGAGTCGTACAACGTGCACGTGCTGACGAATGTGCTGAAATCGTTCCTGCGCGAGATGCCCGAACCACTGCTGACGTTCGATCGGTACGACGACTTTTTGCGTGCGGCTGATCTGTCCGATGGAAGTGATCGCGTGCAGACGCTGCTGTCGCTCGTGAAGAAGATCCCGCCAGCCCATCACTGTCTGTTCGAGCGGTTAATCTTCCATCTGGCGCTGGTGGCGAAGCTGGAACAGTACAATCGCATGTCTGCCAGTTCGCTGGCGATCGTGTTTGCGCCGTGTGTGCTACGCACCAATCGGTACGTACCGGCACAGGACAGTCTGAACGATATCGGTCGACAGACGAAGTGCATGGAAACGCTCATCACGCAGAAGATGCTGAACGTGAAGAGTACGCTTGCGGACATTGATACGCTGGACACGGCCGCCCACACGGCTACGGCACGACTTAGCACGCTGCGCAGCAGTAAGGTGTTCACGCACGAGGAGATGGCAAATGCACGCGGTGGCAGCGGGATGGCGACGGGCGGGCTGCTCGAAACGGAAACGGAGGAGATGCTGCTCGAGGGCCACATACAGGAGATTCGCAAGGAGAAGGCACTACTCACCTCGACGCTGCCGAGTTTGGCGCGCGCAAGCTCGGATGACGATCTGCTTTCCACCGATCTGGATGGCGAGGGTGGCAGTTTGGATGACTTGAGCAACAGCAAGGAGAAAGACCTCGATGTAAGCAGTGGAGGAGGAGGAGGAGGCGGCGGCAGTGTTGGAGGAGGGGGAGGAGGAGCAGGAGGCAACATGATTAGTGACAGTGGCATCTCGATACGCTACCAGGCACCCTCCGATCACGGCGGTAGTAGTAATGTTAGTCTTAATAATGACGTCCCGATGGCTGTGAGTTATTCGTTACGTGATCAGAGTGGAGCGGGAAGCTCGGGGGGTGGTGGTGCGTTAGGCGGAGTGGAGTACTTCCATAAGATGGGTTCGTCTTCTGGCGCGTGTCCGGCACCAGGCGTGAAGACGAAATCTCTCTCCCACCAGACACTGCTCGAGCGGGAAGCGTTCCTACGCGGCAGTGGATCCACGTCTGCCTCCTCGCCCCAGTCACCAACGACCGCACAATCCGCGACTGCCTCCTCCACGCCATCGTCCTCGGCATCAGCACCATCGATGATAAAGTCGCAACAAAATGGAAACGGGACTATCGCCGGTGGCGGCACCGTCGATCGCGATCGTGTTGGTGGTGGATCGAGCGGATCTGGTGGAGCTGGCGGTGGGTCAACGGGTAATGGTAGCGGGACGATGGCACCAACGGCAAACAGTGCCGGCAAGCGTGGTGATATAAATCTGAGCCATTCGATGATAACACTGTCCACCACGTCGCACAGTCTCGGTGGCAGTACAACCAGCAGCAGCAGCAGTAGCGGTGTCGGTGGAAGCACTGGCAGCACCGGCAGTGGAAGTGACCTGCAGCGCCAGAAACCGATCATCATCCGAAGCGTGTCCGGCGGATACGAGGTTGGCCATCATCACGGTTCGACGTCGACGGTTGGCTCCGGTACGGCGCATCCAGCGACAAACCATCGGATACTGATACAGGGCTCGTCCGCATTGCCGATCACGGCCGGTGCAGCAAACATCACGACTACCCCGTCCGGTTCCGGTGCTACCTCCACTTCCGCTTCCAGCTCTTCCATCAACTCCACGAACCTGCACGCGAAAGACAATAATGGGATGGGTAAGGAGGGTGGTAGCGCAAAGCTCGTGTCACGACGGATGTCTGCCGGCACCAACAAACGATCTGGTGGTGGTGGTGGTGGTGGTGGAGGTAGTGGGGGCGGTTCGAGTAGTGCAGCCGGTGGACCCGGACCACCCGCCGGAGACGACGAACCGATTATGGTTTGAAATGTACAACGGAGCAGTATGCACGGCCGCAGGGATGAAAAGCGAATGCGATCGCTTTGTTTATGTCATTAGCAGAGCGGAAGATGATCGATACGATCGATAAAACGCGGTGTCATAAAGCAGCATTAGGAAGAACAGCACACAAACACACAGCTCCACACATCTTAAACTTAAGTCACGACAGTTAATGATCCTATAGTGCGTTGATTGTTCCGACATGTTCGAAAGAGGAAGGTATGTGTAAACACAGCCCCACGCACACACAACAGTTAGTAGCAGCGTCAGTTAGTCAGCGATGAATGGAACGGACGGCAAACGAAACAAAACACAGGTCCACCGATTTGTGCATTTTGAATGGCATGTCCCGTTTACACATTCGTTTTTACACATTAATTAATTTATAACAATCGATCATACTATACATACACGTAGAATAGAACGGTGAAACGACAACTGACAAAACGATGTGAATGAATGGGATGAATCTTGAATACTCCAAAAAACAAAACAAAACAAAACTGTGCAAAACGAAACTGCGCGCAATTTAGTCTGCTTTTTCTGCAACAAATCTCCACTTTCAGCCAAAACTGTGCTGGAGATGATTGTGTTACAAGCAAAAGCAAATGGTACGGAGGAAATGTTTTCCATGAATGGAAAAGCAAAAAAAACTTTACAATAAAACAGGAATCACAGGAAGAGGAACCTAAAAGCTGAACAATGTGGTTCTCAGTGGGTTGTAAATTAATTTGGACACTAATCCAATCAAACAGGCGCATCCAGCAAGAGATAGGAAGAAAGGGAGAGAGAGAGAGAGAGAGAGAAATTGAATTTAGATATAAAAGGACATACGCGCTACTAATAGCAATCAACGAGTCATGCGTTGTGTCGAGGAAACAAGCTTCGTAAAAATTGAACTTTTTTTTCTTTACATTTAATGCAACCACCACCAACAAATCTCCCCATATGCACTAGAATGAGCCTATTACTCTTGCGAGCACAAAGTATGACCCCACTCGGATGGCAGCAGCAAGTGTGGTAGGTAGTAGGTACCTCTTTAAGGCAATACTGTCCCATTTCGGGATAAAATCTCGAATGAACGGTTTGCTCTCCTCCGAATGGCTCCGATCTATTCCAACTATCCATAGTCTGCTGGTGTGGGAGGCCCGGTGGGTAAAATCTGCATCTAGATGGTTTGACGCAGGCATCCAAATAAGACAAAAAGCGAGAATTTAAAATGGACACGGCAACACGTTATGCGGAATGTATAAGACCGTCTCGGTACGGAGACGCGTCTTTTCGCCATCGTGTGAATAACTTTATCTTATCATCTGTTTTTTCTTCAGTTTTGTGTACTACTCACTGTGTTTTGTTTTTTGTTTTACACTGTCCTCTAATTATTTTGTGTTTCTTTCGTTTCTTGTTGGCAAACAATCGTGCAAAATGAATGCTGATAAACTCTTAGACAGAGCAATATATGATATATACATATACATAGATGTAAACTTACTATTATAAATATGTAAATTTAATTCCTTCCTCATTTAAGTGTGTAACGTTAGGCGGAGGGTCTTGTCCCCCAGCGCCGTATGGAAAAAAAACCCCTCCGTTTCCGCCCGCCCCTTCCCCCCTCTCAGCGCTTCCAATCCGATTCCCGTGGGGAAGTGGGAAGGGAAAGTAGAGGAAAATACCCGATGGAATCTGTGAATAATAATATTATGTGGTTCGGAAGGAATGCGGAACATTGCTTTTCATATTATGCATATTAAACGTTTTCTTTCTTTCCTGAATCTTTTATTTACCCGCTCCCCGGTCCAGCTTAAGAAGATATGTGTTAGGCCAAAAACCGAAACCGAAAACAGCAACAATGCATAGAAGAAATGGCTCTTTCCCCGTTGTGAGAGTATTGCGAGGCTGGGAAGAGCCGTACGAAACGAACAATTTATTTAATAACAGACGAACAGAAAAAAAAAACAAGGAAGAGAAACGGTTCCTGCTCACATGTTCCGAATGTTGCATCGTGTAAATTCACACTAATATAGAAAGGCAAAACGAAGTTTGTTTTATGTACGGCGCACGTATCTCGTGCAGAATAATCTGGAAAACGGGAATAGAAACCATCCTTGCTAGACCGAAATAAGAAGAAATTAAACCAATTATATGTTTGGGTTTTGTTTTGTTTCTTTTATTTTTAGTTTTGTTTTCTTACTTTTAGCTTACTTTTATACGGTTTGTAAACGAAACTTTGAGAACTGCTTAGTTATGTTTAGACTTTAGATTTTATTAGTTCCTCTTTTATGTTCTTTTTGTATTGTCTCTTTCGCTTTATTTTTTTTTCTTTTCTTTTTTATTTTTATACTATTTTTTTTATTTTTTCAGGTTTTTTTATACTTATTTTAGTTTATTTATAGCAAGTGCACAAAACAGGGGAACTTTTGGAGAGGACGTAATAGGAAGAAATCAATTTACATTCCTTTCCTTCTCATCGTTTTTTCACCTTCACCGTCTTCTATCACACGTGGCAAAAACAAACACAAAAACATCGACTCACAATTTTCCATGCTGTAGTACACGATCATGTCACGGTTGTGACTTGAACACTCGGGACAAAAAATGAAGCAACCAGTACACCGAAAAGCAACAAAACTAATGCCACACCATACCACCGTTGGATGATACCGCGAGAGGGCAACAACATGTATTTGGGAGGTCTTGGCCAAACAGCACAGACCAAAACAGTGTCAGTAGAAGTCCCAAACAAACCATTCTCCCATCGAATCCACACGAGAGGAGAATAACACAACAAAAAAAGGTTCCAAATGTCTAACAAATGCGTAAAACAAAACAAAACAAAAAGCATAAAAGAATAACTGTAATTAGGTAAGGGAATGTAAGGCACTTGTATATCTTATAGCAAATATTAAACCTATTTGTATCGATATAAACCACTACACTAATTCAAGAGAGGAAGCAAAAGTCTTCATTTAACAGAACGTGGAGGAAAAGAAAACCAAGACACAAAATAAGAGAAAGAGAGGCAAGTGAGCAAATTTATGAATGCGTAACAAAGCGATGGGGGTGCGATAGAATATAAGTATGTTTATCATTTGTACCAATAACGAGTGCTAAATAGAGTAGAACAAAGAAAAGCCACAAAAGCAAATAACTTGTTGCGATGACAGGTGCCTAATTGTATAAGACACACGTGAAACCCGCGCCCAATCGTTCCGTTGCATTGCTTTTGGAAATTGGTTTACTTCAGTGTTTTGTTTTTTTTTTTTTGCATTTTTTAAGAAGTAAAAGCACACACCAATATTAAAATGGTTTCGTTTTTTTTCACTTAGAAAAGTAATAAGGAAAGGTAGTTTAATAGTCAGATAGCCGGAGTATTAAATTGTTTCGTTTTTTTAGGAAAGTTAGGAGTTTTTTTCTGCATTAAACAAAAGAGGAACTGAAGATATGAAACAAAACAGGAATCAGTTTTCCATAATCAAAAGAAATTTGCATTCGCAAAACAAGATGAAACGAATCAAAAAAAGTAGCAAATTACCTAATTACTATACCGACACTAAAGGTTTGTGTTTACTGTTGCTTTCCTTTTAATTCTTGCAGCTTTTTCTTTCTCTTTCTAGTAGATTGTTTTTACGCAACATGACAACAAATAGGGAAAAGGCAAGAACAAGAAAGATAGACCAAATGTACCAATTTCGTTGAGAAATCGGCGAAGTGAAAAAAGTGCTTCAGCCACCAGTTCTATATTACCTCAGTGATTGTTAGTGTTGATTACCTGGTTGTTGTTTGGAAATGTTTTAAAGTTCTTTACAAAAAAAAACACGCCCTCACACACTAGCTGCTGGCACATGAAATGCAAACTGCAAATAAGCCTGTTTAGGAAATGTAGAGGAAAACAAAAGACCGAAATAGGGAAAGGTGAAGTAGATCAAATTGTTTGTTACCCATGTTTAACAACCAGCAAAACAAATGGTGTGAAAATGTGTTACAAAACGAAAGGGAACCAATGGAGGCGAATGTTGTTGTAAGTTGGAACACAGTTTAAGAAACGAATGTCGCCTTTTTGTTTGTGAAATGATTGTTTTTTTTTTCGTGGAAGCAGGTTTCGTTTAGAAATGACGGCAGATGTTGTGGTAGTTAATTAACTTTTTCGTTTGAATAGATTAGTTAGAATGCATTCTTACACACTCACAAACACACACACACACATACACATTTATGATCCACCGAAAGTAGAAGGCGACTTAGCGAGGAAGTTAGCGAGACATTTGATGACTGTCACTGTGTGGGTCATTGTGTGTAGCGTCCCGCATACAAAACCAAACCCTTTTATAGACTAATTGTGTGTATAGACTAGATGAAACATCTAGAAACAGAAGCTGAAGCTGGTAGAAGATAGAAGAGAAACAGGTTAAAAGAGCAGAAGGAAAAGTACTAACGTAAAGGTGTAGTAGCGTACGAACAGTAACAAATATTTTGCAGGGAAAGTGAACTGACGTGACTGGGAAGTAAAATGGTAATTTAGAACGCAGCAGAATGTGCAGAAAATAAGTAGAAAGTGAACGGAAAACAACAAAAACCTTAAACTTATGATAATGGATGAGAATGATTAAACATAACACAATCAAGGTGGCTAACGAAATTGCAAACAAAAACGAGAAGAACAACATTTTTTGGACGAATAAGAAATACAACCAAATATAGATATATATATCCTAGGGCAATCATCAAACAAACATACCGCAACAAATATTATTACTAACAAAACAATTTGTTACGAAAAGAAGAAAAAAACACCGATTTTCTTTTGTAACTTTTCACACAGTCCGTGTCCGTATTTGAAACAGGTAACAAACACAAAAAACGGATACAAACCGCTAACAAAACAGTAAACAGGATGAAAGTAGCATGAATTGAACACGTAACAATAGAAATGTGTTGTATAAATCTTTATATAAACGAACACGAAGCCAGATGAAAAGGTGAAGCGTAATGTGTACTGTACCCACCACAGTTACGAAAATGTGTAAAACAAATAAACAAATAAAGTAAAAAACCAAACCATCGCGGAAAGGTTCTGTAAATTTGGAGAAAAACGATAAGTACAAGCAGAGGATTAAAACAGAACAAACAAAGAAAAGAAAACAAAGAAAGAGATAAAATGTATCCATTACACTGCATATAAATGTTCAAAATGAAACCAAAAACCAGACAAACCAGTAAATGAATTGTTTGTGAAACTCGTATAGCCAAATTGAAACATTTAAAAACGATGGTGTAAAGAAACGAGCATTGAAGAAGAATATGCGAATGCGAATTACTAGAAAGATGAAAAGAAAAGATATTTAAAATTATTTAATCACACCAACACACAAGGCACACAAACAAGCAGAAGTGGAAACGAAAGCAGTTTGGAAAATATATACATACATATATAATGTAAAGAACAAAACGAAACAAGGGAAACAGATTATAAACTCACAAATACACACACGTACATATTAACAAAAACCAACACACGAATGAACTGTATTTCTAGTAAAACAAAAATGATCGAAACGATTCAAAACAGCTACGGTAAACATCTTACAGAGAATGCACACAGAGCAGCAGCAGGGCAAGATAAATCTATTTAATATTATATATATACAAATACATTCATATATATATATATATATACATATAGACATATACCACCGAAGGTGGTGTAAATCGATCGAACAAAATAAAGTAAAGAAAACAAAAAACCTTACTCAGTAAAAAACAATCCGTGTTTTATGTTTGTTTATGATACTTACCTAAAAACTCCGTTTTAACTCCATAAAATAATATACTTCGTCATGCTTCATTTTTATACATTTTGTCTGATGTTTTGTTTTGAAAACATCGCCCCAAAATGAAAGATAATTTTTCTGACTCGAAACCGTTTTCCCTCGACGATGCGCATCACAACGCACCAACGGGCAAATTGAACCGAAATGCGAAAAAGCAAAGATTTTGAGTTTCAGCTAACAGGAGCCCATGCGAGAAGAAGCACAAAGCTACAGTTTCGAACACTAGTCGTGTTTCGCTCGTACGCGTCCGTCCGCACACTAAACGGACGCATCGAAAATGACACATTTGTAACAGGAGGCCATGACTCGTAGCAGGTAGCACCAGGCGCCGTGCTCGATCCCGCTTTCAATTCAAGCCAGCTTGAAAGGTTGAAGTGCGATTGAGTGTGACGGCACGGAAGAGACTTCAACGAGCGAAAATGGCGACAACGACAACGAACCCTTTGTAGATTTTTGTTGCAAATATTTATAATTAAATAAAATTAACACAATGAAAGCCAAGCTTTTTTGGAAACAGACATATATTTTCTTCATTTGTAGCGATCTAAAAAAAAAGAGGTGATATAATAAAAAGAAACACAAACAAATACACCACCAAACCCATCCAACGTTAGTTTTAATTAAGATGTTTGCAGATTTTTATTTTCATTTAGCTACTACAGTCGGTTGTTGTTGTTTTCTCTTTCTCTTCCTTTTCTTTTAAACACGTTTACTGTTACGCTTCGTTTCATTTCATTGTTTCTCTGCTGGTTTATGTAACATCATCTTCATTCATTCTTCATGTTCTATGCATCCTTTGCTTTTTGTTTATTATTTGCCATCATTTTGCGCCGCAATATTGTAACATTTTTTTTTCGTTTTCTTCTTTGCACACTGCTCTCCTGGCATTACTAATGTACGGGGAGGGCGGAGAAGGAAGGGGGAAAGTGGTATGCATACCATACTAGCAGGTTTGTGTGCATTTGTGTGTGCCTGTGTGTGTGTGTGCTTGCGGGCGAGCATGTTTCGGCTGCATTGCACAGTGTGTACGCACACGGTCATGATGTATGGAATGTGTGCGTGTGTTGTGTGAGGACTTGTTTCTTACTTAATTTTCTCTTTCGGCATCTCTCTTTCTTACACACTTTTCACATTCACGCGCTATGTGGATCCTTTTTTTGCCTACACATGAAGATTGACACGTGCAGTAACTTTACTAAAATGTACAACATTATCTGCTTCTTTTAGCACTACAATAGTATGAGTAGGTACAGTAGTGTACCGTTTGCGTTTGCGTTTGTGTGTGTGTGTGTATGTTTATACTTTTGTTCTATTCTGTTTCTTTTATACAGCATACAGTAGTATATATATATCGCGCTCTGTACGTTTTATTTATCCCTACATACAAAACACACACACACGCGCACAAATCTTCTTTAGTGTAGCAGGATCCGTTAATGGGAGATACTTATCACCATTTCACACGCACACATACATAAATACTCGTGCCTTTCGAATACATGCGTATAGCACATATATCCTTTGTTAACAACCGCATATAATCAACCGTGTTTGCGTAACACGAACGCGCGCTTACGCACACAAACACACACGCATACACAACATATGCACACAAACGAAGGTGCGCGCGCATCGTAACTTGTTTGCATTATTCTTTTAGCTGTCCATGTGATTTAATTATTACACGATTAAGAGCTAAACACAGCTTCTTCCTGTTTTCAAACTCGCTTATCATCTGTCTCCTTTTTTATCGCACTCCTTTCCTTGCACTAGAGCGTACTGTATTTCTACGAGTTTTCTCCCTTTTGCAAAGGGGGGTTTTGTTTTATTAATAACCACACATACATACACACACGCAACAGTACAACACTACCACCACAAAGTAAAGAAGCGCTGAACGCTACCGCTTCCTTCTTTTGCTTTGCATGCTTGGTGGTAGGGGGAGTTGTTGTGTTGCTGCTTACTCTTTTTCGCCCGTATTTCCTTCTCTTTTATATAACTGCATTTTTTTTTTGTTGCTTTGTTTTTTTTTTACTCTCTGTTGTGTGTGTTTGCATTGACTTAAATAATTCTTATCGAATAGGTAGGTTTTTTTATTACTTCATTTTTTGTTCCTTCCGCTGTCGCTATCTCACACACAAGCGCTGCACGTTCACGCTCACACTCATTCGCTCTCTCACTCTCTCTTTCACACACTCCGGCTCTTGTAATTAACTCTCATGCTATACTCCAAGAAGCAATACTAAATCTCGTAACACACATACACGTGCGTGCGCTCGCTGTTTCCACTTAGCCCGAGGTGTGTATACTAAGTAGTGTGTTAGGTTTCCCTTTCTCCCGTGTATCTCCCTATCTTGTTCACGACGGCCTACCTAGTTAACTTGGATCGCCACCTTCGGTAGTGATGGTGATGATGCCCAAACAACACCTCTCCACATCGTACAGAAAAAGGGGGAGGGGGGGGGGGAAGCTTGAGCTACTGTTAACGCGACCGACCGTTTAGTATCGACAACATGGTAGGATAGTAGGCTATGGCTATGACCATATCCATTCAATCTCGCTCTCACCGGACGCCATATTTATCCCGAAGCCTACCATCATCGATCAAAGTTAGCCGCAGCGTTTATTCCGTTTATTTGTTTTCGCTTCTTTTTCCTTTCTGCTTTTCCCACATTTCAGCACGCAGCAACGGCAGCTAATTTTCTGTTGTTTTTTTTTTCATCCTTTACTACAGTTGTTGTTGTTGTGTGTCCTCTTCATCTTATTTTGCATTTTGACAAAAAAAACATGCATATCAACTATATAAACCAAGTAAGGTGGTGTGAACCACACAAACATTTATCATCTGTTTTGGGGCGGTTTGTAGTTATTTCATCTGCAACTTCATATGTGCTTGTTTGTGAGTATGTGTGTGTGTTTGCGCATATGCGTTTGACACTACTGTTTTGTCAAAGTTTCTGTTCTGACACCTGTCAACGACGTAAAAAATATCATGCGAAGAGACTGCCGATCCTTTTGCCCTTTACTGCTATTTGTCTGATCGTTTTAACACACAAATCCACTTTTTAAG
The DNA here is from genome assembly GCA_018908115.1 of Anopheles rivulorum. Lineage (NCBI taxonomy): Eukaryota > Metazoa > Arthropoda > Insecta > Diptera > Culicidae > Anopheles > Anopheles rivulorum. Next base: position 28,844,067 of record STHB01000004.1, read on the forward strand.
TGCATTTACGCACCCACCCACATTCACACACACTCACACACACTAACATACACGCCTTCACATGTCTTTTGTCGTCATTAGTGTGACTGTTGCCGTTATTTACTGTAGCTTTAATACAATTTCGATATTACTTTACAAAATGCTTCCTAATACCCAAAAAGCATTAGCTGCTGCATCCGTGTGGGGTTGTAATTTACGTGGAAGAAACAACTCTGAGACGAAAATCAAACATCAAACAACGCCACCAGCCTACCCATCTTATCCTTCCGTTACCTTCATGGCTAAGTTCGCGTCTTTTCTTCTTCGGTGTTGTTGGGACTGGCACAAGCAGTCACCCTTTTGATCAGTAGGCTACACGAATGGTAAGTTACGGATATTTTGTAATCCTGCATGATTCTCTCTCACTTTCTCTCGGCGTATGATATCTTTTCTTATGAGCCAACGGTAACACATGGAAATAGTTTGCTTCGCGGTTTAATATTTCCTCCTCTTTTCGTTTGCTCTCTTTAGCTCTATCTAACTTAGTTTGGGTGGTTTGTTTGTTTGTTTTTTTGTTCTTCTTGTTTGATAGCATAAATCAATCTATTCATTTTTTAATTTTCTGATTATTTCAATAATGTTGTTGTTTTTTCGCATTGTTTTTGCTTTGTATCTTGTCTTTTATTTTACATTTGCTTCATGTTTCTTTCCTTCTCATTTTTCCGCTTTGTTTGTTTTGCATTGCATAAGCATTCAATGTTACTTGCATTTCGCGTGACACCGTATGGTGTGTGCGTGTGTTGGGGGAGATTTAGATTGGGTTTTGTAATATGTTGCTCATTTCTGCTCTGTTTAAAATATACAAACACGCACACACACATACATACGCAAATACACTTTACAAAGAGAAGAGTGAAAACTATTTCATATCACAATTAGATGTAGAGTAGGAAAAAGAGCGCATTAATAGACGGATGCAAAGAAACCCCTAAACATTTTGCCTTCATTGTTCTCGGTTTTGCTTTATAACTGAATCATTTAACAGAAAGAGACGGGAAGTGTGGAGAGCGAGGTTGTGTAGAGCAATGTTATTTACAAGCAAAATAATGCGTAAAAGTTTTTTTTTGTTATCTATGGCTATGAAACGAAAAACAGACTAAATGCGGAGAAAGCATTGTTGTAAAATTATAAGAAAACTCCTAATTTGTTTCTCTCTTTTTATCGTTTGTTTTTTGTTTCCTTCATTGGTGATTTATTATGTACCGGTATTTTAGCTTCTTTTTTGTTAATAGTTTTCTGTTTTGTTGTTTGTATGTTTCTTGTTTTTGTTCGCTTCATGGCAGGATGTAATCGACAGTATGTACTCCTCATTCTATTTCTTTTGTGTATTTTTTTTGTAATAGTTTTATGTTTTTTGCAGTTTTTTTGTATAGTTTTTAACTTTTTGTTGGTTTTGTTTAGTTTTTGTTTTACACATTTTCCTCCTGCGGGATTTAAAACTGAGGGTAAACAAAAACGAAATTGAGAAAATCGAAACATAAAACAAACTATTACCACGTCTAGCGAGAACTGGAACGTATAAAGGGGCGACATCCGGCGGTTTTTTTTCTTTAGGAAAGGGAGCAGACAAGGTAGAGAATGTGAGAGAGACCCGATTGTGTTGGGGAAAGTACATTGGAGACTGTTTTTTTTCCTAGTGATAAAACGGTGTAAGAAAGCAGTAGAAGGTGCGAGAATTTGTGTGTGTGTGTGTGTGTGTGCAGATACGATACAACGGTGATAGGTGAGCATGTAGCAAAATACGGTGGGTTATACTATTGTAAAAAGACAGTTAATATGTGTATTTTGATAAGCGCATTGGGGAAGAACAATAAAAACGAATGCTTCATGCACCTTTCCCAGAGGTCTTGTGCCCAAATGTTCGACGTCTGAGTATATTTTTTCGGGGAGATATTGTAGTGATCGTGTTGGGATATAGTTTGGGTCAGTCATATTTGGAACCGGGCCATCCGCGTTCAAGAAGAATTACATGAAGCTAAAGCGTTGTCAGATTCGTACGGTCCGATATATGTCAAGAAACTTTCAATGCTCAGTACGTATGATGAGTAATTGGCAACCTGAACTGTCAACTGTCGAAATGCATGGCACAATCTCGTTTTACAACTAAACATCAAACATTACACAAACGCAGCAAAAATCCATTGTGTGCTGCTTTTATTTCAATTGAATAAAAAATCAAACGCAAAAACTCCAAACAGTTAACAAATGCAAACGTCCAGTGCTACTACCGACTGACTGACTGACTGACTGCATGACCGGCCTAGTGTGTGAGTGCTACCAATTTCAAGTAAAAAGCTTCTTCTTTAAAAAGCTAAGTGTGCAACTTAGGAACAAGTGTTTCAAAAGCCATCACAAACAGCAAAGAATTGGTAAAGTGATTTCCTAGCATTCAATCAAATGTGTGCTTAGGTGGTAGTAGTAGGGAAATGTATTACATTCCACATTCACATTCGAAAACAGCTCTACTAAAGGTGCTGTTATGGAGCTATCGGAACTGAACGCTCATCACTACTGCTTGTGCTCAGAAGGAAGAGAAGAAAGAAAAACAGTTGGAGAGGATTATACTTCGAAGAAATGGAAAGGAAATTTTAACATCATCCCATTCGATTAAAATATGGGTGACGCAGTACATGTGGTCAGGGTAAAATTGGGACACCGCAGTTTTTGGGGCTCGCAAGGACACAGTGCGTCCCCTTATTCATATAACAATTCCATTGCCTCAATGATTGGCTTTGAGTTTTCGAACAAGAATGACATTACGGTCGGTGCTATCGCTTGATTACTGTATCCTCTTTCGATGAGATAGTGTGGTTTTTTTTACTATTTTTTGCTTGAGCTTTGGCTCCTTGTATGCGTTAAATTCGTGCTTTTGTATGCAAAAGCCTAGCTATGACCATTTTTGCCCTTTATCTAATGCATTTCTTTGTGTATATCATCGTAACAATCGTGCTGTTTTCTGTACTGCAAGCTTCGTTTGAATAAAGTGCGCCATTTCTCTATGCGTTATATAACGATGGTTTTGCAATTTTCATTTAAAAAGTGATTCTCGTACTTATAAAACCTTACTACTTTACCGTACACTGTGTTAGCTACCGATTTCTAAACTTCACGCGATATTTTAACTGACTGTAGATTCTTTTTAAACGTTGCTAGATTGTTGCAAAATTGGATTTAAAATCGATTTTTGTTTTGTTTTGCCCTGATCCTCCATTGCTATATAAGCACACAACGCCTGATGTTTTGTGGAGATGAAGTGTAGTTTAAACAAAAAAATTTACCATTACAAACCCCTATTGTGCCGACACTTCTTTCTCCCGCGGTAGCAATCAATCGAACAAATCAATCGGAAAACTTTCTAACTAGGTAAGCATTTAAAAATGCAGATTTATCAATGCGACCAGGACACAGCGATTGCATCATCTGGTGGATAGTTCGCATCAAGCAAATAGTTCAACGAACGATATTGGACAAGAAACTGTCAAGCTTAGTATAATAAGTCTCACAGATAAGCGCTGTAAAAACCGAATCTTCTTTATCATTATTCAACAAAAATAATATCGTCTGAAGCTTAAACAATTATTGCACCGTTTTCCTTTACTCTCTACTAATGTTAACCGAAAATGGACATAAACTTAACTAACGAAGCTGCTATAACTCGCCGGGACTGATTATGCTACAACAGCGCACGAAGAGCCTCTCTTTGCCTGGTGTGTAATGAGTATTTTACTTGTATCAATGCCCTTTTATGCTTGTTCGAGCACCGCGAAAGGAAGAGAATGTAGACTCGAACTCGCACAGGCTGTAGTGATAAATTTATCTTCTTTCTTACACTTTTCTACACAATGGCGGTGTACTTCTGCCTAACTTTCTTCGTTCATTATTATCTCCTCTGTGCTATATCTTTCCCTCAACGTATCTTGCATTAGTTTTGTCCTTCCTTACACTATACTTGAGCTGGGTTTTACATTCCTTCGGGATCGTGTTCGTACAATTAAATATCGCAATATCGAGCCAAAGCTTTTTAAAAAGTGTGTATTGGATACATTTAAACGAGGCATATTCTGGCTTGTGTTTACGTTAGATGCCTCATCTTATCATTCATTCCCAGAGTATACGTAGGAAGGATAACACGACAGTAAGATCATTAACGTCTAGATCAATGTCATCATCGAGATCACTGCAGGTGTATTATTGTTCGATACGGTTCGTTCGTTTGTTCGGTGTCGTGCGTGAAAGTAAAAGTTGTTTTTTGAAAGCATTTCCAATTGGACGACTCCACAAAAGGAGTACAGCATAGGGTACGTACGTTGGCAAGAAGTTGATTCGCGCAGTTTAGAGATGGTGTCACAGATTGTAGAGGTGGTGTGTTACAGGTAAGTTGCGTGGTTGAAGAATAGTGGTAGTGGTAGTAGTAATAGTAGTAGCAGTAGTAGAAGAAGAAGATAGCACAAATTAATGTCAGACGCGTCGGTGAAGGTAGGTAGACGTGTGGCACGCGATGGTGGATGTCGCGGTTGGGAAAGGTGGCGCGCGTGTGGGTTGGTACACAGTAGATTGTAAGAGATAATGTATCGTTAATTATTGCACTGCAATTAATAGCGGAGCTGCACACACACGCATGAGAAGAGTTTAAAACTGATAACTGATAAACTGAATAGATCACACAGGTGCGCACAGAACGTAATCGGAACCTCACGGAACCTCTCATTCCCCTTTGAATGTAATGCATGGAATGGTTCCTTAAGGAACGAAAAGTGTGCACAAAGGACTTGTTTTGCATGGTTTCAGGGTGAGAGACGGTGAATTCGGTTCGCCCATTTTGCAGAGTGGATTTTCTCTAAGCGTGCTTTGGATGTCGCGCAGAAAACTTAACAGAAGCTTGTATTCTTTCTTTGCTGTCTATAAATGCGATACACACGAGGGAAGTTAAGAGCTGTTCGAAGGAAATACTATGCATCAAAGTACACGAAAGGTGGAAATTAAAATTATACGGAAATTATTTGAATGGTGTGTGTGCACGACCGATGCACGAGAAACGGTGATAAAACAGTGTTACGTTAATAACCGAAACTGGAGTGTGAAAATTGTCAAAGCAACAACAACAACGAAAAAAGTAAAACCCAAACGAAACGGAAGCACGGAAACCCAACAGAAAACAAAACGAGAGAGGCCGGACTGTTTTTTTCTTGAACGCAAATACATTACAATGGAAGTGATGGCGTTGGTGTCGAGGCCAGCACGGAGGTCGATGGGTAGCGGATCGTATGCTGCNATGCACGAGAAACGGTGATAAAACAGTGTTACGTTAATAACCGAAACTGGAGTGTGAAAATTGTCAAAGCAACAACAACAACGAAAAAAGTAAAACCCAAACGAAACGGAAGCACGGAAACCCAACAGAAAACAAAACGAGAGAGGCCGGACTGTTTTTTTCTTGAACGCAAATACATTACAATGGAAGTGATGGCGTTGGTGTCGAGGCCAGCACGGAGGTCGATGGGTAGCGGATCGTATGCTGCGACGATGCCTGGATGTAGTCCTGGCTTGGATTCAGTACGCTGTCCCGCGAGTTGGAGTGGGAGGTGGCGCGAAGAAGCTTCACGGCTTCGCGCTCGGGGCTACATTGCACTGCTTCTAGTCATTTCTGACGGGACGATTTCTTCTTCTTTCGTTTAAAGAAACAGCAACATCTGAAAATGGAAAAAACAGATCGACACGGTCAAGATAGGGTGCGGGAATTAAATTTATAAATAGAAATAACTTAAGCTTTCTGCAACCGAAACAAGACTGTGTAAACTTTCAAATTAAAACACTGAAATCCAATATATGAGATTCAGGTTTTTTAAACAATCCAAAAATACATGTTTTAAATAGCTGATTGTATATCCTCCCTTCCAAAAACCGTTCCAAAAAATTGATTCCCATTATCATCGCCCATTTATACACGATTTAGATGACGAATTGTTCAGGAGTTGATGAGCTCGATGCATCTAATAACTTTTAACTTGATACACCATAGACATATGTACTACATGTATCCCCTAATAGGGATACAGGACTATATTTAAAACATCTTCACAATTCGGGATGATTATCAAACGGCTTTCAATTTAAAAGGATCCTTTTTTTTAGGCAGCACACGTTTTTACTATTGCAGCCCAAAATACACAATCGTATCATCATTCGCGTAATGAAAGCATTCACAGAAAATCCGATTCCATACATTCCACAAATAAACTCATCATGCGCGCAGCAGTGCACG
>STHB01000004.1:28855367-28868842 GCA_018908115.1 Anopheles rivulorum
GAAGAGCGCATGGTTTAAAACAAACACATACCTGAACTGAGCCGTGTCGGTCGGCCGGCGTGAGGTTTCCCAGCGTTCCGGTCTGCTTGGGCACGTCCGGCCAGGCGGCGACACCTCCTTTCGAATTCGTCTGCTATTCGATGATTCCGGCGATCGGAATCGGTCGGGATTAACGGGGAGTGCGACGACGATGACCACGACGATAACCACGACGACGACGACGACAAAAAAGTGATGCAGATATGGGGAAAAGCCGTCCAACACAATGCGATAATCAATAGCATAACACAATGATGCCACGTTTGTTTGTGTATTGCGAAGTGAAGGATGAAAAAGAGAGAAGAAAAAGAAAGATTGGTACGACGATCTGTGATTAAATGCCCGTTTTTCGAAACGCTAATGGTTTGGTTCTAGCGAAATATAAAAGAAATCTCATGGAAAATTTAAATCGTATGAGAACACTAAAAACAGGCGTGTAATGTATTTATGTTTGTGTCGGGCTAAGGTAGAGCACAGGATGTTTCACTAACGTGCACACACCATGATCAGTTGTTGTCTGATCGGATAGGATCATGATCTAGAGTGTANAGGATGAAAAAGAGAGAAGAAAAAGAAAGATTGGTACGACGATCTGTGATTAAATGCCCGTTTTTCGAAACGCTAATGGTTTGGTTCTAGCGAAATATAAAAGAAATCTCATGGAAAATTTAAATCGTATGAGAACACTAAAAACAGGCGTGTAATGTATTTATGTTTGTGTCGGGCTAAGGTAGAGCACAGGATGTTTCACTAACGTGCACACACCATGATCAGTTGTTGCCTGATCGGATAGGATCATGATCTAGAGTGTAACGCACAAATGAAACACTCTCTAAACGTACATTTTTTTATTCCATCACGACAAGACACAGGGAGCGATTGGGGACAGTTATTGTTCGAAAACGGGTTCAACTAAAACAAGCCATGTTTTTATTTTTATAACAACACTACACACTTCCAGCAACAGTTACACACTAACGTGTGAAGAAACGAACGACTTCTTACTAGCGCCATCTATGGGAAGCTTGTTGATTCACATTTTTCCGCTAGAGGGCGTTACTACATACTCGACACGAATACGTAAAATACAGGCGTACACAACACAACACACACATACACGAGGGGCTGTTACGAGGAGCGAACAGGGAATCTTTGGAACCATGGTGGACACCATGACACGGTGGGTTTTCTTTTTTTTCATTCTGCACACAGCATGAACAGGAACCGTGACAACTGACTGAATAAGTGATGATGACGAGATGACATCGGATGGATCAAATTAGCAGTAAATCCCTCTAAAAATGGATGTGATGATAGGGAAACACAGTTCCGTAAAAAAAACAGTGGTACCAAACCTCAACTATTTGAATTGTCTCATCGTTCAGTTCCTCGTCGTAGTAGCTGAAGAAGTCAGCACCTTCCTGTAGAGAAACGAAAGCCAAACACAGCGGACAGATTTGATGCGAATTATTAACACCAGTAGTTGGTTGTTGTATGCAACGACTAGACGACTACACGAGTAGCACCACCACAACGATAAACAGGCAACATAGATTCGTTCATTTTCTGCACACCAACATACATCGTTTACCGGCTCTATGAACGCTAAACGATTGCCAACAGGAAGAACTTATACTGGTGGACGCGGTCAAACAAACACGAGTATATAAAAATGATAAGCTACTTCTATTGTGCGAAACCAGTAATCCACCTGGACACACTTCAGACAGAGTAAACAAATCGTTAGTTCAAGGTGACGATAATGGTTGCGACGATGCAGTCAGTACTCCAGCAGCCACCGACACGCACGGTTCTCGCGGTCCAATCATTCGCTCTCGACTACTTCGCGTGCGTAACGAAGATGGAGGAAACACACCATTCATCACAGTCATCTGATCCACTGCGAAGTCTGTGTGAGGATGAGATAAGATTGTTGCGAGAATGTTACCGTCCCGGTCTACCAGGCACGTTGGCGCCATATTTGTTCGTGGACAATCATCTGAGATGGTGCGAAAAGATTCGGCGGAACTCTTCTGTTCCCGCTAGTACCGGAGACTGGAAGACCGTATCGTCTATTGTGTGGAAACGGTTCTTCACGCTAGCGATGGATGATCGGAAGGAGTTGACTACATCAGGCACGTTTGTGGCAATTACCGATGCAGAACAGGTACGTTGTTAGACGCTTTAAAAATTGTGTTGATTAAGCGTTTTGCTTCGCAGTGCCCGACCGTAGTGTTTTGGACGCTTCAGGACGACTTGTCACCATTGAAACGAGCGCTAATGGAAACGAATCAGATCAACTGGAAGAACGATCCGGCGTTCAGTTGCGTTGCGCTGGAACACTACACGATGCTACAGAGCGTTCTGCAACAGAAGGCACCCCATCTCATATTTCGTAATTCTACATTCTTCCGTTTGCCAAGAGCAACAGCCAGGTCGCTGCAACTCAGGTATGCTAATATGCTAATGATACTAGAGATTGTACACTACACTAATGACTGTTCTTCGACTCTTTTAGCATTCCGGATGGTTACAAGATACTGCCGCTGGATGAGTCATACGCCAACGAAGTTAACGATACATGGCCTCACCGTTATCCAGGATCGGAGGAGTACTATCGATCATTGCTGCGTCTGAATGGTGGTCTCGCTTTGGCAACATGTACACCGGATCGGACCGACCTCCAGCAGAAACAGCTTGCCGGGTGGATTCTAACCAACGAATATGGTGCACTGGCCCATCTCTACATCCAGCCTGCCCATCGGAACCGAGGTCTAGCATCGGTACTAGTGAAGGCTTGGGTTCTGCAGACGATCGAAACCTGGCAAAATGACGATAACGCCAAGGGTTCCGAAGTAATTGCATACATTCTGGACGTGAATGTCGCTTCACGAACGCTCTTTAAGAAGCTTGGCTTCATTGAAATGTCCAAATCCCGTTGGTCTAATCCTACTACAAAGTAGGAATAGTGTTTATTATAATGCAATTTTATATCGCCCACTGCACCATTTGTAACCTGCAGCAGGAATCGTCTATCAATGAATAGTGCACAGGTGGTTTTTCAACACACTGCCTGCTCTCAATTGCAACGGGAGCAAAGATCTAAAAATATCTCCTGACCTTTTGGGAGTGATGTGACGGATGTTTCGGAAAATGCAGGAATGGAGGTTGAGGTGAATATGGTTGAGAAGGGAGCTCAAAAGCAATTTTGTTCGCAATCGTGTGTACAAAGATTTCAATTTACGTACAAACTGAGGCAGTGAGGAGTGAGAGTGTGGTGGCAAATGATCGTAAAAAGAAAGAAATCTGTCGACAAATAAAACAAGGCAAAACGTATTCGTTCGTAGCTGGAACGCAAACGGGATCGGTCAACCAAATAAAGAATCAGTTTAAATAATTAATCAAACTAAGTAAAAAAACAGACACACAAAACACAAAGACACACTAAAACAAAACCAATACAGCTCGTTTACTGTACAAAAGAAATAAAATGTAGAGATAGTAAAGAATTTCTCCAAAAACGATAGTGACAGTTGTACAAGATGGAACATAAACAACTAAATGCACAAACACTAGTGTACAGGTGTTTTGTTTGCATGTCATTCGATTGGTAAAATGTGTTCAGGGTCAAACAATGTGTATTTTTTGTGTAATGTACGATTTATACACAGTAAAAAGTTACAAATTCAAATAAAATTAAACGTGTTTCTTGTTCTTCAAACAGAAGAGAAGGCACACGATTCAAAATCATAATAAATACGGACGATGTAGATTGGTCTCCAAAGGGACAGGGGCAAAAGCACACGGTGGGCGCTTTGAAGAATTTGTGTTAGAACAGTATACGAAACACTACACACGCACACATACACACGATTCGATGAGGATATTTCGTTCTTAAACAACCGCCATTTTGATGAAGGTTTTAGCGTTATGGTAGTGCATGTTATGGTTGCATCATGTCGATGCACACGCTTACAGCAAACAAGGACTTGTTTTAGTCAACCCGAAGATGGTATGATTTGATTCGCCGTTCGCTTATGGAGGGGATGTTAGACGACAAATTGTTATAAGTTTGTTGCATGAGTGCAAAAGATTTGTTTGGATGCACAGTTTGTTAGAAAAAAACGGAACAAAAACATCCGACGACCATCGATCGTTTAAATGTTTTGATGTAATTATTGTTATTACAGGAAAATGATATAAAATGCAAATGAACGCTTTACAACATTTTGTAATGCAAGAATGTGCAACAATCGCATTAACACGAGAAAGGGAATGGAACAGTGTTTTGTGAGTGATTTTTATTATTTTCTCCGTCGAGAGACACAGATTCTTTGCTTTGTAAAGCATTGTTGTGTGCGTTACGGGGAATCGATGCAGGGAAACACGATCAAACGTAACCTAGGTTTGTCACATAACGCATAATGCAGGTGGACCACCATAGGTGATACAAATCATAATTAATATAGCAGTGCATAACCATCTTACCTTGTTTGCTGGTGTATGTCTTTCTCGGTTTGGCGAAACAACGACCTCATGACCGGTCTGTAGCGAACCGACAGGCGTTGACTGTTGGGAAAGGAGGAAAAGGGATAAGAGAGCCGTATAAGAAGGTTGATTTTTATAAACCGTTTTTAAGTATTACAAGCTTACGTTGCTTCACAAAATGGAAAGTTTCATTGTATATACGATGAACAGTACGAGCGTATACGGGAGAGGTTAAATAGCTTACGTGCTCGGACGAAATTGATGGTGGCTGAACATATACTAAAGCAATACGACACACGTAACAAGTGTGACTATAGGAAAGGTTTAACGGCAATATCAATTCAATCGCTGATTGCTATACCTGAAGTCGTATCGGTTATGCTAATGGAATTGAGTTTATGATCGATCGAAAACTTTTAAAGCAGTAGAACAGTTATGTAAAGCGTATCAAACTGTAGAACCTTTACGACCACACTACCAACAAAGGTTACGTAAAGTTTATCCAACGACCAATGTTCTTACTCCTGCCAGATTTACGCAACTGCAACTAACAAAATGTCAAATTTAATCTCTTCCCACACGTTACAAAGACCAATTGTTGGTGTATTGTAAAATCGTTTCAATCTTTCTTCGAATCCATACCTCGCGACCAAACAATCCAATTAGTGGTTTGTCCTTGGTTGATACTTCCGTTAGATGCGTGCGAATGAAATTATTCCTTCTTTCTAACATCATTTGAACTGTGAAGGTTCGAAACGTCCAAAAAGCGTTGAAACATTTGTTCGTATTTTTCAGATTATTGCCCTATAAAGTGTTATTTTACATTTTTGTTTATGTTGATACCCAGAGCATGAAAGTAACAGACGAGAACAAATTACTACACATTAAAAGTTGTGTTTTTCTACCACGATCACGCACATACTGAATGTTATCGGTTTACCAGCACAATTTCAAACAAAAACCTAGCGTTTTACAACCTAACAATAAATGCGCTTAATTAGAACTATATAGTTTTTAATCTCGGTGGGTGCTGGCTATTGTTTCAAACACTACTTCCTAGCATATGGAACTCGCGCACCGTCATATCGGACCGCCTTCTACCAACACATTGTAGCATCAACATACACACACACACGCACCTTCGCTGACTTTGTTTTCACGATGTGCGACGGTGGCGCATTGCGGAGCTGCCGCAGGACGTGAAAATTTGAAGGCTTCACCGATGGAAAAGTGTGGAAATGGATTCATTTGTGACGCGTGTGATGCGTGTTGGCGCGTTCCGAACAAACCAAGAAAAGAGTACGTAAGTATTGATTAATGTGCATTGAGCACTGTTTTAAGAAACGTGAAGAACAACTCGCAATGTCGGTGGTACAGCGATTAACAAAATTGCATGGATTTATTCTAAACCATCTATTACAAAAAAAAAAACTGGCAAGCCAAAACAATCTGTTGTCTGTACTTGAATTGACGTTTTCAAAAATTATTCAATAACCTTCAAGTGTTGTGTATGTGCAATGAGAATTTGTTCAAAATGTTCCGATGATTTGTTTGACATCTTTCTAAAGAAGACTTCAATTTCAATCCACACCGCCATTCCTTCGGCAGTCACTGGGCCGGGTGTACGTGTGCGCACTCAATGCACTCTCCATTGTTCCGATTTAGATTTCAAGTGTGTTTAGCAAAAGCTCGCCGCTTGATTTGCTGGAAAACCGTCTTCATTTTTTTCCTCTGTAAATCGGCAAATGACGTTTCTAAGGTAAAACGATGATAAAATATCAAATATATATGTATAGCGCACAGAACATTAAGCGCTCGTACGCAAACATGCCGCTACATATTGGTTCACATTGATCTTTTGCATTGCACCAAACTGCTCCGTCATTGCGGGTGCAACTGCCAACAGCAGATCAACCCTTTAGTCGTTTATGCATCCACCCGATACGTACCATCGTCTTTCCGGTCCAATCGAATTCACCATCGTCGACGTAGCCTTTAAAGTAGAACAGATCCTGAAACAGTCGCCTTAGGTGATCGTAATCGGGCGTCTCGAAGAAGTCTAGCCGCCGCACGTAGCGCAGGTATTTGGCGAACTCCTCGGGATGACCATCGCAGAGTACCTAAAAGCAAAAAAGGAAATGCACAAAAGCATCAGTACAGTACGCTATTCAAACAATCTAGGTGTTAACGAGATGCATTGAATGTAACTTACATCGATCGGTGTTGCTCGCTTCGTGTCACCAATTTTTTGGTATCGCTCTTTGAGTGTGTCCGCTTTAAGACCTTGCCATGGCAGTGAACCTCTTAGGAAATACATAAACATGTGGCCTAGTGCCTCTAGATCATCACGTCTGGATTGTTCTTTACCCATATGCGTATTGATCGACATATACCGCGCCGTACCCGTCAGCGATTTATGCTCTCGATATGGTATGTGTTTATTCGTATCTAAGTCAATATACTCTTTGGCGAGACCAAAATCTGTGAATGGAGGAAAATACAAACAAAAGTGAGCATTCAATTACATGCCGAAGATATGATTGTGCTAAAGTTGTTAAACATACAAATAACCATTTTTCCACTTTTGATTTTGATCTGTTCTCAGTTGTTGAAATAAAATATTATCTTTGCGACAAAAACATAATGGTGTTGTTACGTACAATAAATTTCTATCATTCTAGCATGTTTATTCGTTGTCCGCTGTTTGTTGTGAATGTAACAATGTCAAAAACTATGTTCATTTTTGACGGTTATTATGTACAGATAGACAGCAAACACTCATTTACCAAAAACAGTCACACAGTTACGCTGCCTCACTCCCCATAACCGTCGTGTTCCACATCTTCTCAAAAGGTTGATGGCGATATGCTAGCAACTATTGCTGGTGAGCGGTTGAAAAATTAAAAATAATTTTTCACGGTTGGAAACACAACCCCCGAAGAGAACTGAATACATTTTTACCAACGACGAACGGGTCGTCCGAGTTTGAAGAGGTCGCATCGAATGGAAGCGAAGTCCAATGCCAGGCGTCTTAAAATAAAATCTAAAAAAACTTATATTGAGAAAAAAACGTCGTCGTTCAAAACGAAATGTAAAACTTTTTTAACTCCACTTATTCACTAATTCAAACCCTGTATGCATAGTAAAACAAATGAACTGTTATTTGTTTCCAAAAGAAAATAAAAATTTAGCATAATTTTCTCATGAAAAAAGTTTTTCTGTCGCAAAAAACACTACCACGCTCGCAAGAACGCACCGACATCCCTTGTGGGGATCGAACCCACGACCTTTGGATTAGAAGTCCAACGCGCTATCCGCTGCGCCAAAGGGACATGCTGCCAACCAGCCGCTAACACCCGAACACATTCTACACGTCGTTCGGTTACCAACCAGCCGAGCGAAACACTTCACTCGTGCAGCCGAATGAACCTACCGTGAGTGAATACCATGGCTCCGCGTACCTGTTTCTCACGAGTAACGCTCGCCGGTGCATTGCGCGTGAGAAGAATGGTTCATTCTGCTTCGCACAAACAGTTCATCGCTCTCGTCACGCGCAACATATAAAAAGTTCATTCTACCGGATTTTTTTGCTCTCTTCATTCACTTTCAACAACGAAGAGTTGATGAAACAAATATTTAAAGAAATGGAAAAATGGTTTGTTTGCAAAAGCAAAAGTAGAGGTCAAATCTACAATACACGAAACAAACAACAACGAAACAACATAACGACTTCACTTACCTATTATATGTATAATTTTATCACGTTTATTAGAATTTCTACCAATTAGAAAATTTTCGGGTTTTACATCTCTATAAATTAAATGACGGCTATGCACATACTCGATCCTATGGAGCTGTGGAAGAGAAATTAATTAAGCATTGTAATGCAGGCCCAGCCATTATCGGCGACGGACGCACAAAGGGGGAAAAACGGGAAGAAAAAGAGAAGAAAAATTGAATTAGTAATGGTTTTTACATATTTACTAGAACACGCCGCTCAGCTCACTCCGACCGATGGTTGGTGTAAAATTTGTATTTCTTAACTTCCTTCTTTATTTTTTTTTTTGCTCATCCATCGTTGTGCTAATCTTTTTTACACAATGCATTTAAATCAAAGTTTCTCACTCTTCTTCTGTATCGAGTATACTCTATATGTGCTCTCCATTTAGATCTGATCG
This sequence comes from Anopheles rivulorum, assembly GCA_018908115.1. Classification (NCBI taxonomy): domain Eukaryota; kingdom Metazoa; phylum Arthropoda; class Insecta; order Diptera; family Culicidae; genus Anopheles; species Anopheles rivulorum. The sequence goes on from STHB01000004.1 coordinate 28,864,073, forward strand.
TTACACGTGATACTATACTATAAGAAAAATAAATTGTACACTGTTCTTTGTATTTGTTCTTACGTTTCGTCATGTGAGTAAGTCGAGTGGACGTATAAGTTGGTATTCATACGTAGCTGTCGAGTGGTTGATAAGTGCGTCATATACAACATTAAATGCTGGGAGTGTCTCGTGCGTCCGCGTGTGGATTGAATCTTCTCTTTTTGTGTAGAAATAAAATCTAACCGATATAATGGCGCGTGTCGTGGTTGACGTAGCTGTGATGACGACCCAAAGCGAACCGTAATTACAGTGGTGTTTGATTATCAGAGGCACTATCCCACTCGGGGACAGGCGTGTAATGGTTATTGATCGATGAAATGACACTATTATTAGACAAATATATTTAGCAACCTATCAATAGTTTAAGCATGAATGCGTGATGCAGTAAACATGTTTAAAAATATCACCACAGTACGGAATGCAGGCACAAGAATTGAAACGTTTAACAAAACAACCCAGCTGTTCGATCGATTTTCATGTATTTTTTTAAGGCTTCCAAGCTGTCCAAGCGTTGCCAAACATTAGAGATTAAGATACACATTTCTTGACTGCAAGCTATTCATTTTATTCCCGCGAAGCAAAGTTGACGGACCAACTTTTTTCTACAATCAACATTTAAAGACTATCGTACAGCAATCCATTATCACTAGGCTTGTCATTGCCGGTGCTTTCCACGGTAATTGAGCAAAGATAAACACGTGCCCATTAATCTGCAATCCGGCAAAACTTTTGCCACAAGCACAACTTTACTTTCAGCCCGGGTGTGTGCTGCTACTTATTACCTTCCCAATCTAACAAGGCAAGAGAGGCGACTAAACAAATCCATTTTAGCACCGTCTCCTTATCGGCGATCGAAGGATAAAATTGGTGGCGTGCGGGTGTCGCGCAAACACTCAATTATCCTTCTGCGTACAAGGCAGGCCCGGACGGACCTGTGCTAAGAACTGGGCAGAGCGTGCTGCTTGACGTTCGTATCGCCCTTCTCCACGGAAGTTTTCCACTACACGGTGCAACAGTAGCGAGCAACCGCAGCGAGCAAATGGGTGACAAATCGACGGTAACACACAAACCAACTCAATCAGTTCTGCAAACAGTGCCCCCCTCCCATACATACACCCTCTATCCTATATCTTGATGACAAACCAGACGAAGAATCCCTTGGCAAAGGTCAGTCATCGGTGTGGTTGCAAACGTACCCAGGGCTAGCTAGTGTGAAGCTGAGATCAGAAGGACACAAAATGGGGCGAAGAAACAAGCGAACCATCGTCGTCATACCATACCAGTGCCAAATGCTCTCTGTAGTAAAGGCACGGACACGATTAATTGCTGGCCACAATAATGTGTGAATAAAGAAACAATAATGATCCTCTCCAAAGCGTTTAGTAGAGTTAACGAGATCATTAGCACAGCGGACGGCACATACGAAGTTCTTGAAGAAGTTATGCTCTTTATATCAATTATAGGGTAAATAGAACTACGATAAAATATTCTCAACTTGAAACCGAATAAAAAAGCATTTTTGAGTCTTTGGAGGGTAAAAAGTTTTACTCACACTTAACGAATGAAGAGCTGACCTTAAGGTAACTGCATTTTTTTTTAAACCACTCTACAAGCTTCTTTGCATTTCAGATGTTAATCTGTACATTCCGTTTTCGTAAACACGCTGACCCCACCATCAAATGTGGGAACAAAACAAAGCCACAGAAAACAACAAGGCAACACCCCGGGGGGCCGTCAACCATTAACGACAATATGTTTTTCAATGACTTAATAATCCATTTGGATGCAGTTTTAGACCGCTTTCGGCTTACTGGGTAGGGAGAGAGAGAGAGAGTAGCACGAAATATAAAAATTGCCTCTTGCACCCACGGTAGGAAAACTCCCCCCGCAGACATTAAACGTTAACCCTTTGTACTAATTGTGTGCTAATTGTTGTTGTTGCTGTTTGTGCGTGTTTGTGGTCATAGTGAAAGCGGGAGATTTGGAATGTTATTATGCAAGTCCGTTGCCTTTCCATCGAAACCCCCCCCCCCACACGGGTGGGTGGAGAATGGAAAATGCTACGATGCTAATTCATTTTAGAAAGGAATACATTAAACGCTACTAAAAATGTTTGTCGCATGACTTTAAAACATTATTTAAATAAAATTTCCTCTAATATGTATATAAGCGTAGCAGTAAATGTAAATAAATAATTTAAACATTTTTGGTTTGAAGATTTTCTGCCAGAGCGAAGGGCAAATTCAATATGACGCGGGAACACGCGTTTCAAGTGATGCAATAACAGACGTAACAGACAGTTACTGGTCATCAGATCACAGCAACACCCTTAACCTAGCATAATATTTCTTGGTCAGTTTCGACCAAGACCCACGGTGAAGGAAGTACACACCGGAGTGTAGCTGCTGGCGGTAGGGATTATTTTTTCTCAAACGTATACACAAACGTTTCACATAGAGGCAAGAAACAAGAACGGTGCAAGATGGTCCGTCTCCATCTGCTTCTTATGTTTAGCAAAACCGGAGTATTTGACTCCTACGCGCACCACACACATGTCTGCGCCACGGATTCTAGTGCAACACACACACACCGGCACACCGACACACGGATAGGTTGTATTCTAAATTTAGCACACATACACACCACACACATCAACAATAATCACAATCTAATCGTGTACTTCTCATCGCAAACCTACTGCTTCCTTCCTACCTATCCGCCATTTCTATTCCCCGTCTAGTAACGATGTACATCTCTTGGCCGGCATCGTTTCGATGCTCAAGCAGCGTTCAGTTGCGTAAGGCAAGTAAGAACTCGTGAGTAGAATTGCTATGTCACTACTGCCATCGCCACAGTCAGCCAGCTCTGCGCGGCCCGGGGTAATGGAACAGCTTATCATCTCCATTTTCTCCAATCAATATTTCCTTCGCTCCCAAAAACCGACCCCGTGTGTTCGTTCCTATGAAGTGCGCCGTTCATAATAAATATCAAGTATGCAAAACATATCCGGTGGAGAAGTTGTTTTTCCATGCTTGGCGCGCTCCTGATAAAACCGTACAGAGACCTCCGTAAGGGGCCGTTGTTGATTAACGGAAATGGGAGAATCTACCTTCCCACTCAGCGCAAAACCAGACACAGTGGGTGATTTGTTTTCCAACCTGATCCGATACACCGCCTCCCTTCTTTTTGCTACTACGTGCTTCTCATTTAAATGAACGTTCTTCTACTGCAGCAAGTTGCTCACTTTAGGTAAGAAGTTTAACTATTAATGTGCACACATTCGTTCCCAATATGTAATCAATTGATTGTATGCTTAAGTAAACAGTAAAACCACTTCAAAACATGTGTGCCTTTAACAAATCTCCTAGGAGCAAGAAATTATAAAGGGTTTTTAAAACATCCAAACTCCCTTGTTAAGATCCCCTAAGGGAAGGTAGCGATTCAAATTCTAGCACCAAAGAAAATAAAAACAAATAAATTTAAGCTTCCGAAGATAGTTCTCCTACCACCGTTGGATGGAAAATCCTTTACCGATCCATTCTCCGAATTGGTTGATTAAAATTGAAAACGTTTTCAAAATGACCCCACCATATAAAAGGAGCCTCAAATATCCAAAAGGACAAGAAGAAAGGGCTTTAAGGGCTTGCATATTTTAGCAGAAAGTTCCATTTCCTTCATTATACATACAAATATTGAGTCTTTAAAGCCAGCACGCACAGCTTAAGTTTGCTAGTAAAAATTGAAGGAGAAAAGGGGTGTACAAAAATACAATTGTAAGTTGGTGCACCGCAAGTATAAAAATACATTTCCCCTTTGTATGCCACGTGGATCCTCTCAAAGTGATACATTCTATACGGACCCACGCTACGCGGTGAATTTAAACGGGAAATAAATGCCATTTTCGAAAACAAGCAACAGTTCTACTCGCACACAACCTAACTATCGATCGGCATGTAGCATATTTAAAGGAAGCACATTATACCAACCAGAAGCACAACACAACAAACAAAAAACCCAATGACACTGACAATGAAAAATCAATTCACTTAGCGTAACCACTTCAACTCAGCTCAACGCAACGCAACACATAGACACACACATTCCATATCTTCCCTTTTGAAGCATTGTCTTCGTAAATGCAATTCCGGACGATAAAAATAAGCCAAGGGTAGGTTTTGCCGGTTTTCCACTCGATGATGATGATGATGCAATTGCGAGTATCGACCAGCGTGATGTTGGTGTGCGCGAGTGTGGACGACTTAGGTGTCCTCACATTTAAAATTCTACCTTGTCCGGTTATTTAAATGCATTTCACCTACATGTGCAACTATGTTGTGTGTACGCGGTGTCGAGGTATTGGAATGAACTTGATGCAAAAACAAACGAAAACAACATCTGCATTGAGCACAGGACGACATGTCAAAGGTGTTCCAACAACTTCGGATACTCTCTCTGTTTCTCGCCACAGTAAAGTGGCGAGCTGCTTTCCCGACAGACCTTGCTTCCTCATATGCCGAACAGACGGTGTTCTCGTCCATTTCCATCCGTCCATAAGGACACAAATGCAAAAACCAAACAAAAAAAAAAAACCAACGAAAGACCTGCTTCACTAGCGACAGTATGTCTATGACCTGAAAAGCGATTTCCTACCGTTGCTGCTGACACAGAAACGTCATCGTGTGACTCCCGAGGAAGGGAACAACATTGTGTATGCATAAACACTTACAT
>STHB01000004.1:28870871-28936099 GCA_018908115.1 Anopheles rivulorum
TATAATCTATTTCCGGATATTTCACGGCTAAACAGGTCAGTACACAATGTACTAAACAGTTGCTGGCAATGATTTTCACTAGTTATCACATAAGTTATCACAAAAAAAGGTAATTTTTCCTCAGCCTGGAAATCTTACAGAATGAGGACACACATCATCTTCGTGCAACTAGATGTTTTTATAATAATGGTTCAATAATGCCTGAGTATCGTGATTACTCTTTTACTACGAAAATTATAATTATGTGTGAAGTATAAAAAGTATATAACAAAATGCTAAGGTATGTAAAAAAAACTGTCCGTATGTCATCGTTCCATTAATCGATTGATAAGCGAAGTAGCAGTAAGTAACAGCAGTGCTGGTAGTGTAGTAGTAGTAGAGGTGAAAGGAGAGTGTATATAAATATTAAAATAATTTACAGTATGTTAAATTACAAAGAATACTAAAAAAACACAATGCAAAATAAAGAAACTCCCAAATTTAAATTGCGAAAATGCACGCACATACACACACAATAGTCACTCCCTTCTTTACCAACAAACACAATGTTGGAATCAAATAACTCATAGTGTTTGAAAATAATCATTAAAAACCAAAGAAAACACAAAACCATCGTTTCAGAACATTCAGCATCGGCACATATGTGAACAGCATCGAAACGCATCTTATGTTTTGTTTGTTCGCTTTAGAGTGAGAGTGAGAAATTGCGAAAACGTGAACCAATTGGTACAAAAAGCTAGTATCTGTATGTGTATTTTTATCCGAATATCTTTAAAAAAAATTATTTTAACACCGTTGGAAGTGAGAAAAAAAAGAAAGGGAAGCGTTTGCTAGTACAGACCGACCATCGCTGTGAGCTGAGTTTTTTGTTTTGTTTTTAATATTACTTACTAATTGTATTGCTATCATCAGTACTGTCTTCAGCGAGAATCGCCGGCCGCACAAATCGAACAGATCTTCGAGCGACGGGCCGAGCAATTCCATAACTAGTGCATTGTATTTGCCGCAGGGCCCGAAGTAGTAAACCTCAGGTATTCCTTCCGCTAAAGAGAGAGAGTGGTAGTGGTTTATCCCGGTATGGTCGGTTGCGAGCGGTTGCAGCAGCAAATCCAGTACGGGATTGCCAAATCGTACGCACATTATGTGTGCGTGTTGATGTATGCGAGATAACACAGCGGAGGTAGAATAGAAGAAAGAGAAGAAAAACCGCGAATGCACAAAGCAAACAAATAGATTTAGATAAAGAGCAGTAACGATTAATGTGGGTTTCAATTTAACAAATCACATTATTATTTGATGTTTATTTTACAAAAACAAAATACAACAATTATCACGTTAGATTTCAAGTGGGAAGTAATTCCAGGAATTATGGAATAGAGATTTGTGCATCATAAATAAAACCGATCAAATGCACAAAACGGTTGGCAAACATGTTGGTACGCATATAGTGTAGAGTGTAACAACAGCAGATTCATAGAAAGTAGTACACAAAGAGAGAGAGAGAGAGGGTGAAAAGGTAAGGGGCACAGCAAAGAGAGAAAAGAGATAAGAGAAAGGGAAAGAAAAATAAAAAAGAAAAGAAAGAAAAATAGAAATTTAAATTAAAAATTACATTGGACAAGATTTTTTTTATGCCATAGTTTAATCTTCTGGAGAAATTTAAGTAAATTTTGTATGAGGGCCGCAGGCAGAAAAGGGGATGAAAACATACACTTCTTACATCAAAACACAGCGGACCGTACGCGTGTAACACAATCTTTTTTTTACGAATTTATTAGCTGCATTTAAGTAGGTAAGGCGAAACAAAAACTTTGAAAAAGTGATGTATGAAAGGTGGAACAACAATTAGCAAAGTTGGTAAAGTGAATTATAAACGTGCCAAAAAAATGTGAAGAGAACTTTAGAATTAATACTTTATCCCGTTCAATTTAATAACACAAACGCTTGCGTACGAAGATAACATGAAGGGACCAACGTTTGTTTGTTGCTTTAAGAAGTTTAAGCAGATACTTATATAGCTATTCTTTTCAATGCAATTCATTCCTATTGCTTCTGTTTATGGTTTGTGATGCCATTTTGAAGTCTTATGCGTTATGGGAAGGAATGTGTTCCACTAGATGCTCAATCGTGTGACGAGGGAACATCACGACGAATAAGGCCGGGAAAACATGATTTACAGCACTGAATTCGATTTACAAGGAAAGGAATTACAACATTTTTATTTTTCTCTCTAAGTAGGAGTCCCTTGGGAAACGTTCACAAGGAGAACCAAAAAAACAATATGTTATTTATAAAAGAAAAACATAACGAGTACTAGCTTTAAGTCAAGCGTATTAGAGGTGCAATCTATCGAAAATGATGGAATGGTCGCCTAATAGAGATTGCATCATTTGATGCATGCATTATAATCGAATTATAAAGAAGGTTTGAGCTTCTAGAGAGCACCGAGCATAGATGCAGTCAAGCAGTTGTTCAACGAAATGTAATATTTGATCATTTTCCATTCAAACAAATGCTTTAATTCTTCAAACTAATGCAAACAACTGCATCTTCTACCGCAAGGAAGAAAATCCGGATCCGGAGATGAAACGTCTATATGATACCGATGCATTTGGGTTCAGAATTTTAGCAAACGGGGGCCGGGACAATGATTGGAAAACAATGATAAGAAAAGATAGACGGAAGAATGTGAATATGAATGACTCATGGTTAATTACTACTACTTCGCTTTCTCACTGATTTGTTACGTGTTCGATCGCACATACATACAGCAATACTACCAAACGCGGATTGGCAATAATTGTCCAGAGCATTAGTAATTGGTTCACGGTGTAGGATGGAATGTATGAAATTGTATGATCAAGTCTGTGGGACGTGATCAACTAATGACATTCAGTTGTAAATGGTTCATCAAACCGAAAGGTAAAATCGTTCCGAGTTGTTTTATTACATGCTGTCACAACATAGTACGAGAAGGATTTTTTCTATATGAGTTTACATCGTTCCGATTGCGATGGTACTAAAATTACAAACACACACGCACATATACAACTTATTATGAAAAAATTTAAAAAATCATACTGCCTAATAACTAAACAATTGTTCGAATTGGTTGATAACATCAAAGGGTAAAATGTAATCAAAAATAAACCTTCTTTTGTAACATCATATATTTCAGATATATAAAGCAGTTCCAAACTTTTCTTCAAAAGAAAACCGAAAAATTCAACTCTAAGCTTTGATTTTGCACTAAGCAAAGCAATCGTAAAAATTATAAGAAAATAAAAATATAACAAAATAAAATATTATAAAATCATAATGAAAGCTTAAGTTCAAATATAAAACAGTAAGGCAATATAAAACACAATAAGAAAAACATAAAACCCCCCAAAACACAAGAAAATATTGCAAAATAAAGCACAAAACAAAATGTTACAAATCGTTTAGCAAAGGTTGCGAATATACCAGAATAAATATATAAATATCTTATATAAATAAAATTGAAGGAAAAAATCACAATCAAACAATTCATATGTACAAATTTAACAAAACAATCAAACAAGGCAGTCAGTAATACGAACAGCACAATGCACTCTGAGCTTAGAACAGAGGTCTGGATTTGCGTTTGAAGCAATGTCCTTTGGAAATTAACAATGTCAGTACAGCGCGTTATATGGCGTTTTTGTTTTGGAATCGTTGTTTCGTCTCAAACAGTCACCACAGTAGTGTCATATGAGTCTTTCTCTTACGTCTAGTCGAACTTTTTAAAATATTTCTCTTTGAGCGCTACACTGTAAAAACACAGCATTAAAAGCTAGCAATTGAGGATGGATATGCAATAGTGTAGAATGTTTCTAGCAATTATAAGCAATTGCGCGGTAAGGCTAGAGCGCTGCATTTATTGAAATGCTCCAATTTTCGGAGAGTTGGTCGCGGAATGAGGAATGATCTTGTGTGGCAAAATGATTAGAAGAAATGAAAAACAAAGATAGGTAAGACATAAATTCAATGTTCAGATCCAAATAGAGAGCGCACACTCAGGGACTCAATCAGGCAATCTAATGCTTCTATTATTTACGCATTGCTGGACGAATGGGAAATGGTATGGGATGGGAGATGGAGCATGGTGGGGGGAGGAAGGGTTGGTGAAGATGGAAAGATTTGGCCGATGGATGGAACACAAATTTTAAACACCAACGAACGGTGGAACGTGAGAGAACGTTGCCTGTTGCGAAACACCGACACCGGGATACGACATTCGACACTTACTAGCTGCTTAGCAATCATCAGTACAGTCTTCAAGGAAAACTTCCTTCCACATAACGTAAAAAGATCTTCTAACGATGGTCCCAACAGTTCCAGTACCATTGCATTATACCGGCCGCCGCACGTACCGAGGTGATACACCCTCGGGATCCCTTCCGGTGGGGACTGGGTATCTGTTATCAGTGTGCGTTTACAGTGCATGTGTTTGGTTTATGCGGGAAATCACACAGGGGTAAGGCAAGATGGATGATGACGAGAGATCGCGGACGCACACGCCACAAAACGATTCGGGAATGTAAATAGGCAGAGAAAAATCGATCAATGAAATAGAAAACACGAATAATTTACAGGAAAGCACAACACGTGTTTTAAAAGATAGAAATTAAAATGAGAATAAAAATCTTATTTTAATGGTACGATGAATTTTAAATTATTTACTATTTTATTTGTCACGAAACAAAACAAAAATCTTTAAAATCACATGCAGACACAACGAATATACACAGCATCTTTTCAAGGCAGTGGAAATGGATAATCAAGAAAAGTACAATAAATTAATAGTATCAGCGATACCGAGAGATGAAAGAAGAGAAAGATGCAACATGTTGATGAAGATGTAAAGCTCAACAGTGTTCTAGAAAGGATCGTTACAATACTTAAAATCAAAAAACATAACTGGAAAATAACGTGAAATCTTTGTATTTCATTGTATGAAAAGGTTGGATTGGAGTTTTTTAAAGATTCAACAGATATTGATTGGAAAAACGAAAAGGAAAGGACACCTAAGGAAATAATATTTTTTCTTCACAGAAAAGCGATCATGAAACACACTGAACTAGCGAAAAGCTTGCACATATTTCAGGGTCCCAAATCGGTATAATCTACTGGGGAAACATATTGGGATGAGAACATAAGACAGAAACACGAACATCACAAAAACACAACAGACTTTGCAGTCTTTCTCTCCATATTTTCATCCTCTTTCTGCCCGGCAAAGCCCGCCATCGTTTGATTTGAAACCTACAACTATAACGGTTGCCATTCTTTACTAAATGAAAAATCGAACGCACCACACACGGCTAAGCTTTATCGACCAAAACGTGTACCTCATTACATTCGTTACTCTTTCAACAGACTTTCAATGATGTTGCTTTTCTCGCGATCAACATAATTAACAATCGTGAAAGTGTAACCTTGTAAAGAGACACGTGTTTTTTTTCCAATAAGCTGCCAAGGCGTGTGTACAATAATTTTCTTAAATTAACGTGTAATTCGAAGACACAACAATACAAAAAGGAAAACACAGTAAACGACAGTAAGAAGCTATAGTGAAGTTTACGGACTAGGGAAGGGAACACATTTTGAAGGAATTTTTTTTATAATGTGTATAGAATTCAATATTTTTTAATGACCAACAGAAAGAGTTATCAAAGCATTTTTTCACAGTAATTTAATATTTTCTTCCAATTGAAATATACATGAAGCATAGTTTAAGCAGACAGGATAGATAACGAAAAGATTGAAAACAACTGAAGGGTCGGCAGAATATGAAGCTTGTGCCAGTCGGAACCACAGGCAACATAAACAAAACGATTGTTCAAATCAGAATTTAACGAAAGTAACAGAAAATGCCCGATTTAAAAAAAAATGCTTTTGAAGCAAAGAAATCGTACACTTGAAGGCAGATTAAGACGTGATAAATATAAAGTTGATAAAAAATTACTTACCGTGTGCCCCTAGTAATTTGTAAAACCTATACTCTAAGTGTAATTGTGGTGCTTTTGATTTCATTGACTCCATTTTTATTGCTACGTGTTCATTGTTGTATAGGTTTTTCCCTGCAAAAGAAAAGATAAAGAAGTACACAAAACGATATTAGTGAGAAAGTCCTTCGTACTAATGCGGGAGGCTTAACATTAAATGACCTGAAAATCATGGCAAATCTGGCTCATCAAATCTTGAATGGTGATTTATGTTAATTAGCATTGTGTTCGCACACAATAAAAAGCAAAGTACACTATTCTTTGGCCACCAGCTAAACTATTGCGTGATGGTCACGTCAAAGTGTAAAGAAGTGACCGAATAATATGATTCTTCGACCTACCGTACCGCTTTACTGCTGAAAGGAAAAGGAACTCTTGTAAACGTATTGTACATATTTCATTGAAGCACGCAAAACAGCATGATGAAATCAATGTTTTGTTGAAGACAACATATAATCTTGAGTGCTGCTGCACAGTACTCTTTGTGGAGCATTCGTTGAAGTTAGTTTCCTGGAGTTCTTCGTATTTCCACATTGTTCAATAAAAGTGAATTAATCATTGAAGGATAATAGAACAGGGATGAAGAAAACATCATTATATTGTAGATATTTTAGCGAGTCCCTGTTATATATCAGATATTTTCGACATTCCTATTCATTACTATGTTTTACAAAGCGAATATCAAATTAATAGTGCAATTCTTGACCTAATTTAATTTTTATAATCTGTTGCTTGAATTTGAAAACTTTTCATTTGTAAAACTGTATGCATACTAGCTCAGCTCACTTCTACATTCTTTTCCCGCAAACCACTTGTTCATCTACAATTACAGTTGGAAATCCAATTTCAAACCATCAAACCATCTACTGAGCTTCACGGAATAGAACTTTTCAACATTCATTAAACAAACGGGAACTGTGAAATGCATCATAAAGTACCATACACTGCAGTACGCAGGCTTCTCAGCGTCGAGTCTAGATAAGTGACGGCATACCTTCCTTCGGTTTTGCATAAACGGGTTGAATTCCCCGAAAGCACTGCACCTCCCCATGGTAAGGTATGTGCAATTATACACAAACACATCTCTTCCAAGTTCAACTCATACCCATCTTCCACAAACACACGCACATTTCGTATCGGCCACTCTCTCTCTTCAGTTGACCAGCTTCTCACATCCCCTTCGCAAACTTTAATGGTTCCAGGCAGATCGCAATGGTGTAGACTTGCGAGACCTGTAAACGGTAAATATGGAAAATGGCAATGCTGGACACACCGCCATCCCGCCGACTCTATTGTGCTTCACAACATCACCTCGTCTACAGTGCTGGTGTGTTGCCTTTCACATCCGGTTCTCAACTGCAGCGCGTGAGGGCGAGCGGTACAGAATTTATCATCACCCATGAAGAAAGCCTTTCAAGTACCGAAGCAATGCATATATCATCATCTCTCACACAGTACAAAGTTCTCGCTGGTTGCTGCTGACATGAAATTAGGTTAGCTATTTCGCACCACACAGGGCGCAGCGCGCTGTGAAGCTTTACCGGTTTTGTTCGCTTTTTCGCAATCCAATGGGAAGGATGATACATAAACCACATGCATCCGGATTGTATGATGCAAAAAAAAACAATGAGAATAAACTGTAAGTATGGATGAAATACTATTTGGCTTCTCTTTGATGCAAGCCTTTAAATTCATCTTAATCGATCCCCCTTAGTATGTCAGTCCTTCAGACTTTGAAGCAAAATAAAATCTACACAAATTAATGTCTTTCACACCAAAAAGTAGCAGAAACCGGAGATTTTAAACATTGTAAAAAATTACACATTGACGGATAAAGTTAATGAAAGCGATTAAAACAAAAATATAACAAAACCCATGTGGCCACCAAACAGGCCGGGGTGCGTGAATGTGAATAATCTCAGTACAAGGATTTCCTACAGTTTGTACAACATCGGCTCTGTAGGATGATGATAAAACAAAGGTACAACTGTTACAATAGGTGACTTCTTACCTTCCAGTTGCCAGCACTATCAAAGCGCCATCAGTGAGCAACAGTTTCCATTTTAATCCACCCCCACAACCAAACACGATATCCAACAGTGTGACTGTTTCCGCTTGGACTAGCCGACCTACTCAGCAGGGCAGCGCACAACCTTCAAAATCACCTTGAAACGAAACGGTTCGTCGAAGAGAAGCAAACCTGCCCTAGCAATTATGATCCAAAAAAGTTTATGCCCGTGATTTGGTAGTGCTCTCTAGGCAGCCACTCTTGTTCGTCTGCATTCCCAAGCCTGCCTCCTGCATGACTCACTGGCTAGCCGAACCTTTGCGTCTTACGCGACTAGATCGGAAAGCTTTGCTAAACCTTGACGCCGTAAGTCTAAGTTACTTGTTCCATCATCCAGCAAAGTGTGTTCATCGGTCTTAATGCGAATAGTAACGCGTGTACTTTACGCGATCCCTTTCAGCACCATTCCGAGGCCACCGATTCTCTTTTCCCACCGTGAGGACTTTGAGAATAGTGAAATGTGTATGTGTGTGTGTGTGTGTGTGGGTGCTTTTCTGGAGCGGAAAACAGCGGCCCAATAAATCCCGTGGAAACCCATTTCCATCGATTATAAATGCAAATCAGCAGCTCTTTTCGTGGCGTCGTTACACTACAGCACAACCTTCCAACGATGGAGGGTAACACAGTAGTAAAAGAAATGTAAAATTTCTACATAGTTTTCAAAGCATTCTTTGGCGGAAGAAGCGAACGATGCTTTTATTCTAATGAGCAAATGCTACGCTCAATTTCCACCACCACCATCCAGAGGGAGCGTGGTGTGGCCAGAAAGGAAGCACAATTTCTCTATTTGCCATTATTGGGTACGTTTCGGTGTGTTCTTGAATATATTATTCCGCAATCGATAACAGTGAGCGACATGTGTTGCATTTTACGGAGTATTCTAATTATTACACATTACAAAATGTAACATTGCTTTTTGCAACATCGTTTCAATTTTCGTATCGGGATTTCTGATTTCAGTGAGTCGTATAAACCCAATTGTGTCAATCCTGCGCTTCATCTGATCACTTGAGAACATCTCTCTTTAAGAACATTAAAGACTTTTCCGTAAAGACTACTATGGTACTATTCCTTTTTACAACGTGATCATTAGTAACAAGCTTACACCTCTCCTACACTTTCCACAAGTGCAGCTAAGGCTAAGCAGCTAACAGTTGGTGTAAGAAAATCAGTAAAAGATACTGCTATAAAATTGGAAATCGATTACAAGTATAAAAGTCTTAGCAATGTCGTGCTTTCAGAGCCTCGCTTTACCGGGCTTCTCTAATCCATGTGCATGCAGTACACCGTATTAATGCCCCTCTTACTGCACAGTGGTCCAATGCTGAAAAAAAATTAAAGTTACAAAATCTATACGATATTTCGCGTGGTTGTCACCTACATTACTTCGCACTACGGGAGAACATACAATTTTCCACTGATTATTGGAACCGAATTGTAACACAGAATGTTTGTTATATTTGATGGGATTCGATTATAACATTTCTTTGTTGATGCCCTTCCTTTTTGTTTTCAACTAACTCTCGTGTGTGTAGCTTTTAATCTGTTAGAAAAAAAATATCACATTTTGTAGCTTAAAATGTCCACAAAGCCGTGTTTGCTAAGCCACTGTGCATCCAAACGCCATTTACAGTAACTGATGCAGAGCTACCGGAAAGCAAAGGAAGTAAACAAACGAATGAGAAACCCGAAATACCCTTTAGTCTTTTGCGCCGGGGTAAAATAACGCTTCCATTTGATTGCGATGGGATTACATCAACTAAGAGCATCTACCACGGAACCCTCAGCCACCAGAGAAAACTGTCGGTATCACGAAATATAGCCCCTGGTTTTACCGCTGGCAGCGATCCCTTCTCAAAGTTTATGAGAATGGAATTGTCCTTTTCGTCTTATGGGATATTCCCGACGATCGATCGGAGGAATATAAATATTTCTGTTTGCATGGCAGCAAAACTGTTGGGGCGAAGGTTAGTGAAAACTCGCGGTAAGCCCGAATAGCCACCACATATCCCATATATACTAAACGTGCTTTATTTGTCCAACGTAAGTGGATACAGTAAAACCTTGTTTCTATCAATGCAATCCTGCGGGAATAACATTCCCACACTCCCATTAACGATCAAATGTAGCAATGCTTAGCAATTGCTCTTGCTTTCTATAGCAAAAACAAAAAACTCAAAGTTAATAACAATTGAGCTTTTACAGAAATTGAAATAGTTTGCATGGGGAAAGGACTTTTCTCACTGACCACACTGCTCCGGAAGGCAATGTGAGTTAGCCGTATCGGCACACGAACAGTGTGCAGAACAGTTTATAGACCCTTATCACGTCACTCGCAAGAGATTGTTGCCGAAAATGGTTGTAGCACCCTCAGCCAACCGTACGCGCCATCCTTCCATAAGGAAACAAAAATGAAACGGAAGCAATGACTAGAAAACAAAACAAAACAAAAATGTCGAAAAAAAAAGCAATGGTTTCATGATCCTTATCAAAAACCAGCAGAATAACCACTTGACTTGACCCACGCGCTTCAAAAGTTCGGAAAGGTGTTTCACAGCTACTTTCTCACCCTTTGTTAAGGGTAGGTGGGTTTCCTTAAATTCATCACCATCTATATAGAACACGTTTGCGCTCGGAAGGGGCGTTTTGCATGCTGCCACGAACAAGAAGTAAAAGAAGGTCACTTGAAGGATGAAGGGTGAGTGTGTTGGGACTTTCAACTCGAGGTGTGAGTTAGTTAGTAATGTTCACCACCTCTAGTCAGGCAATGGTAACCTTCAAATCCGACCGATTAGAGCGCGATGTGCAAGGGTGTGTGTATGTGGGTGTGTACAACAATGTGGGGTTTTCTCCAGCTGAAACCTTTCCGACGAAGCTGCGGGCACTGATTACGGGTACCGAGGTGTTGAAGGAATTTAGATCTAAATCAAATATCTATCGTTTATTATCAATGTTCCGATGCACACAAAATATAAAAAATGGAGCAAGAAACAGTGAAAACAATTGTATTTACAAAACTGATTAAATACACATAACCTAAAGCATGTGATGATACAAAAATCTTTAATAAAATATATAACCGGTACCAAAAAGACATACAATCCCAAAACGCAAGGCTAAAATTTATGTACGTTTCTCGGGCCATCATCTACAAACATGCCAAACAGAATAATCTACATGATACACACGGTGCTCCGGTAAAGGGTTCCGCGTCAGTCTCAAGCTCATTATGCATTCCGTCCCATGCGCTGTCTGACGTCTGTCCGGTAGGCAAAATGCAGTTTGCCCGAAGCCGACAGAATCAATAAGCAACTGGGAGATGAACGCAAATCATGTTGCACCAAATGCGAGGAAGCAACTACCACCACCATCCATATGTGCGGTTTTGTCGTGGTTTGACCTTCAACAATAGGTATCCCCATTTTCACCACACCCTCACTAGCGACCATGACCGAATGTAACAGCGTGCAAGGATTGTAAACACGAAGCGTCGAGTTTCTCTAGGCACTTGTGCAAGCAACATTTCCTATTCGCCAAGATGACAGAAACCGTGTTGACATAAGGGTTCAAAAGTATGCTCTCCATGTATGCAGATGAAGAACTATTTAAGCCATCGCTTATGTCGAGCTGCTCATCACTCAGAACAGCTACCGTCGGGAAAAGCGACCACAGTGAGCGTACATTTAATCGCCCAGCACGACAGCATGACATCTTTGAGTGCAACTCCGCTGGTGATGCTGGTGATACTGCTTCAAGTAAGTAATAGCTTATTTCTATACCGTAACTACCCTAGCACATGTTTCGTCTTCTATCCCGTCTTCTCCACTACCAGTATCCAACCTACTCATTCGGCTTCGGTTGGTGGCTTCTGTGGCCCGTGACAGGTGTATTAACAGCCCTCCAGACAACAACAACAACAACAACAACAACAACATCCAATTCCGTTTCGCCCATCGTCAGCCAATCCGCCAATGGACTAGAGATATCGCTCGGTAATCGAGAAAACAGCTCCACAGCCGGTATGGACGGTGGAACGAACATTTCGAGCGTGGAAGTTAATTACGTCCGCGAACTACCATTGTTGTATGATCATCTCTTCTCCACCATCCAAGAAAAAGCCGTCAACGAAATTAGAACCATATCGGCTGGTACATTCTCACCCGATGTTTGGATCGAAACCATTCTGGAAGCATACTACCGTGCGGCAAATGACAGCCGACAAGATAAGTTAGGTGCGCTTAGCAAACGCCTGGTCGACCTAGAAGCGTATGCCGAAGATGTTGCGGCGATGCTCGATCGTATTAGGATCGCTTTCGGTATCGAGCTCAACCAAAGGCTACTGACGTTAGACGTGACAGTACTAAGATGCGTCCAAGGGCAAGACGTAGTAGATGCGATTGCAAAGAAGGTGTTTCAAGGTAATCGTGACTGCATTGCGGATCGTCTCGAACGAGTAAGAAATGCTCAACAGGAAGCAGCGCATAATATGAGCCGTAAGCTCGTAGAATGGGACGAAGTGTATCTCAGAACAGAAATTGGCAGTTGTATGGAGGATGGAACCAATGCTATTTGGTCGGACAATGACTACCAACTCGCATGCATATCAAAGGTAAACATGCTCCTTCACGCTGGACATGCATTTTACACACATTTTCGTTTCATTTTCAGATTCTGCATGAGGTGCATCGCAAAACTTTGCTCATGTCACACACCGCGCAGCAGCTAACGATGGAAGCAAACAACGAGTTCGGTACGGCAAAGGCGGACATGTTACAGTGTGCCGGCGACCTTGTGGAGCAAGCGAAAGAAAGTCTGGATGATATATCTATCATTATAACAGAATGTCAAAAGCTTGTGACTGAGTAACACAAACAACAGACCGACAGATCCTAGAGGCAACACTAGGAAGATTATAAAGATAAAAAGAGTCTTACAACAGGTGCATGTTGATCTACATTAAAAAAAAATCAAATAAACAACACATTTGCATCCTTGTCTTGGTATCTAGACTTTGGTAACAAGAATAACATTGGCCTCTCTGTACGGCACACGTTCATTTGCTCTCTCTCTCAGGCATGAAACAAACATTTGAACAACTGTCGCTGTTTAAACAACTTCCACCATTTGGATATAAAAACGGACTGCATCTCACAAGGTGATCAGTTTGCATTGAAACGTGACCAAAAATGGGCGAATTATATCGGATGCTGTTTACAATAGTTACTTTAGTGGTAAGGGATCTTCTTCTAATATACAGCATATCAACGTTTTTGCATAGCTTATAACCATCTTCCTCAGGTAATGGCACCACAGAATGAGTGTAATCCACTGTTCTATTATATTCCTCGTCCAACATCTCCAGCATCAGCTAGTGGATCAACATCGTCGGCTTCTAATCCAGTTCAAAGATCCAACGTTTCGATAGCGTTGGGAAATCGCATCAACACCGACACCGCCTTGGATGACTACGGTACCCGAATTGATGGACTGACGGTTAATGTCGTCCGACGCCGGCGTCGTCGTGATATTTGGAGCATCCCTTCGATTCTCGGTTCAGACATTTCGAACGGATCATACATTGCGATTAACAACCAAATCCTCCCATTGCCGGACAATCCATCCAATGTTTCGCTAAACATTGGATCTCTACCAAATGATGCTCAACAGATCCTTAATATATCACAACCTTCTTTCGCTTCGTTTGTGCCAACTATACCGGAGAATTACACCAATGCTTTCCAATCGCTGGTGACCAGGTTTGAGACATTACCACTCAATTTAATGGATAACATCGTTCGATCGCTCTCGGTTGGCTATCACCAAACTTTCGGTCAACTTTTTCTTGAACGAAGCTTTGAACGGCTTAACCAAACGCTCGATTACGGTCGTACGGTAGTACGGAATGGGCTCTACAGTCTTGTGAACCAAACCGGCCAAGGTTTCGAACAGATCATCGCCACATTCAACGGCTCGTCAGCGGCTGTTCAACGGTGTATCGGTGACAATTTGGACCCAACGAATGTGGCTAGATCCGTTGTAGACAAGGGTTACAACTGCGTCAACCGTAAGTGGCAAGAGCTGAACGAGCTGGTAGGAAATATCGGTGAGGACATCGTGGCTGCAGATAAAGGAGCCTCCGAATTTTTGACTAATCTAACTACCTGCAATGGAGCGAACTTCAATGGTATCGACATGACGCAATCACAACAAAACACACTACGTCGTCAGTGTTATGTGCGTACTATTGTCTCCTTCCCCCAACCTCTTCTCTTCCTGCCTGTTTCGTTAGCAATTGATGGTACAAAGTTGTACGCTTCCGTTTCCGGACTGGAGGCAGACTTAGGGGCATGCGCTGCTGAGGTTGCTCTCCAAATCGGGATGACTACCGCACAGATTGGTACCAAAATTGTGCTCTGCCAAGTATTCTCCTAAACCCGTCATTTGCAATAACCTCCCCATCGTTGAGTGTTTTGAATAAATTACGAGTTTTTGCGGTCCGAGATTGCGACCCAAAGATATATCCAACTTACCCAGCCTGAGTTCTCCGAAGTTGCCACAGCCGATCTTTTTGCCAACGCGGAAGTTTGGGCCCACCATCAGGACACCGGAGGACGAACTGACCGAATGCCGTGCAGAATACATACTGCTGCCGCCACGTGCACCACCGCCTCCGCCTCCACCGCCACCACCTCCTCCTCCACCGCCGGCTGTGTTCGATGCTCCAGCGCCGGGAACACCGCTATTGCAAAAAAGGGGAAATAAAAAGGATGGATAAAAATGTATCATTAGTATTGTTTAAAAACACACACTTTACTAAGAAGATTCGTATCGATTGCATGCTGCTATAACATTTCATTATCGTCTCTCCACATTTATTAAATATACCTATTTTACCTTTAACTCATCTCCAAACGTAAGATTTATATACTTTTATTGTGCGTGTAAATGCAGTGAAGTGACCCAAAAAATCGACCAAACAAATAGAAAGTTGCAGTTTCACAAAATTGAGTGCAAGTATTAACGAACGAACTATCAATTAATTTCTCCAAACGATGATAACCAATCAATGTAATAACAAAACTGAGCATCAAACATGAACATGCAAACATTTTTTGCGTCCTTTATTGTTTGAAGATGTTCAACCAAACCCAAGTCCAGCACGTGTCAAATGGCTTGACCACGAAGGTACAGACCGGGCCATTCACGATTTCAAACGATAGTTTGACGATAGCATGCTATATAAACACTCGGACCAACCTTCTCCCGGTTTTGGTTATATAGGATAAGGGGGGGGGGGGGGGGGGGGGGGGGGGGGGGGGAGGTGAGGTCATAGAAGTAAATCCAGTTAAAGCGTACATTCCATCACACACCACCCACGCATGGTTGCGATAATTAGTTTTATTCGGTTCAACCTCACCGCTTCACACGTCCGAAGGAATCTCGCGTGAACGCTTCGCTCCCTTGAGGTTGGTCGATGCCCGGACTTAATTACTGTCACGCAATAAAAGGCGCACTACACCCAATACACAGCTACCCAATAACACATCCTTAAATCAGCCAGGCGCGCACCACAAACCACACACAACGCCGTAGTGGTAGTACCAACAACAACAAAAACCCTCCAAATATGCCTGAGCAAAGGAACGAACAAAGTTTTTCCAACCACGCGGGAACGATTGAACCAATCAACCGTCCCCTGCACAGTGAGTGGTATGAGTTGACTGCGAGTTGACTGCCCTTACAGCACATCACACGTGGCCACAAAAGAAGGCCATTTCGGGATGGATGGATAGGATGAAGAAAAAAGGGCCAACAGCGGAGTGAAAGGGTGCCGATACTCGAGATCGCAGCAACGGATACACGATGGCCGATAAGGGACGAACAAAGCTACATCCCCGTGCTTGCTATTGCAGGTCTTGACATTGTCGTCATCCATTTCTGGTTCACATGCCACAGGAAGTAAGGCTTGTGTTTCCTCCATTTGACAAGCGCGCGTTCTCCGCTGGGGGCCTCACATATTTGTTTCCATTTGCCGTACAGACGCCACCATTTAGGACACCACAAATTTTCCACAAGATCTAATCGAAACAAGGATAAAACTCGGCCAATTGGGTTCAATCGATCGGGGTCAAAATCTACACTTAACCCTCGCTTTTTCTTCTTTTTCTCGCTTCGTTCGGAGCTGTTGTACTCCCCGAATTTGAAGGTTGACTTCCTCGGTTCATGGTACTTCCGAATTACTACGCAGGCACAGCGCCATGTGACTCGCGGGATTTTCCCCGAAAATTGATTCGCCCGTGTTTATCTTGATCGCCTGGCTCGGCTGTCTGATTAACACACCGCGTGACTGTATCGAACTAGTTTACCTAACCACCAGAATATATACATTGGTACATAACGAGTGTACATAAAAAAAAGAAAATGAGGTTAGTTTTTAATATATTGAAGAATGCTTCTTACACTCTACTTGTGTGACCTAAGACCAAAATTCGAGGGCGGAAAAGCACGCGTTACATCCGACATGGCGCAGGTTCTCCTCAGTTTGTGGCCGAAAATCTGTGGCCTTATTTTATGCTACATTTGTTCGCTTCGACATGGGACGAAAGAAGTTTAACGGGTGGGAAAATTGGGTGTCCCAATGGGAGTGAAACGGTATCAAAGCGGTCTGTGTCCGGGAGGTTCAAACGAAGGTCACACCGGCACGAAAAGTGGAACACGGAAGCTCCTTTCGAATGGTTCCCAAATACGTAACGGTCCGAAGAAAAAAAGTTTTCCATTGCTCCCTTCGGGAGGCCCTTGGCGACAAACTTTTAAAGTCGGTCAAATGTCATTTCATTAAGCCGCTTTCGTGAAGAAGGAACGTTTTTCTTTCCGTTCCTTTTTTACGCATGTCAATTTGTATAAATAAATTGATATGTGTTACTACTCCCGTTCAGGTGCTAAAGAAAATATATTGTCCGAGATAGTTTCAGTTCCAGCTTTTAGAACCTTTACGATCGATTTAGTACGACCAGCAGTTGCACAGAAATATTTATATAAAGCACTAAGCACTCTGAAGTGATTGTAAACACGTTTATCTTATTCTATTTCTGTATTTAGATTTTCGTATGTTGAGACAGGCTATTACTCATTAAATAAATAAAATGAACATAAAGGAAATTTTATTATAAATAATAAATGAATAAAGTAAAAGAAATTACCAAATGTAAAGCCGCATATTGCGTCTGCGTCCGGTTTCGGTGGTGCCAAAATACAAAAGCTACGTGCCTCTATATTCACTTTTGTTTTTTAGAAATTCACACAACACAATGCTACGGGTGTGTCACTATTGCACCACACTATGCAACTAGTTCATGCTGCCCTTTTTTGTATGGCTGGTGCAAAATCGTATGTGAGATATCCAGACAATGTATCGTAACTTGCAGGCGCATTGCAATATATAATCCGAAGCTTTGCAAACTGTATGAGCGTTTTGTGATTAAACTATTGATGACACTATCGACACTACAAAGAAAAATCTTAACTACATTTAGCGTTCACAAAAAGTCCCCTTTCTTACAGTGAGTCATTTATCGGTGTGAGTAATGCTAAACTGTGCAGTGTGAAGGGTACTACTCAATTTATGGTTTTTGCATGATTTCACTTGTGGTGGGACGGAAACTTGAACATCTCTACTCCACATGTCCCTTCTTTGTCCATCTTCTTCAGTACATGGTGATGTGCAACGTAAGACAATTTTGAATGGACAATGCAATCATATCCGTCCTATCTTTCAAGGTAAACATTTGTATGAAAAACAAAAGTCACACAGAAACCAAAAACATGACCCAACAAACCAAGCTGGCAAAATATAAAACGTTCATTTTCGCATGCTTCCTTTTCCCGCAGACACACGCGCACAGAGCCAAACATGAAATGAGGGAGCACTTTAAAACTGAAAACAAAAGATAAACTCCATGTACAAAAAAAACGAGAAAAAAAAGATGCAAAAGGCTGACCTATATTCGAATTTTGCTTAAACACAATTATTTGTTATTTAGTTTGTTTGTTTTTCTAACACAAGCCTGATCTATTTCTTCCAATCCGGAAAAGCCGATGAAAATGCCTTGGCCTCTAAAAGATAATGCATAGCACGGTACGTGGAATGCTCTCTTCTGTGTTGTTGTTTCATCGTTGCTCAAGTGGAAAAGGCTTACGATGCGGCGGCTGCACACATATTTCGGTTGATTTCCCAACCGACGTGCCAACGACGCCACCGCAAGAGATTGTTAATTGCACTGCACCTCAGTGACTTACTGCTCTCCTTTGCTCTTTTGCGTAACACACATTAACACACTGCACTCGTGGACGCACCAAGATGCACATTAGACCTTGGCAGTAGCGATAAACAACAATATCAACAAAAACAAAACCGAAAGATGTTGAAATGATGACATCATTCACGGAGAGCTTACATTCCAGAAATAAGCGAATTATTAAATATAAAACATAATGCGTGCAAATTCCAATAACTAACGGAGTTTAAAAGTTGTGCGAATAAAACACATGCAAGAGAACAGAATATTCAAGATAAAACCATCTCAATCGCGCCGTCATCCACCGGTGGAGCGCTGGAGTCAATCACACCACGCGGGCACTTTGCTTCAAACTGTAGTACTTAATTGCAGCTTTATACCAACTGATTTTTCTACAGCTTGGTAAAGATTGATAGAAGACACAGTAATACATGGAAAATAATATTAAAATAACACACCGTGAACGTACCCGCGCGTGAAAGGGCCTTTGAAAGTTTTGCGTACAAACCGAAACCTTTCAAAAAGAAACAACACTGAACCTTCTGCAACGGCCGACAGTGAAACAATAGATCAATTTGCACACGGCCAACGAATGGCCAAGAAGTAACATTACGCTACACACAACGTACAGTACCATGTCTGCCACCGTGTATCTTTCTTTTCCCTATCTCGACAGTCCGCGGCTCACACATTCACTTCAACACCTGCAGAGCCTAGAGAAAATACGAATGCAAAATGTCAAAGTAACGCTAAAGGACCTCTTCCGCTAATACCAGCGATCGTGTGTGTGTGTGTGTCTGCCCTGCAGTTGGTTCTGCATTTCAACGGAACTTCACGTCCACGTGCAGGGACAAAGCCACGTGACCAAAAGAAAAAAGGAAAACAAATGGCGTGAACAATAAAAAAGATACCCCGCCGTTCTGATTTTTTAGTAGTCAGGGAAAACCCTGGCGGTCCAGCGACCACCACCGGAAACAGGTAAGGTCTCGTGTCAAAAACATTCTTCCCATCGGAAATAGGATGATGATGGTGACATTCTTTTGGGGCTGCAGTAACATTTCAAGGCGATCGTAGGAAAGGTGGGGGAGATAGCATGGAAGTGTAGTGTTACATTTGGATCACTTTTGGACGCCAACTGTTTTCCATCCCCGTTTGTCACCTTTATTGAGGTTTTGCTGCTCCCCCCCTCCCCCCCGCTTGACAGCACGTGTCCAGCAATGGCTTCAAGGGTACGCGATCACGTGTAACGTACTGTCAATGGCATTTTAATTTAATCATCTCTCCCGTTCTATATACCAACGGGTGTCTTCTTAATTGAATGACGAATTATTTCAGGCAAACGGTCTGAATCAGGTGCAATAGAATGCTTACGAAGGAGTCCCTTAATGTCACATGGAAATTTTAATATCCTTTTGAAGGTTTCTGGACACCAATCACAACAAATGCAATTCCCAGATATGAGTAGCAATGTCTGGAGCCTATGTCTGGAGAGTAGGAATTAAAGAACTAAGATTTAGAATCAAAGCCAAATTTTATCGTAGTACAGGATTCATTCTGAAGATTTGAAAGAATTTTCACAAATATTTTCAGAATACATGGTGAAAGTAGCCACAGGTATTCTATGATGCTCTTCAGTCTTACCTATTTGAACATATTGTTAGCTCGTGACTCAGTTATTCAAAAATTTGTGTACTTCACTGAAGGTATGTCAGTAGAATATTCGCCGACTTAAAAATGACATAGATGGCAAAATATTTGTTCTATCATGTACATTTTTTGTCCCTTAGTGCCATTTTTTTTTTTTGCCATGAAGACATTATTTTGAGATTGTGTTTATTATATTTAATATCGAAGATTGTTTGAAGTTTTACAACAATTCCTATGCTTCTCATATAGTACACAATATAATATGTGTATCAAGTGCATCTGCTTTGCAATCGTGCAACACACATTACGGGCAGATCACCTTCAAAGGGCCATATGGAGCACGTGCGTACTGTGCTTCGCTTTCTTCAATGAAGTCTTTTTCCTTTACTTTCCTTTCCCGTCCTATCTTGTCCTGTCGGGTCGCAAGAGTAGGCAAAGGTAATTCTCGTCCAAATTGCTGTCTGCCATGCGGACCAAAGTCACATGGGCCTCCACTTTGGCGGCTACTGTTGATTATGGAATGCACTTTTTAGTGTTCCCATGCAATACGAACAACCTGGACCCTGTGAGCAGCAACGGCACTGTGCATTTATTGTCCAACAGTATGAAAACAAGAAACTCCAAAAAGAATTTCAAATCGACGATCTGAATGCTACGCGAATGAGAGAAGGTTGACAGTAAATAGGTTACGAAGTGGTTGGCTGTTTAATCATTATGGAGCGGCACAAACCCGTCCAGTTTAGGGCAACCGGCGACAGCTGCTGCATGCTAAACTCGAAATAAAACGAACAATTATAGCAATCGGCATTTAAGCATGCTGTAAAGTAAACATTCGCTTTCGTCTGCTACGAAATGTAACGACGCCTCTAGCTATTAGTGCTGCTTAGTGGAGAAGAGAAATATAAGCTTCTACGGTGCCGTTCCTTTACTTGTTTCGGAACAATTCAAACATTTATGTGTGCGAGAGCAGATCTTTCGATTAGTTGTTTTTTTTCTTCATATACGAAGGAAAATAAATTATCCCTTCCTTTGGCTACGAACAGCACGTTTCGAACGAACCTTAAGGTGTTTGGTTACATTTGTTCACGGTGCCGTGTGCTAATTTTCAAAGACCTCTTATCGGACATTCTAGTCACGCAGTTCGCCATAAACGGAGCTAATGGGGTGCACACCGCGCACCACTTGACTACAATCACACACACACACGAGCACTCCATTGAAATAACATTAAAAAATAAATACAGATAAAACAACCAACCATATATTCGATTGTAACATTGTGACAGCAAAGGATAAATCGACTACATTCATTTTAGTTAACCTTTTTAAAAGTAAAAGATTTTAGTAGGGAATTCGCTACGAAAAAAGGATTCCTTTTTCCCCAAGTACAAGTACATTGTGCAAGAAGAACATAGATCAATTAGCAAAACAACATTCAAATATTTTACACATGTTAGAACATTATTGCTCCCAGCAGCATTGGGTGTTAAAAAAACATAAATTGGTGAGAAAATGTATACATTGATCGACCGAATCTAGAAACCGTGCACATTGTTTTGTCAGGCGTTCCTCCAGTTTGCCGTGAGCCACTGTGTAAAACCCATTGCAAAGCGTGCAATAGAGTAAAAGCAAACAATGCTTCATCATTTCCACAAGACAATTTTTGGTGCGCGTCCGGTTGGTTCGTGATCGTTTGCGTGAATAATAGCGGGAATAGGTAAAGGTGCGCAGGGCATATATGTACGAAAAAGTGCACATGAACCACCGTTCACCGAATCGCTCCAAATACCTGCAGTGAGTGATCTTTTTCGGGCGAAAGTTCAGCGGAATGCATAACATTGGTGCTGTGGAGGGCGAATGTTCGTACGGATCCGGATCGTTCGCCAATTCACTGTTCACGGACGAGCAAGAATGAAGAATTTGCTGGCGATAAACTACTGTCACCACTGTCGGTACACCTTACTATTGGCTTGTCAGTGCATAAACTTTGCATATCTCGTCGATGCGTATCGTGTTAAAAGCAGCTGGGGGATGGATAAATTAGGCTGACAAAATTCACAATTAGACGACAAAAGTAATTTCAAACAAGGGAAGGCAAAAAGAAAACGTGTACAATTTTCAACCACAAAACCCATCATCAATCAGTTCAGCAATGAATCAAACGAATCATGAATCATTTTCCAATACAGAAAAATACACTGTTGCATTTCCGCTCGCTACATTGCTGTGTTTATAATCATCGTTCGCCATTTTCTATTCTCCGCTTCATCGTACACACATCTGGCAGCCACATAGGCAACCGGTAATAATCGGTAGAGCAAAAGAAAAACATCAAACTAAAACACAAGCAGAAACCATCGCTGATAAACTTCCATCTAGACAAAGACACTCCATCATCGGCATCGCGCGCGCGTTCATCGGCCGTTTCCCTACACATCTCTTTAGCGTCTTTTTAATAATCATTTTGTTTTAACTTTATCTCTGTTCCCTTCACAGTCGGCTCAAAGTCTATGTAATCTAAAGAAACAGCAACATCCACACTACCGACCAAAGCATCCCTCTCTCTTGGCCTGGACCATGTGCTCGTTTCCGGCACAAAACGTGTCATCCTTCTCGACAACTTATCGCCAACCCCTACAGACCGGGAGGGAAACCGGTACAACACACCAAATGATGATGTACGACACGCAGGCACATCATCGAACAAAGTTTGTGCACGACAACAAATGGAAAAGAAAAACCTTGAAAGGGACCATCAGGGCTTTGATCATACCATGATTTTTTTTATGTCACTTCCACAGTTTGCACAGTTTGGATCGTTTTTGTTGTGAAAAACATAATGTTATCACTGCACCGCGCAACTGTGATTGATTAGAAACAGCAATGCGAATGATAGGATTGATGTTTTATCAGCAGGGGAGAAAAATAACAACAAGCCGAACGGGCAATCAACACTTGAAAGATGCTCGAGACAAGGTATCGGGCGTGCTAATTTTGGGGCAGACAGCACTCTCTAGATTCGATTGCAAAACACTCAACATTATTACCACCTCCTGGCAGTCAGCAATGTGTGACCATACGGCCATTAGTTGCTGTTCGGGAAAATTAAATATTCTACACGAGCGATCTGCTTTAGAGGATGTTTTTATTATTTCTGTGGAGGAGTAGAATCCCAACGATGAAGTACAGTCTAGGGCTTTGTACAATGCTACGAACTACAGAATTAATTTCGATTATCACTATGTGGGGGAGGATCACACACTATACGCCTGGCTTCATGTATCTCACACTATCGGATCGGATTTGATTCCCATTTAGCACTTCCACAGCCACGGCAAACATAACGTCAACACTCAAAATCTGCTGATCGCTGGAACAGACAACACTTCCCTGTCGCGATCTATTGCGCACTTAGAGATCTGTCGTTGTTGTGTAGACACACATCGCACCCAGCAACTCCTGCGATGCACGGAGTGTTGAATTCTTCCCTAGCCCACACACGTTCACACACCCATCAAAAGATCTATACGCGGCACCGGTAGCAGCATTCTTGCGAAATAAATCATTTCCCCCGAGATACACACACACAGAGCACCGTGAACCTTTAGGGCAGAGATACGGAGGCAGAACTCCGCCAGCAAACCAAAGTGGGAAACAACAGCTAACAGAACACAAAACTACCAGTCAACCAAACTATAGCGCGAGTGTTGCTGCCCACTTTCTACAGCGCGCGTTCGACGAATGTCAACGATCGACTGAGAGGCAAAACACACAACGCAAAACGAACTCTGCATCTTCCGTTTTGCCCCCAAAAGCGCCGACCGAACCGAGGCGAGCGCAACAGCCGAACCCGTGCGCCGTGCTACAAACACTACTCTCTTCGGCGTGGAAGAGCGAGCGAGCGAACGCATTCCGTGTCCAGCCGCGTGGACGTACGTCCAGAGCTGGCGAGTCCGGCAAATCCTCCCTTCCCGTACCTCATCCTGCCAAGCTCCTACTGCCCACTGCCGCTTGGCCCTTTGGAGAATTTAGAAACACACCCTGCAATGCCGCCATTGCCACCATGCCCGGCGCGCCCTTCGGGCTTGAACGCATCGGCCGGCACCACACCACACACTAGAACAAACGCTCCCTCGCTTTCTTCTGTTTCAAAGTAACAAACCTCTAAGCACGGGGTGGGTCCTCGTGCGGCTTCCGTTGCGGAACTGGAGAAGTAGTAACTTCTCAATTACACCGAGTTTCACTAACCGGTGGTCCAAACTAACTCGTGCACGCGGCAAACGAAAACAAGAAATAAGAGAGAACCCCCGAAACGTCACCCATAAATCCCGCCCCGGGAATAGTATGTCCAGTTTATATAGGCGCGTGTGTGTGTGTGCGTATGAGTATTTGTTGGAGAGTCTCACCATCGAGTCGTCTAATCTAATTTCCATTCGATGATGGATGAATTCCTTGCGCCATCCCTGACGTATATGTTGAGGAGGAGTTAGGGGAGTGAAAATGGAATTATTTTAATCTTGCACTGACCGCACCCTGCACGCCTCTTCGTGTGCGCGTCCACCCAGTTCCCCCAAAACCTCCCTTCCGCTCCTGCGCCCAATGATGACGATCGAGTGAATCATGAGCCACTAACCAACCCTGAAAAAAAACGCTTGCTGGGCAGCAGTTGCGGCTGTGAGAATTGCGAACGCGTCTCTGTACATACACGAATCAACATCGAATCGAACCGATCGATGAGCTGCGGCTGGTGGTGTTAGTAAGCGAACAGTGGGCAACAAACACCTGCCGAAGGGCATGCAGTTCCAAGTGCTGGGGGGGAGGGAAAGGAAGGACCAAACATCGAACAGAAGCACTAAACCCACGAGACGAAGTACACACAGAGCAAACATTATTGCTTTTTTGCTTGTCCTTTTTTATTATTATTATCAGTGGCAGTTCAGTTGTGGCCCGAGATTTGTATTGTGCATTGCTTTATCATTTGGCAGAGTGCACAATTTCAAAACAGTGATGATGGCCATTGCGCAGTGTTGGTGGGTGCTTGTGCAAAAAGTTGCTATAAATCCATTCGTGCGTCAATCAAAAGGCGGCCTTTGATGGAAATAAAACTAACAATCACCCTAACGTCACGAGTAGTGTTACCACGTGGGTGAGTGCTTGTTTAAGATTATCAACACCTCTTATCAACGCTTAAATACCAATATTGCCGAAATGTCGCAACGCAATATTTTAAAATAATTTAGAAAAAAGGCTTGCCTCCTCAAAGGGCTCAATTAATTTTCGATACATTAATACGTGGTTTTGCTCTTGCCACATATTTGTGACTCCTTAATATTTGTAAAAATCCTCCACTTACATAAAGAAATTCTAAACATTTTATATCTGATACCGTTTACCCAAATTGATAATCGTTTCTTTTGTTTTGATATATCTTTCGCACTAAACGTATTGTGCACACTAATTATTCTTGCACTTATGATGTTCGATAAGCTGTATCAAATTAACACTTCCGTCAAAAACGAAACAAAAAAAAACTGATAGCGATAAATTGCTATTATAACTTTACCGGCTTTACGGATATACCGGTATGCTCCACAATCCGCGACAAAAAGCGCCACGAGACACACCTTTTTGTAGTTTTATAATTTCGTTGTATAAATGCCACATGCACATAACACAACGCCTAATCTTTCGAGAGAAAGAAAGAGAACCCACGTCAAACGGTATAAAAGTTAGAATCGACACCATCGGGCAAAAGGTGTAACAGAACCTTGCCATCAAACTCGCGCTGGATTAATGATCGCCAGTCACGCGATTTTGGATTTCGATTGATTTTAAATGCGTTGCTGCTGCTGCCACTCGAAATGTGACACCGAATCATCGATTCGATGTGAACTCGTACAAACGAAAAATGAATAACGTCAATTGATTATGGAAAACAATATTTACATTACGTTTAGGATTACGCTAAAATACAAACATTATACGTAAACACCTGATATTATAGAAAAAATATCATGGTGATTATTGTGAATAAAAGTTGGCGTATTTGTCGGAATCTTATCCTTTCTTGAAGAAACCACAAAATTGGTCTTTATTGCGCCAAAGTAAGGAAATAGAAACAACGCGCGTCCTTCTCCCGTATTTATACTCTTCTCTTTTCCGCCATTATGTCGACTTTGGGCCCTCTTTCGTTCCTCTCTGCTATAATGCACTTGATCTGTCAAACCGCGCCATAATGACAAATCAAAACAATGACGCGTAATGGCGTAAAACAATGGCGAGTAATTTGCAACAGTGATAGTAGTTGTTGATCGATGCCATAAAATCTTTAAAAATTCAATTATATGTTTACTGCACGAAAGCTTGCAACATTTATAAGTAAACGTTTAATTAAATTTAAAAAAAAGTATGTGCCCCAAAATGGATGATACATCACATCCGAGAGAGTCACTCAAACGAATTGTCTTTTTACAGCCTTCAATTAATCGAACAGATAAATGCCAGATAAATTATGCGAACCAATGGCAAATGGCTTTACATGATTATCGTATAGTTTTCCATTATCAGGCCTTTTTCCTTCCATTCAAGTAACAGCTCAATAAAACCTAACTTGCACATATAACTTTGCACATAAGGCAATTATGTCGCTTGGTCGCTGCTTTCCTTGTATATATATATATATATATAATTGAACCATCACCCCGGTTGAAAGACTATCGAGAAGAGGCCGAAAAACGGATAGCTTTGTCCTTTCGTTGCAGAAACGAGATTGCAATTTAGTACAGCGAGATGCAATAACGAAACAGCATCTCAGTAGTACCATCAATGCCAAGCGGAGATAGTTCCCATTTCGCTCCTCCACAAGGACACATCCATCCGGATCGTCATCCGTATCCGTTTTAAAATTTCCATTTGATTTTTCCTTGCTGAAATATCAATCCACTTGGCAACGATTTTTCCTCCACTAGTTTAGCGCACACTTTGGATGTGTGGCCATCGATTTCGGAAACGCTAGTTGCCAGTATTTTTTTATTTTGTTCATGTTCTTTCTCGAAACTGTTCATCTGGTGTTGCTTTTACTTTTCTCCGATTTAATTTGTGTACGTACGGCGGTGGCACACGGCAACAACACAACGTGGAAAATAAATCTGGAGCATAAATTTGATTAAATTCCTCGCACTTTCCCGTTCGCCAATCCCGTTCGTTTGGCCCATAAATCGCGGGGTCACATACATAATACAGACACACGGCTGGATCGATGCTAGCTAGGCGAGAGCAAAGCCATACGGAGCCAAACGCTTTTACACAACAGCAAACTACTACACCACCAATAACAGCTGGAAGCGATATATCCTCTTCGCTGGTGGCCGTGCCTGGCGCGTCAATGCGAAAGTGGAAAATCGATTGTTAAATTGTCATCCTATCTCTCTCTCTCTGTCTCTCTCTGTCTCTCGCTCTCCCGCTCTCTTTCTTTCTTTCTCTATCTCTTTCGCTATACCTCACTGGGGAAACATAACAGACTGCAAGCAAAATAAATGGAAAACGCAAAATGTGGGCAAGCACTGGCCAAACAGCAATGTTCCTGGTAAATGGGATTTTTTTTTCACCGAGATAGGAAAATGCAATATCAATTGAGATGATCCGAACAGTGTCCCCATTGGATCGGGTCAAAGAAAACCCTTACTATCCACCCCTGAACAGGCTCTGCGCTGAACAGGTATAAGCGATAGTAAGGTGATAGTGAAGTGAGAAAGAAAATACGAATATAAATAGCAATTTCTATTTAGCTTTTTAACTATTCCATCTCTTATGCATCTTGTTCATCAAACCATCGATGGACGATAATTTCTGAATCGACTTAGCGTGATTGATGTATTTTTTATGATATTATGATATCAAAATAAAACAATTTTACTAAGGTGAAAGCGAAGGTTAAAGCGAAAACATTAAGAGGATATGATAGGATATCAAACCTGTACGTTCATCACATTCTCTATCGTCTGACATGAGATTACACTTTTAGCGACGTTTTGTCTATTTAGGCTCATCTTAAATACAGTTTGACTTACCTAAAAAAATAGAAAAAGAGAAAATACAAAATATTAGCATAATGTCTTTTTGTCATATAATTTTTTTTTATAAAATATAATTTTGGTAAAATATTAGAATAACCGTCAACTAGATAAATCCAGCGACCATACGTTGCCAATTATCAACTACCAAAAGTACCCATCAAACTGTGCACGAAATCGCCAAGAATGTGACGTTCTATCGAAGAGTAGAAAAATACAAACAGCGATGGCGAGAAAGAGAGACAGAGAGAGAGAGAGAGAGAGAGAGAGAGAGAGAGAGAGAGAGAGAGAGAGAGAAACAAGGTGTAATTGGGGCAAATAAAATGCCATACAGCAGACCACCAACAACAACAAAAACCGCAGTACGGACAGCAAACAATAGATAACGAGACATGCAACCGACCCGAACCGACCGGTCCGGTTCTGTGGTCACGATAAAAAAAAAGAAAGATGTAAACGATGCTCCACAATGCTCACGGACGCTCGTCAACGGTGGGGTAATGAAGCGATAATGTTAATGGACTCAACACACAGAGCGCATCATTACATCACACCAGCCACCAGCCACAACACGGTGCAATGAATGAATGCCATGCGAAAAGAGGAAACAAATTCTACTGCCCACCCAAAACGGTCCACGTGACCACGTGAGCAAGGACACCGAATGGAAGGAAATTTCCTAAACGGGACATCATTTTTCACTCACAATTTTATTTTAGAAATCACCAATAGACACATCGAATTATTCATTCGGAAAACTCGCATGTAGTTTTGGAGAATAACAGCTAATATTCCATTAGAAAAATACAAAAACATATTACACGTGGAAATGCAATCGAAACCGTTTCTTTCATTTACTCCACTACACACTGTGGAACGTGTCGTGTGGTGGAGCGCTGTGTCTCTTATCTGGCATGTGAATTGAAGCTTCCTGGAGCTTAGAAAAGATACCATTGGAGAGGTTTTCTCATGATAACGCATAAGAAGTAGCATTAGTCAACTGCACCACGCTTGCGAATCCGGCACTACACTCACACACAGCACACACTAAACACTATCCAATAAAAGCACGATTACAATTATCGAACAAGTGGACGATTGTTTGACGGGTGGCGGCATTTAAAGTAAATGGAAACTTCTTCTGCACCAGCAACGTGCGATTTAATTAATGTAAACTCGTTGACATAATGCAAACAAATAATAAACAGTTCGTATGAAATGGAGATTCATACAGGTGTGTTGTTAGCACAGATAAGAACGAGTTGTTGAGAGGATTTATTCACAAAAATATAATGCTACGACCAAGGGCTGGGTGTACCTTCTCGTCAAAACAGATTAGATAAGGGATAACGAGGGAAGGAGTTCGGTTAAAAGGTGATACTCCTTACTTCCATGGTCAGGATTTGGATTAAGCTGATATGGTGGTACTGCAGCAAAAAAGGATGGCAGATCGATAAGCCAATCAGTGTTCTGCCATCAATAAGAATTAATAACTCTGCAGCACGGTTACGGTTGGTGATTTTGCTATAATATTACAAACTAACTTTAATTGCAAAATATAGTTAAAACGGCAAATTTTGCAGAATTATGCTAATAGTTTGCTGGCATATAGATAAAGAAACACTCGATGCTATTTTACATACTCTTTCCGTTGGTTTATTACAGCACATACATGAGACAAGAGAGTCGCGCGCGCCTGCACACGCTTCCGAACAAATGAAAGTGATAATTTTGCATAACAAGTAGTGGATCACGAAACATGACACACGAAAAACAACCACACAACAACAAAAAAAAAAGATAGTCCCCCGTTTCACAATGTTAAACAGGTTGGTGGGAAAAACTTGCCGGGACAATTGCTAAACTTGTTGTCTTTTTTTTGTGTTATTGCTTGCTTGCTTGCTGTATTGTATTCACACGTTACAACACATGCAAAAGCAGCTTCCTATCACACGATGTTGCACGATTGCTCATATGGGCCGGCTGCCACCCTTGCCCGAACGATGAAGGAACACATTCGCTTTTAGCTATGCTTTTCCGTCCATTTCCGCATGCGTCTGTATGCGATTCATACACGAGGGGGTGGCAGTGTAATTAACGCCCACCTCACCCTCCTGGCCAACACCAACTTGCAAAAGGGTGCGATACACACTAAATGAAGCCATAATTCGTTACATTGTCGTTGTCATCCCGGGTTCGCTTTTTTCGCTCGCCCCAGCAGCGAACACCCTTACCACGAAGGATTCACGGTGTCTCACACTTTCCGTAGGTCCGTTTGTGCAGGTATGACTGATGATGGAGGTTTTTTTTTTGTAAAACGTGCCCGAGACCATTACACTATGGCCGATTAAAGCACGTACACACGGTACGCTAAATGGAAGCAATTAAAATTATAAACTCGCGGAACTGCGGAACTCGCGTCGAGGACGGTAATGGCGCGATTGATGTTAGGCGGCTCGGTTGGTTGAAGGAATACAGATGCCCATCCGGGAAGGGCGAATATATAAGTGAAAAACTAAAGCATTCCCTGTTCGGATACAATCACTTCAAGGTGAAAAGCTACCGAACGAGGACACACAAACCAGCTCTCCGAAAGCATCAACGAGTCGAGGTCAGTGAAAGAGAACCGGATTTTGCACGTTTAAATTCCAAAGAAAATTGAAGTTGCGCGCGTCACCTCACCAGCGCAAGTGGTTCGCCATTTTATCTTCTCACAGGACCCCCAATTGCCGCCGGGCTGAAGAAACCCGCACCTGGTGCTGGTGGGCATGAAGATTTGAAAAATGCGCCCAAGAATGAATATTGTCCAATAGAATGTGGACACAACAGGTGAGCATCGAACGGGTTATTACCAAGAAGAAAGGGACCGCTCACTGCTGCTATTCGCGCAACAAGTTCCCCCGAAGTGGGTGAAATGCAACGAAAAGCAAAGAAAAACCTTCCCCACAGGGACGTGGTGTATGTGCATTAAAGCGTGAAAAGCGCACTTAAACATATAACGATTGCAAGCGTTTATGTCCCCCGTACCGGTAAACTCACTGGCTGATACCAGAAGTCTGGAGAGTTGGTGCAGGAACCAACCGACCTGTTGGAGTTGGATCACGACTTGGGCTAAATTCTTGGGGCAACAGAAGACGGCCGTCGTAGACAAAGCTGTTCCGAAGGATTTTAGTTCAGTTCGTGTGCTCCGGAAATGAGCATTTCCCAAGGTTTTCAAGAACACTTTTGGACTCCAGATGTAATGTTAACTCCTGCTGTTCACTTTCTACCAAATATTGAGGTTAAATTATGATGATTTAGTATCAAACGACGTTTTCGATCCGAAGCAACCGTCAAGAGTTATTTTTTACCCTGGCTACTCTACATCCTTCATAGAATAACCTCACAGCCACAATCATATTTGATTGCCATCGAGACATACTTATTGTGGTGAAGCCCAGCACAGTCAATAGCTTGTGCTAAATAGTGCCCGTCCAAGCTTGTTTGATAACGTGACAGTATTATGCTAAAAAGAAAAGCAAACAATTGCAAACTTTTCGATTGGCCGTGCCAACGACGGTCCCGGTTTGATCCGCTTCCTCCATCACGTTTCCCGGGTGGTTCCAGGTTATTGGATTGGAAACAGATTATGGACGCCAACAAGATCTAGCCAATTAACGTGCATTGCTTCTTGCTACCCTGGTCCTGTGTAGCCGGACTGCTAAACGCCAGGTTCAATATCGCACTGGACACGGGTGAATGTCGTCCATTTAGGACATGGCGACTGTGTACTATAAAGGAACGAGAGAGTGAGACGACTCGGTGCATATTTCCAGCGCAAACACGTGATCGCTTAGGTGTCAACCAGATTGGCGAGGGATTTGCTCGACACTACCAACCACGGTTGAGATTATAACAAACGCAGCACACCAAGCGTTATTTACTTAGTGCTCATTTGGCTGCTACTTAGAATACTTAGCTAGAGGAATACGCATTGGAAGGAAAAACAAAATCCCCTAGACGGTGGTGGTAATTGATAAGATGTTCAGGTGACGACCATCATACAGTTTTTTTTATTGTGTATCGGGATTTATTGACAATAAGTGTTTTTTTTTTCTATACTCCAAAAGGGCGTTGGCCGGGGTAAATTAAAAAACTGCTATCACATTTAAAATCACTATCATGTGTAATAACAAAAGCGTGAAGAAACAAGCGTGTCTTTGTGCGGACACTTCACCCTTGTCAAGGTTTATATATGCGACAAATGCAATATAAAACTGGGCACTTATTTTCTAACCGCACGCACACGCCGTATCAGCGCAAACACCCCTGGCGAACTGTATACTTCACAAATAAATCAAACTGATAACAAACCCACCCACCTCGCTCGTTCTCGTAACCCGCCCGCCCGCCCCCTTCTGTTCCCTTTTGGCTTTGAAGGTTGTTCCCTGAATCAGCCTCTTTACAGCCCCATGCGGTGGTAAGGTGTCCGGGTTGTTGCGCGAGCAAACACAACGGTGCTATCTTTGCTTTGGCTCTTATCTTATCCACGCTACGCGGGCCGGCTTCCCCTTCTCCTTCCGGGAACCTAGACACGACAGGTGATTTTTCAGCAGCATACTGCAAACTGCCCCAAACTCTCTCACACACACACACACATAGAAACACAAGCAAGATAAGGGATGGGACTGGTCTTGCCGCAGTGGGACACCCGGTGGTTGACATAAGAGTAACTGACAAAAAAAAAACACACAATCACCTGGAAGTTCGAAACCCGTTTAATGGGTCAGCTGTTGTTTGCCGCAAAGGTTGACCACGCACCATTTTTACACCTTTTTATACAAGAATTATAGTTACATTCGAATGCAAGCTTCTCTTTTTTCCTGAAGCACGGCCGGGTCAGGTGATATTGTTTGATTAAAGTTTTTCCTTGGAACAAAATACCTCATTTGCTTAAACATTCTATCTAGTTAGTACAAGAGAATATTTAGTACATCAAGATATTTCCACTTCATAGCCGAGCGATTGACAAATGTTGTATTTGTCATCAACGAATTGGAGTAGATGGTTCTTGCAATAACTGCATCAAGTCATAGATACTCTGTCAAGTGAAACAGAAGACAAACGAACTCACAGTCTTCAAAGAATCCGAGGAATTGATCAAATATCTTCATAAACTTCCTGTAACATCTAACGTTAGCGATCTCCCTAATAGCAGATACGATATTGCCCGGATAAAATCCACTATTATGCAGGATACGGTCTCTTATCAGGACTAACTCTAAAGAGTTAACGCAAGGAAATGCAGAGTAGTTTGGTCGAGGTTTTCAATGTTTTTCTCAATTTTGTTGCAAATATTTCTCAAAACAGGCAAAAATTTTCCATGTTCAATCGTTACTCCCAAATTAGGTGCCGAAAACTCCCAAAGCCCTGCACTTACCTAGCTTGTCGGGCGACGTCACGGTCGCGCCCTCCACCACCAGCAACACCGGCCTCGCCAGCAGTTCGCGCCTGTTGCGGTGGTTGCTGCTGTTGCTGCTGCTGCTGCTGCTGGTCCTTGCCCTCGCCGCGGCGCTGCATTTTCGGTTCTGTCGCCAAGTTGTCGTCGGTACGGAGGTACACTTGCGGACACAAACAATCGGGTTGGGATGGATGTGACGTTCGTCGTACTGCGGAACCGCGTTCGTTCCTGTCCTTAGTGGACCGAGACACACGCACACGCGCACACGGCTTGTACGTAGGTTTGACTGTTTCAATTAAATCGACGCCAAAACGAGCTTTTCCACCGTGGACGCTCGTCTAGGTTGGCTTTCTCTTCGGCAGACACACCGACACATTCGTCCACCCGTCTCACCCGTCTCACCGTTCGCTCGATCGCTCAATCAATCTATAAAGATGTTGTCAAATATTACACTTGCCACGGTGAAGGTTAAGTCGAGCGGTTACTCCGGTAAGCCGGAAAGAGGAACCGAATGACATGTGGGTTGGGCGTTAGCACCACATCAGCATTCCCACCCACGCGCACGCACACAACGCACTACTACCACTGCTATATGCACTGTACAGTAAGTTTGCTGCTCATTCTCTTTCTGCTTTCGGCACGGACGTTCCCCGCAAACAGAACCGGAAACGGAAATGGAAAAACAGAAAATGCACTCACACGCACACAAACTTTACCGGTAACGGTACGAGGAACAGCAGCATTTGTCGTTTCGAGGTTTCTCGGTCGAGCATTTCCCGCGATTGCTTACCAATGCGGGAGAGGTCACTAGTTTTGAGAAACGAAATCAGAATTAGGTAAATAAAACTATAACACCATGACACATACACCACGCCACTTTTATACGCTGCACAACACGATGCTGACTTGATTAGCATTGAAAGGATCCTACAACACCCTTCCGTGATGTTTTGATCGATCTTATCTGTTTTATGTATTACCCTTGTGGAAAGGATGTTTGGAAAGACGAACAAATTAAAACACCCGCTAACTTGTGTGCACTACCACGCTTTAGTAGGTTGCAGCACTTTGAACTCTTGGAAAAGAAACTAAAAAAAAAACACAAATCCACTAGGAAGCCTCGAGAAGACGATCCGATGATTAAACGCACAGCGCTCCGGCATGCACATTACTTCCTTTCTCTTTCACTCCCGCACGCACACGCACACACACACTTTCACGCGCTCTCTAATATGCTGGATAAGGAACACGCACGCATATCGAGCAAAAGTGGCTGACACTAGCTGAACGCCATCATGTCACTTGGGTACTGGCTGCTGGGATCGGCAATATGCGCTTTTTGCTTTTGCTAATTTCTCCTCTATTTATGTAACGATTACTTTGGACACACTTGCAATATCACTTGCTATTGTTACACTCGCACTCACCCACACTGGCTACTGGCTGAAGCGTGCTGAGGTGAACGTAAGACTGGATCTCCTAGTCCCGGAAGTTCGGATCTGAATTAAAAGAAAATGAAAATAATTATTATGCGAACAATATTGTTTCGATGCACTGTCTCCCGATAGCACCCGATTGCAAACGAAATTGCGATAACTCGTAATGACATTTATGTACTACCACTGTGCGCAACCTTTCTTACAGCTGTCATTGCGTTCAGCTTGCTTCTTTTTCACTTTACTTCATATTATATTAATCTAACCCGAATCCGGCGGTAATTCGGTGTGGTACCACCGCCATGGGAAATCGGAGGTTACGTGGAGGTTATGATCGCACGCATGCCGTTGTGCTATTTTTGTGTCCTGATTTAATGCACGATTTCACACCGTGCTGGAAGGACATTAGCCCTGTGCTCCGTAACAGGAATGTATATTTATCGCGTGATTTTTGTACCAGCACACGCACACAAGCATCCACCAATCAACTAAACACACACTCAGGCGCAGATGTTCCTGTGTTTGAAAGTGTTTGCTTTCATCTCCATGTTTCTGCACTATGGGCATTATCCTTCGCCGCAAGTCGGAAATAAACTGTGCGCTTCACTGTGACCGCGTGTCTGTCCCTGTGTGTGTGTGGACGCGTTTCA
Organism: Anopheles rivulorum; assembly: GCA_018908115.1. Classification (NCBI taxonomy): domain Eukaryota; kingdom Metazoa; phylum Arthropoda; class Insecta; order Diptera; family Culicidae; genus Anopheles; species Anopheles rivulorum. The sequence goes on from STHB01000004.1 coordinate 28,906,509, forward strand.
CGAGGGGGTGGAACACGGAACGTCCCCCAATGAATGACGTGACAAAAGGCGCGCGTGCGAGTTTGGTCTGTTACAGAAAGGACGACACCCACACACACACATACATATATATGTATGTACATAAATCCAGTAGACACAAAGCGCACACCACTGAGTTTGGAAACATTCTCTCACACACGAAAACATTCCCTTTCACACACAAGGAGGTGAACGCGTTGATGGTTGTTGCCCGACTTTTCTATTGCTTTTAATGCGGAATTTCACCCATCTCACTTGTGCCATAATTCTCTTCGATTGTTTCCCCTCCAAATGTGTGTTCTCTTGTTTCTACCTTTAATGCACTCCGGCAGGAGAAACGCGCAAAAGGATCCTTGTGTGCGTCTCGACGCGTACTGCGAACTTGAAATGCAGCACAATATATTTTACCATTAGTAATTTATTTTCTCTTGTTCATAAAACATCAACTTTGTCGAATGCTTCCTTTATGGTTGATAGAACTGTAAGTATTCAAGTTCATTTTAGTGTTGCGAAGAACGAATTTGTGGCTTTCGACTATGAATGCTAGTTGATTCAATTATGTACATGGTAATACATGATGGAAGAAGGAAAAATCAACAGGTTCTGTACAATTTTTGTCAAATACTTTCACACATTAACTACGATATCATCCAATCACGATTGCGAATCTGTTTACTTCAAGCACAACAATATGCCTAACGCACAATGCTTATCACACACTAATCTTCGCGACTTTAGCGCCGAACTGAGCTGACTGTCAAAATGCAACTACGGACACTGGACACTCTATTATCTTACGATCCCGTTATCAACATCTTGCGCATAACACATATCAGACTTTCCTAATCTTCTCTAGCCAAGCACAGCGGTCGACCCGTTCAAAGCGAGCTGTCAAATGCGATCGTCGCTGGAAGGGCAAACAGATATCTCGCTCCGGTCAACTTAACACTGCGACATATATTACAAAAGACCTACATTAAAAACACATCGTATCGTTATCCAACGATCAGTAAATTCTCGTTATCAACGCCCGTCGGCTGTATTCACACTGCATACGGTGCGTGCGTCAGCGAAACAAAAAATATTTTATTTGGCAACCGTGGCCACACTCGATATGTCAACTCGCATGGTCGCGCGGATGCAAAAGGAAAAATCGATTTTTCACCAATTCTACAACAATTTCCCTAACCATCGATGAGTCGTCCGGACGTTCCATAAAAGCCTACCGGAATTCTGTTCCGCTTGCTCTCTTTCTACATATGCACGTTGCATCTCTTTCTTTTCGCAAAGAGAACGGTTCTCTCATCGTTCGTACGTCATTAATGTTGTATGGGCACTTGCAAACACACACACACACACACACACCACCCACACGAACGCACGCACGCACCCATTCAAAGATTGTACCGGGAGGTTTCACCAGGCAAGTTCCAGTCGCTCCGAAACACACCCACACACACACGCATTCTTAGTTCTTTCTGTGTGTGCGTGTGTTAGTACAAGATTCTCAATCACTTCACTATCGAACAGCACACAACCACTAGAGATCGTTCCCCGGGAGAGACCGTCACTGTTTTAGGGAGTGTGCTGCTTCAGAGTGCGCGCACTGCACAACACCGTATCCACACACCGTCTCATTTTCTCTCCTTGCGTAGCAGCACACCAACACACCGACTATGTACATTACAGAGGGCTGCTTCGATGAGAGAATTTGAAACCGCACACAATTATACACATTCACGCATCCGTCAACCCATATACTACTAAACTATCTGTCATTCGGAGCCAACCTCACTTTGGCTGCGTATAAAATGACCTATCTGTGCGTATGTGTGTGTGTGTGAGCAGCTGTCGTCATTGTGTCTGTCCTCTCCTCATATGCATGCGCCCCACACATCGTTTAACGCAATGCACATACACAATCTGCTCACATATCCTCCACACACATTCACACTCTTCAAACGGGCTCGAACAGTTCGTACCAGGGCACATCCCACCTGGCGATTCGCTCCATCCGAACAAGAATTAAATTTACTTTATCCAGATACACTTGCTACACGGCCTGTTTTGCTAACCATTGGTACATGCACGGGATAGGGTGTGAAATTGATGTTCTACTGTGTGTTGACTGAAGCTCAATTGAATCGCTGTGAAACGCGCACGGATATTTGTTTCCTTTTCCACTCGCTGATTGATTTACTGCCAAATTCACATCCCACACAATTCCCTGCACATACATCTACAGCGCCCGACTTCTGGATGGACACCTGTCAATGAGAGAGAGGGAGAAAAAACGAGGTAAAATTAGATTTAGAAGCTCTCTTTCATTCCAATCACTCCACGGTGCATGCATGCAAATTCTCGCGCTCACAAATCTCAACGAATAAAATCTCACCACCGTACACAGCGATTGTTTGAAAAACCTCGATTGATATTACCAACACCTCTAGCGCTGCCGTCTGTCGCCCTCTTCATGTCCCTTTTCCCGGTAGATTTCTTCTTCTACGGGAAGCAACCGTACACAACTAAACAACTGTCAAAACGCTCAACGAATCGAGCGGTTCTGTGAGAGCACTAACTGCTCGACATACTTTGCGATTGGGAAAAATACTATTTCCTGACGCAAATAATGCTTGCTAACAAAACTTTTTCTTCATGCAATTAACTTTTCCACTCAGTTGGACACTGCTAATTGCTGCTAAACTAAACAACCAGCTGGTTTACACGTTTACTTCTTATTTACTTTCTTTTCACGTGACAAAGAATGTTGCACCTTCACAAATCGATGAGAAAATTAGGTGCGATTCTCTGACTCACTTGTACAACAAACCGATGTGCAACATATTTTCCCATACTGCATACAAATTTTATCTACGAGCAAGTATGTTTTTCCCTAGTCAAACATCCACCATTCCACCAGATTAGTGTTAATCAACAAAATAATGTAGTAGAGCGCACTCATCTGCAAACGGATGGGCAAAATCATTTCCTACTCCTACGCGCCGCAAGAATAAAAATTACAAAACTGGAAGAACATAAATATGGCACCACAGTACGCACATACACATACACAGAGATCTCTTACGCACAACATCCCCAAAATCATCACCCACCTTTTGTGTGTTATTTATGTTTCCCATTGATTCCCTTCATTACACCTTTCATTCATCCATAGCAACCAACGATGCCTGAGATCGGGCCGAAAAAAAAAACAAACGAAGCAGAAGATGTTGAATGAGAGAAAACAAGGCAAAGTAATAGAAGCACACAACGGCAGCATAATTGACTGCAAACGGATTACCCTTCGATTCTTCCGTACCGAAACCAAACCAGCTTTCCCGGAAAAAAAGGCCCCACAAGAACGGTTGGTGGTCCCAAGGTTGGTGGTACACAAAGGGCAACACACAATTTCGAGGGCGCCCGATACACCGGAAGGATGAGGAGGCAAGATCCAGCGAAGAGGAGAGTAAAAAGAAGAAAGTTTCTCTCTGCTTCAATCAATCGAGAGGAAAATTGTTCCGAAAGAATGAAAATGAGAAGAAGCTTTACCGGCACAGTTTAATGTGTCTGAAGAAGCGGGTGCTTGGGAGAGACGATGGGGAAGAAATGGAAAGAACAGAAACATAAATAGGCGATGAAAAAAGAAATTCGAGTGCAAATAATGAACGGAAAATGCTAACACTGCACTGTCAAAAAAAAAGGGAAAAAACAGCATACACACACAGGTGGAGCAAACGAGCCAGGAAATAATGCGTGGAAGAGAGAAAGAGAGTGTGGGTTAACAAGGAGAGATAGAAAAAAGAATGTGATGGTCAGCCAACATAGCTTTCTGTACGAACGTTAGAAAAGTGCAGATATATAATATTTCAACCTTGCTAGAGAGAGAAAGAGACAGAGAGAGAGAGAGAGAGAGAGAGCGCAAGAGCAACAGAGAGAAAGAGATGACAGTAGAAAAGCATTACTTGCGATCGGGAAAAGAAGATGCGAGGAAAATTAAAAATAGTGCACACACTTCTTCCCGATAAAGTGGCGCCACACCGTAGAAGAAGACGAGATCTCTCATATCGCCCAGAAAGGTGATGCGAAAAAGCAGGAGGGAAAAAGGAAAATCCAACACCCCATTGGATTCCGGAAAGTCGACAGATATACACGCACACATACACAAACACACAAGCGCACAGAGTCGGAAAATTATTTGAGAAACAAAATCCCAAAAGCCGGATTGAGCGGAATCCATGGATTAGAAATGTTTTATCCGGGGAAAGATTTGTATCTCGATTGATGATTGAGATTGGAAATCGTTCGCAAATAAACCAAAGGCACCGAAGAATGGGAGAGCTTTCAGCGTGAAAGGTAAACGATTGATTAAAATCATTACAGTGAGCGAACTTTTCACATCCCAAATTGTCTGTCGCCAGCGACTGACCGTAGGAAAAATTGCTCTAGCGCAACAGCAATACCATGCTCGACTGAACACAAAGGACACCCACCGTCGATTGGTGAGTATCATCATCCCAACCTTAATCAGATTATTATACCAAGCAAAGATTCGTACATCTATACATTTTCAAACAAAATAAACAGTATCTTCGTACGAATCACCTTTTTTATAAAACTCTTATAACTTATGTATTTAAATGAACAAAGTATGTACCAATAAAATTGTGGAACGAAAATTTTTAATGTTGTGAAACCATCAATTTCCATTTCGGTTTCCAATTTCCACAACATTAAATCAATACAATCATCATCGACCAGCGTCCTGACATGACCTTTCGGCCACTTACCGCACACAACGCAACACCGCAAACTACATTCGCTTGAAAAGCTGGCCAACAAAACAAGCAATCGCTTCGCTCTAGAACACATCCACCATGCACACACTGATAATGGTCAACCAAACAAACTAATCAATAGCAAACGAATGGCTCCTCTCTCATTGGATGATTATTAGGAACCGGGAAGATATACAAACAATGCTGACAACAAACAATCCTATGGTGCTGCCCTCAGGTTGAACCGTCTTCTTGGCTCGACATCACACGATGCGTGCACAACATCAAATCGATCGTTATCAAATCTATATACGGGTTCCGTTTCCCAGCAAAGTAACAAATTCAATCAACATAATTTCAAACAAACGTTGCACCACCACGCACAAACTCTGCTTCCTCGCTACGGCTATCGTCGTTGCAGATATGTATGTTTGAAGTTGTGGACAATTCAGATAACTACAGTAAATTCATTCCTACCTACTCAATAATTTATTTAGTTTCACTTTAAGATAATTACAGAATGGGTCGAATTAGATCTGTAATTCCTCTCTGTCTTTCAAATAGTAGCAAAGCTTTTACAAGTGTGGCAAACAAAATTTTCAGCAGTAACGTTTCCAGTTTGTAACAGTTTCCAGCACAAAATCACTTTAACTTGTACTGATTTATTTTGAGCTTTGAGCTCTGATCATAATATATGGGCAGTTAATGTGTTAAAACGTCTTCAGAACTGTCATTTTCATCCAAGACGAATAATCCGTCGCCCGGATAATACGCGTTTGATTGTAATTCATTTGACAGGTGTAAACAATGGATTGCATGAAATATTTCACATGACAATATTTTCACCTCCAAAATACCTGAAGTTGGGACAAAAAAACACATAAAAATAAAAATTAAACCAAGTGAGAAACGTTGATCTTGCGTTATAATAGAATGATGAACTAAGCAGTTAAAGCTTTTATTGCTATTTTCCTACAATTTTCCCACCCAACGACGTTATGTAATTCCGATTGACGTCTAAACACTAAACAACCCCCTTAGGACCACCACCTTAACAAACGGGAGAGTGCGCGTGCAAAAATGCATTAAATATCGATCAACCGTCCAGCAAATGATATCAAGCGATTCAACGTAACACCCTTCAGACTCACACACCTGGACCCCGGGTCCAGACGCAACCGGCTGATAACGGAACCTTCTCCCTTTTGCCCTCTGTCCCACCCTTCCCTTTCTACGGACCTTCTTTCCCCTGCAACAAGCTTAATCATCGCTACCCAGTTGGTAAGAAATAGAGTACCATAAGCAACAACTAGTCGACCATCAACCGACTGGCTGGCTGGTTGGCTCACTGACTCACATATGCTTGGTCGTCAGGTGAAGCAGCAGCAACACGGGCACAGCATATCGACGCACCGTTCGCATTTGGTGATGTGCATGTGTATAGGTGATTTTTTCGCATACCATCTGCCCTTGCGATGGACGACTTTCGCCATCCGGATAATGCAGGCAGACGCACCCCATCATCAGGGTAGCAGCTCAGCACCAAACCAGCAGCGCAGTGGAGAAAAAACAACAGGTGGCAACGTTGCAGCAAAGTGCTGGCATTGAAAGAGCATCGCAAAACGGCATGGCATTGGTTTTGTTTTTGCACGCTTTTGTATGTATTTAGTAAATTTGCGGAATTTGCTTAATCACACACACACACACTCACATGCACACGGACGCGAACAGATCGTGCGTTCGATTTGGCGATCTTCTCTGCCTGGCGTATGCAAAGTATGTTAGACCCCTGTGTGAGAGGAAAACTGTATAACAAAGCGAAGGAAATTAAACCGTACACTGTGACTAAAAAAGCTATCTTCCATGCAGGTTAAATACATTGAAACTAAACGCCTCACAGGGTAAATGCCACATTATTCCATTAAAAACCCAACCCAACATAAACCATTTATGTTTTCTTTTTGCCTGAACGAACGTGCATTTCTTTTCTTGCAATCATTTTTGTTTCTATTTTCTTTTGCAAAAGAAACTTTTGTTGTTACAAGTAGGACGACATCGATCAGGCATAAATACAACTTTTCCTTCAATTGATCGTCTTTGTGGTAATGTGTTGCGATTTGTTTTACACTGGATTAATCGAGTGATTAATCGTGATCATGCGTGTGATCTACAATAAACCAATACCATCAAACCAACGAATTCTGATGACACCATCCGGACGTAGTAAGAATTTAGTAAAAATATATAACTTTTATGTATTTTTAATACAAAAAAAAAATGACAGAAAATTTCGAAATAAAAACATTTATTAACATCCACACACATTCACATATTGTTTTTTATAAGGATCTTCATTAACCTTACGATCAAACAAGCACCTTCCACAACATCTCCAAATAAAATAACAAGAAAAGAAATAAAACCCAAACGGGCCGTGTACCACCATACCACCAGTTGATCGGGCCGAAAATTTATGGCAAATGCGATACGATCAATCTCGAATGCTTCCCGGATTCGGGCAAAATCACGCGTGAAGACAGGCATCAGCGCCAGACTCCTCCAGCAGGAAAGGAACAACAAGAAGTGGTTTCAAGTAAAAAAGACCACAGACACAGGCCGCTTGCTGCTAGCCGGTGTCGATTTTTCGATCGGTGGGTGGTGAGTCATGCCTTTAAATATTTTCAGACACACTACCATCGCCACATCGTACGATACTATCTCCGCAGTCGGACGGTGAAATAAAGCCATCTTGGAGTTGCTGCCATTTACTGTTTTTGTTTGTAGCATCATCTCGAATGCTGCAGTGAGCGATGGTGGATGACGATGGGTTGAAAGTTTAAGAGAATTTGGTTCAGACTTTACAAACAGCCCTTGTTCATCTAAAATGGACAACAGTAGAGTGGTATGGATGAAACAAATGTAGCATGCGTGTAGCATATTATTTTGTTAGCAAGACAAAATGCATGAACAAACCCATGAATTAAAACAATGACTCATACAAACTTACCAGTGGTCAATCGGATGCTCCGTTTTTCGAGGAAACGGATCCGGCTTGCTTCATGAAATTTATTTTTAATTTCGTAATCCACAAAATCAAAATATGCGCCATTTTTATAATACAACAGAGTTGCAATATGTTTTTTTACGTAAATACCAATGTCTCATTCAATTGCCGGCCAACTTGCCTATTGTCCTAAACAGATAAAAGATCACACCCTTTCCAGCATTTATTCACGCAACCGAAGTCACTTTGGCAGTCAGCATTACCTCCCGCATTGCACGGGGATCAAACACACACACATTTACACGCCTTTTCTGACAAAATCGAGCACTTCGCAGCTTGCTCGAATCTAGTCGAGCTGCCGGAGCTGTCAGTTTGTAAATCATCGTCTCACGCACACTGGGGCAAATCTAACTATACACACACACACGCACACCGACTTCACACAGCCGCCGATACGTTTAGGCGAACACCTTTGCACTAACCCACTCTCAACACGCACACCCATCTCTCGGATGCCCGTTCTATGGGACGCGTAACTGTGTGTGCGTTCGGTCCGCAGCGCGTTTCGTTTTTGCACTCTTCTTTTGCTTCACGCAACAGCGAAAATATGTCTACTCTTCCCAGTGCCTGCTTCTTCTTGGGCGTGCGTATGTATTATGTTGTGCACGGTACCGTTTGCTGAAAATCCATTTCGCTTACCGTTTTGCTGGAGAAAAAGCAGTTGCACTACAAGCAAAACGAAGCGAACGAAGAAGAAACGGATCACCCTTCATCGACACACGGGCACACGAGCACGATAAGTTGAATGAAAAATGGTTGCAAAGCGATTGAAAAATGGCGAAAAGGGATAATAACTTCCCGTACAATCGTACGAAGTTTCACATGGAACCAAATTGAACACTTTTCAACACGAACACTCGAGCCACCCCCGACGGATTAACACAGAAAGGGCCACAGCCCGTCCCGTTTTCTCACACACAAAACCGCCGAGAAAAAAACCGCACCAAAGACATTTTTCCCCCGTGGGTGTAGCAATCGATGATGGGTATGGCTAGTGAAAATTCTACCTTTTCCACAACTCGAACTAGTAGTATAACAGCACAACACACTGTTGAGAAGCTTCCGTACACCGAAAGCCTTTTGCTGGACGCAGAAATGCAGAACGCGTTTGATTAATTCGGGTAAATGCCTATTTTTGCTCTCTCGGAAAACGCACGCACACTCGGGAACCGACTGCACGGTCGCACGGATACATAATGAGTAAATAGTGGTAGAAATTGAGTTAAATTGTATCGTTCACTTTTAACCACCAACAATCGCATTCCTGGCCCTTAGTGCGAGAAACTCCATGACGCGAGAGAGAAAGAGAGACATAACCACACGGTAGCATAACTGCCCAAGCAACAAAACCGTTTTTCTTAGATATGAATTTGAACTGAAGGGAACAATTTGGCTAGTTTTTGGAATCGTTGGAAACATACATAAAAGCATTGGACCAGAAGAATTAATAAATAGCATTTTTACTGAAGACCAGCGCTATTACTTTTGATACTTTCAGATAGCACATTTTTAGCAAAATCATATTTGACATATTTTACCGGCGACAAATATACATTTTTGTGAGTTGGGTACTAACGGACCAATCTATCAAATTCAAGAGCTTGCTTTGTTTACATCGCGTCGCTTGTGCGATAAACGCGTAAAAACGGTTACAAATGGAATCTACTTAATCTAAGTAGACTTTGCCGGTTAAAAATTAGTCAAACGGAACGAAAGCCTCATTCATAGCACTTGTGAAAAAAAACATGGAACCACCACAAACGCTACATCCGTTGGATGACCAGCGGGAGTTGATAATTTACGTGCAAATTTTGGGCGGTAAGTGGAGTACCACCCATCAGGTAATCTATAGCTAGTAACTGAACACCTCGTTTCCTTATCTGCCTTAACCGTAGGAATACACTTTCAGCAAGAAAAGCAAGGACAAAAGATAGCATTGACCGCTTCTTTAAATCAGCAAGAGTTCGAAGCAGCCAGTCGGCGACCGATTACCCCTGGTTCGGGAACCGTGGCTTTCAACGCAAAACTAGTTTGGCAGTGTGATCGGCACTCTCTTAAATTGATGAAAACCAAGAATGTTCCCATAATATTGGACTGCTACGAAGTACAGCGGAAAGGGGCTCGCAATCTCATAGGAAGAATCGTTATTCCGTTGCGATCTGTTCCAGTAGTAACGCAAATGCGGATTAAGTCGGTAAAGCCTCGCTGGTACCGACTGATCGGGGTACAGAACGAACGTTGGCGTCGAATAAAGCCAGAGATTCGTTTACTGTTCATGGTGACCGACGCCCGTTATCTGAACGAATGCAATTCCATACAAGATGGTGTTTCCACACCGGATGTGAGTGGTGACGAACAAACGAAGCGCAGTGAACCAAAGCCAGAAAAGTTGCCTAGCAACGTAGAGCTACTGGAAGATCGTGCTCTGCTGCAGGTCGGTTGTAAAGATACGGACGTGGATCTGTTTGTCTTCGAAATTGTGCTGAAATGTGCCCAACATTTGGATCAGCTTTGCCCTGGTACGGATTCTTTTCGGCTACTCTATGAACTGTTTGGTGAGCATCACGTTTCTATGGCTGAGCGGGTTAAATCTGGTTCCGCGGTGTTTGCCATTAAGGCGAAAATTAGAATTAATCTGCGGACCTCGATCGAAGCGTTAAACGACTATCTTAAGAACGGATTCAAGATTCTAATTTCGGTGCTGTTAGACCGTGATCAATCATTAGAACCTGGAAAAACCAAATCCGCTGAAGCCATCGGTAATGTGACGGTTAATTGCATTGGTTTTCTAAAAGTTAATCATCTGGAGGACTTCAAAGTAAATTATTCTGCCAAGAACAACACATTGGAAATGGTTCGCAACGTTCCAATTTTTACCTCGACCACGAACTCTCAAAAGGCAGATAGGATGAAAGAAAAGATAATACCATCCTTGAAGTATAAATTATCGTTACGATATTTGGGAAGTGATGCACCTGTTGCAAAGGACACATTAAAAACGCAAAGCAGCGACCCTGCAGCAGAAACGGCTGAACAAAAAGACAAACACCAACAGATTGAAGAAAACCCGCCCGAACCCGAACGACTCTCGTCCAAATCCAGTGTAGAATCTACAGTGCAACTAAAATCGAAGGAAACACTCCCAAATGCGGTTTCCAAACCGTCAACGCCACGATCCACCGGTGTGAATTGTGAAGGAGAGCGGGGAAAAGTGGACATCGATACTATTCTTATGACATCTGAGCAAGATTTGCGCGACATAAGACGCACGTTCGCCTTTCGAGTGCGTGTGGGTACGGTCAAATTTACCTCCTGTCCATCGCCGGGTCTGTGGCAGCTGGCATTGCAGCACCCGAAAGCAGATACACCGTTTACGAAAATCACACTACAGCTACTACCCGACATAGCCGTGCACGAGGATCGCATCGAGTTTGGAGATGTTACGCTAGAGCTGCTCTTTTCGGCACTTCCGGATCGTGTGGTGGATACGATCAGCAGTGAACCTTCCAAGCTGACACTCAACGGTCCACACGGTTCATACGCCCTGGCGCGGCTCGACAACGAATGTCTGCTCATTGGAACACGTGAACGGCAGCCAGCGGGGGTTCTGGTGATGGTAAATGAGGCCGGAGAAAATGTGGCCATCGCCTCAGTATGTTGCGATATTAAGGACGTTGGTTTAAACTACAACTGTCAGCTACCTGTTGTACAGGAAGCTGCAGACTGTTGCCGTAATGCGGGACCACCAGTTCACGGCAAGCAACGAAAGGCATTTGATGAAACGATCGCGTATAAGCTGCTCGAGGAGCAAAAGGCATGGATGCAAGAGCAGCGTAAACAATTCATTGAACAGCTGAAGGAAAAGGAACACACACATTTGCAAACGTTGTCACAAAGCTGGAAGGAGCAGCAAACGCTTACAGAAAAACGGCTGACCGATCGTTTAGCACATGTGGATGCGCTGGCAGCCGCCCTAGAAGAGTCTGGTCGGAAGATGCAAACGCCCGTTCCACAAGATTCGTCGCGTGTGAAACAAATTGAGCAACAGTTCCGAGCACAGTTGGAAGAGATTCGTGCCAAAGCGATCAGACTAGAGCAGGATGCGGAAGCGCAGATCGAAACAACACGTCGGCAGAGCAAAGAGTTGCAGCAGCAGCAGATACAGCTGAGCGCCGATCAGCAATATTTGGTCGACAGCAACCGGACACTGCGAAATGAGCTGGAACAGGAACGTGCCGCACGAGTCCAGCTGGAACTGCAGCTTGAAGAGTTAACCTCATCAAAGCAATATTACAAAGAGCAGTGGGCGAGGCTCACTCGCAAGGTGCACCAGTTGGAACAGGAGCTGAGTATGGCCCGCACACCATACTTCCAACCATCCGCAAAGGATAATCGAAGGGCCAGACGCAAGAATGCGGCCGGTTCTGTGTCCGAAATGTCTATGGTAGGAAGCAGTGCACATCAGGGTGCCGGGGACGGTTGTATCATCTGCGACTGTCCGAAGGATTCAGATGGCTAACGCGTCGTCGCCCGGGTCCTTTCTCGGCATCCTTACAGCAAGTAAGACTGATTTTCATTTGTAATAAACCATTATCGTGCCTTTTGTGAGCGGAAGATGCAGTAATATTGTGATAATAAATACTGATTTATTCTACGCATTGTTTTGTTTGATGTTTCTTGACGATGTGTGAAAATGAATCGCAAGATAACTAAATTTTGTACGATGATCCTGTGCTATTACTCGATTGATTCATATTAAACTAGTGGTTGGAAATGTGTCACGCTCTTACGCATATGACGTGATTTGTACCGAAATGTTGATTGCGCTTGCTTCACATACATTTCACATAATAAACAAAGTAGTTTTCTTTGTCGTTTAGTAAACATTTGAAGTACCGCACACCCCTATAGGAAGCCATCGCATGATTCCATGGGATGGTTTTATCATGAAACGATGGCAAGGTGGTCGGTGTGATAAGGAAAGTATTACCTTTCAAGGGCTGTGTCAACTTCTCCTTGCATCGTCCTATCAATACATTAGTTTTCTTCTGCTTTAAGGAAAATATTTACCAACACACTCCACAGCGATGGGAAGTATTTAAGGACGACACTGAACTTATTCGCCTGTTATTCTTCTCATGGATCTAAATTCGGGCTGTTTGTAGGTAGTGTACGTGTCTGATGGTGTTTTATTGTGCAAAATTAGTTCACGGTCAAGATGAGTTCTAGCCTCCTGAGCAGCTTGTGTCTGCTGCTGAGTTTTCTAGTCAGCAGTGGAGTGGTCGCACAAACCGAGTACAGCTTAACGTTCGACAAAACGTCAACCGTAGTCAGCGTTAATTTGAAAACCCGTGAACTGCGCGTCACAAGCTCCGGTCAGGTGGTGCAACAGATCCGGCTCAGCTCGAATCTGGATCCGGCCGCCGTATACGCCGAAACAGCGGACGGATTCACGCTGACAAATGTCGCTACGGATGGGACCGTGCTGGAACTGGCAAGGGAAGCGGATGTCGCCAACTATTCGCAGTTTGCCGTCATAAGAAATGCCGTACCTTCCGGTGTGATGATCGTAGACTGTGCCAACCTGCTCAGCACGAACTGGTACGGTGGACCCCAGCAAAAGCATCAATACTGGCCAGTGCAAAAGCTGCGCTTCAATCGCTACAGCATGCTATCGAAGGAGGCGAACAATAGTGCGGTCGGGGACCGTTACTGGCTCAATGCGCTCGGTTCGTTCCTGTACGTCGATCCGTGGGCACCGCTGTTCGTCGACCAGAACTACGGTCAGCCGGGTTTTATGTGTCTGGAGGCGCGAGCCGTCCTGCCGTACGACACCTACGAGTCAAGTTACGATGTGCGGTACACGATCGGTGTCGGAACGGATGCACGAGCGGCGCACATGAGTGCCGTTGCGCGCATCCTGGGCAAACCTTCCGGCCATCCGGCGGAATCGATGGTAACAGCACCGATCTGGTCGACGTGGGCCCGGTACAAGCGTGACATTAATGATATGGTGGTGCGCAAGTTTGCCGCTGAGATCATCGCAAACGGGTTCGGCGGTCAGTACGAACTGGACGACGATTGGGAGTGGTGCTACGGAGCGCTAACCTTCAACCGTACCAAGTTCCCAGACATTGGCGAGACGATCGCCGCGATCCGTGAGCTCGGGTTCGACCGGACTACACTCTGGATTCATCCGTTCATCAACAAGGGTTGCGAACCGTGGTACTCTGACGCACACCGGCGCGGCTATCTGGTTGCCGATCACTCCGGCAACACCGATACCGAATGGTGGAACTCGGTGCGCGGACAGGCAGCGTACATCGATTTCACGAAGGCGGAAGTGCGCGAATGGTTCAGCTATCGGTTGCAAGCCATCCTCGACGAGTCCGGCATCGACAGCTTCAAGTTTGACGCGGGCGAAAGCAGCTGGACTCCGCCGGATCCCGTGCTGAACGGGCCGCCGGGTCGCCGGCCGAGCCAGATTGTCGGTGACTACTTACGCACGGTCGCACAGTTCGGTGATCTGGTCGAGGTACGGTCTGCGCTCGGCACGCAGGATCTGCCGGTGTTTGTGCGCATGATCGACAAAGATTCGAACTGGGGCTGGAACAATGGGTTGCCGACGCTCATCACCACGCTGCTGCAGCTGAACATGGTCGGCTATCCGCTCGTGCTGCCCGATATGGTCGGTGGCAACGGCTACGACGACAGTCCACCCACCAAGGAAATGTTCATCCGCTGGCTGCAGGCGAACGTGTTCATGCCGAGCATACAGTACTCGTTCGTGCCGTGGGATTTCGACGCGGAAACGGTCACGATTGCGCTGGCCATGACCGAGCTACACCGGCGCATGGCACCGACGATCATGGAGCGTTTTGCACTGGCCGTCTCCGATGGGCTACCGGTTAATCCACCGCTCTGGTGGATTGATCCGAGCGACGTTACAGCTCAGCAAATTTACGATCGTACGTGTGGTACCGTTTTGTGCAGCATTACAATTTCACTTTTAAACTGTACGTTTTCCTTCACAGAATATTTGCTAGGCGATGACATCATTGCTGCACCGGTTATCGTGGACAATGCACGCGCCCGTGACATTTACCTGCCGCGTGGTTCCTGGACGGATGGTAACACCGGCGTACAGCACACGGGACCGACATGGTTACGAAACTATCCCGTTCCCCTGTCAATGGTGCCGTACTTCACCCGCAAGGCTGTTTAGCTTACTGTGTGCCCTGCACCAGAGACGTGTTGACGGTGTTGGTGGCTTAAGGTGTCCAAACGATCGCATCTGTTTCGGTGTGGTTGGACCAATTGTAGAGCAACCAGCGTTTGGTTGTGATTAGCATGAAGCGATCGTTCGAAGTGTGATCGCTTCAACGTATCTGTTACTTTATAGAATTTTATAAAATAAATGCATACCTGTCGGATGTTAGTTGCTTAAGTTGACACATCGACACATATCTTTTCTAGCTAAACTATTTTTACCTGAATTTACTACCTTTTTTTTGGATTTGAATCAATCAGTATTCGCGCCGATACATGATTTCCTCCACGCTGCAACATTCCAGTGCCACAAACGGGGGCACCGCGAAGGTCATTCTCTCCCACCATTCGGCAACCGTTTGGATCGGTCACCAAATCTCGGTCAAACCGCACCATACGCATTTATGAATGCGTTACGTTGTTTCAAACCATTTTTGCTTTTACATTGTAGCCACACTACACGTCATCCCTCTTTCCTTACCCGTTTTGTTGAACCATACGCGTTGAACAACCCCGTGGAATGGGAGTGAAGATCGCATAAAAAAACGTCACCAAAACCAGCTTGCGCCCGAAATCCGAAGGGTGCGCAGCAGTGTTTCCCCGTAAACATACATAGTACACATATACCATAGTTGCCACCCATACGCAAGTGTGACCGCGGTGAAGAGTTCATAACGACCGGATGAAATCACCCACTGTACCACCGTCTCCCACCCAGTCAATGTAGCCCGGTCAGTTCCGCTCGATAAGACTGTTGTTACGATGTTGCCCGTTTTAACCGGGCTGCACACTTGCGGGGTTTGTTTTTATCCGGCATGCGATTAATGTGTGTGCGTGTGCACGGAAAGTATACAACAGTAAGGAAAAAAAAAAACAAACCGGTGAACCACGGCTTATGTATATGTGCGGTCTGCGAACGAAGCAGGCAGCATCTGCGCAGATATTCCAACACAGCGTGTGCGCGTGTTTTCGTGGAGGAAAACAACATTCGTCAAGCGGCGCGTTGCGGGCTTCAGATGCGATTCACTCACCGTAGACGAGCGTACAGTTGATGCCGTTTGTCGTCTTCCAACCGTGTGATCGTGCACCATTACGTGAGTGTGGTTTGTGCAACGGCGTGTGTGCGTAGAATGGATCCATACCTGATCGCGGAGGGCATGGCAATAATTTACTACTGATCTTCAAACGATCCGCACACGCTGCATTCAAATCAAGTACGGTACGGTGCAAAAACAAAGTGCAAAACGTTGAGAGTAGGTGAGCGTGCGACGAGTACGGGGAGCAGAACAAAGAAAAAAAAAGTATAGAAACAAACATTTTAAGCAAACAATCTGCTGATTCGCCCAACACGAGGTCCGATTCGAGGGACATTTACAGTGCACAGTTTGCGTTATTCATCCAGTTTTAATTCGAAAAAGCTTGCTTAGCTCCTGGTTTAAATTCTAATTGCCAAAAGCGTACAAGTGCATTGTTCGTGTGGAAGTTTTTTTTTGTTCTCTCGGCTTGTCGCGGAGTGTCCGAATCGAACGAAGTGAACTGCATAGCAGCATGGCGAATAACGTGGCCGGACAGCTGCTGGTGTATGCGCTTCTGCTATTCTTCGTCGTGGTGGCCGTCTTTCTTTCCTACGCAATCATTTTACACACCGAGCAGTCGCAGATGTGGAGTACCATCAAGGATCGTGGCGCCACGCGCACCATGCCGAATGGTACCACAAACTACTGGTACTACATCGTACGGGGTAAGTTTTGTTGCTATTGTGGGCACACCTTTCACAACATGTTGCAGAATTTGCCTACTAAGCTGTGTGCCTGCTGTTGCTGTTAGCATCGCATCCGGACGCACACTTGGATGAAGGTTTGCCTGGCTTGTCACTCAACACTTTCCGCAAGATAAGATTGTGCAGTATCGTGACCTAGACCAAAGACACGCATTGTGTCCCCCCTCCCGAATATCACGTATCGATCGCATCAAATTCACTGTAATCGAACTTGCCATCGCCACGACCACCAACACGATTACGAACGATGTGGTGCACCACCGGTACTAATAATAATAATACAAATGCGATACAATGGTGTTCGCCATATTGAGTGGTTTGGTTATTGAGTTATTTCTCATCATTCCCTTCAGCGCTGCGCTGGTCAATCAACGGTGTGCTAATTGATTACTAAATGACACACTTAACTACAAGGTTTGCGCGGGTCACATAAGGGCATGTTGGTGCGCGAATAATTAAGCGCATTACGTCTACCTCAACCATTGGCTTCTACCGAGTTTGTTCTACGTAAAATGGAACATAAAATTGTTTTAAAATAGCCGATAAATCTGAAATGTAAGATTGCTTTTTGAAAAGCAACAATATTCCATGATGCAGTGTTTCTCAAGTTGTCACGCGAGGTACAATATTGCATATTGATGATTCATAATTTGCAACTTTTTTATCGTTCAAACCATTTCTTTCACATGAAGGCGTAAGCAAGGAGGGTAACAATTCCCCTTCTTCCAATGTGCTCTTTCTTCCATTCAATCGAGAATGTTTGCCTTTTCGAACGTTTTTTTGTTTTAGCGCCCTCTATGAGCAAATGATTGAAGTCTTTTTTTTTTGCATCCAACACGATCGCCGTATAATATTTATCACGATCAAAAACTTCATAATGACTTACCAGAGTTTTCCATCGAAACATAATATGTTTGCCCATCTGAAAGATATTGTAAAACAATATGTTGAAATGTTATGAAATAACGCATGTCATTAGAAATCAGAAATTAACTTTAATTACGAGAACGTCTGTTTATTATTAACGCAATGTTAACCAATAACGTTAATAGTTCGGCTGGTTTAAACGGATAATACATATTTTTTAATTTGTTTTGTCTGTCTACGAGTTGTTTGTGCTACGGTTACTCCCACCCAGCGTATATATTTGGAAGAAATTAAACCATCACGAGCAGTGCGTGTTTAATCGTTTACATAGCATGTACGTTGAGAGTAAAACGCATTCCATCTGTTCCAGAATGAAACGTGTACAGCAACCTGTTAGCTACTTTTTGCGATTACTAACGATTATCGTTGTGTACGCAATGTTGGAAGTGATCAACTGCAATCAAAAGCCAATCCCGGTGTACTATCCCAATCGAGTCGTTTTCACGAATGATACAAAATCGTTTAAAGTGCGTGTGACACGGTTCATCTGTACGGAAACACCGTACGAAGTGTCAGAACTATTGCAGTGCAAAACTGTCCTGCGCCGCAACAGCCCGACGTTCTTCAACTTTTCCTTNCTGTTAGCTACTTTTTGCGATTACTAACGATTATCGTTGTGTACGCAATGTTGGAAGTGATCAACTGCAATCAAAAGCCAATCCCGGTGTACTATCCCAATCGAGTCGTTTTCACGAATGATACAAAATCGTTTAAAGTGCGTGTGACACGGTTCATCTGTACGGAAACACCGTACGAAGTGTCAGAACTATTGCAGTGCAAAACTGTCCTGCGCCGCAACAGCCCGACGTTCTTCAACTTTTCCTTGCGTGTACCGATGGTGTTGAACAAAGTATACTTTCAGGTGAAAACGTACTATCGGTTGAACGATTATCAGGCATTCCCGATTACATTGCACATGGAAATCTGTGCCTATTTCCGCAACCCTTCGGATGATATCTTTTCGCGCCATCTTATGTCTATCATGTTTGAAACCATTCCGCATGTCATCTATTACTGTCCACATGGGGTAACTATGCTTAAAATGATCAACAATACGATCTTCTCTATCTGTAGCATTCATTAATTCGTCTTTTCTTTCCGCACTTTTCCTAGAACACAACTTATGAGATAGTTTATTGGCTAGAGGATAAATTCTTTCCCAAATCCATGCCGGCCGGAGACTACCGACAGGATGTGTGGTTCCGAACTGAGCAGAACAAAACTCTTTTTTCCTATCAAGCTTACTTCTCCGTCCGGAGGATGGGTATATGGCGATCTCTAATCGAATGGTAGTGCGGTTACTGTTTGCTAACCTGGTACTATAGTACCTTAAGAGGTCCTACCGGACATTTTTTGTTTGACTTTGCATTTGACTGTGTTCCTGCGATGGAGTGAGCCAATCCTACAACCGTGTTGATCAACAAGTTCTGTGAAGAACGGCACCGCTGTTTCTTAAACCATATTTAGTACAAATTGACGAAAGTATAATGAAACGTATGGTTAACGATTACTCATATCATATTAACAGGTTAAAGATTAGTCAGCCAGTATAAAAAAAAATCTGCTTGGTTTGTAGAATTGTATTCCATTAGTAATTGAGGTTGATCAGTAATGAAGTAACAAATTCTCAACGCTTGGTTATAAATGCAATAAAATAATTTTAAAAAAATATTGTAGCAAGGCAACTCCCCTCGCGTTTTTTTGGAAACTATCAAAATGGGTTAATCGATTGTTAAGCCGTATTGCTATTTATAGAATGTTTGAATGATCATGAATTGTTTGCTTATTGTTTACTTTTGCATGATTTTCACTGGTTATCAGAGACGATAAAATTGCACTTTTTTGCCACTTGCAGGAAGTGTGTCACATATGAAGCAGATAAAATAATACAAACAAACACTTTTGTCATCATGTATGATCCATATAATTGCTAGCGGACGATTAAAAAACATTTGTAATTAGCAAACCAAAAATTTCATCAGATCAACCTTTACTGGCTAGTTGCGTATGTTGCGTACGTAAACAAGAAGAGTGATCTTATCATATTGTTATACACTAGGCATGACGAGCTCTAGATACAGTTGCAAACCCAACGCTAAATAATATTCGAAACCATTTTCATCTACCTATTTTTAAAAACATGTTTTACGACGTCGATCAAAATTCAGACTTCAAATTGGAAGAATTTTGGCTATGTTTAATGTAAACATTAAAAAAAAATCATTAACTTATGACAATCAATCGCTAGCGTTGTGAGCTGAACAATATGTTGACAGTGCTACTGAAATGTTCGCTAAACAAATGAATTCGAAACCATTTTTGTAAGCCATTTGACGACCAGTAAGTAAGCAAAACCTAGCGTTTGCTAGCCTTAGGAAATCCAGGCATGATCGTTAGGAAACAATGGCCTATGTGTGCATGATGAAGGTGACAATTAACACACAGTTTTTAATCGTGTTGTTTATCTTTCCTGCTTATCATGCATCTCTGAGCATAATGATTATTGCTACATTTTTGCAGTTGAAACAAGTTTGCACCAGATCCGGTTACCCCGTTTGTACAGTAAGTATCAAATACTGTTCTGTTGCACACTTACTTCCTGCACTGTAGTTTGTATTTTCTCGCTTGACAAACAGCAAGCGGTTGAACTCGATTCCATTTGTTGACCGGCTAGATCATATGCAATATAACTGAATCGTCGTGATCCCCTTACGTCGTGCAAACGTTATGGTAAACCTTTGTCACAATCGTGTAAAGCGTTCTGTGTCATTATTTAATTTAGTTTCGGGCTACGGTAAACATGTTTGGAATTAAAACATCGCAGCATAGCTGCTTTCCAGACTTGCGTCTAGATCGTTCGTCTATTTTTTCTATCTTTTTTTCTCATTTCACCTTGAGAAATCTTTATATCTAATGCTCCATTCGTGTGATGCAGTCTACGCTCTCGATCGCAAGGAAGGGCGGAATCGAAGATTGCCTTGAATTGTTTTGTAAACACCGTGTTTACATTCACACAACTCACACATGCGCACACCGGTTCGTGTTGTTGAAAGATCGCTTAATGCCGGTACGCTTGTTGGGCATACGTATATAACCATCCTATCCAGCAATGTTGCGCGAAAGTACACAGAAAGCGCACAAAAAAAAATTGTTCGTACTTTGCATGATTTGTATGTGGATTCAGGTACTGGAAATGTAAAGTAAATAATTTTTAACACCAAAAAATTATATTATTACGCATTTATGGTTGAAACCCTAACATCAGTGGTCAAAGCTACCAATCAGACTGAACCAAAACTCCTTTAGACTTGTGCAGATTATTAGTGTACTATAATTATTCTTTATTATCGTTTTATTCTGTTCTTCATAAATACGATAAATGCTATTATTACGCGATAAGAAATGTTTTTTCGTAACGGTGTAACGGTCCCAATTACGATGCTATTTGATGGATGTTTAGGTGATGTACTGATGTGTGTTATAATATCCTTCGTGTAAGCAAAGAATATCGAAAAATCGGCAAAAATGCGATCGGTAGTGTACAGACGAAAGGCGCCGGTCAAACAAAACTTTGCACATGATCTCACAGATGGCGCTGCATGCCATGGTGTGTTTATTGGCTATAGTCGATGGAGCAATTTAAATTGTCACCGTTTGCAAGTGAGGAATATACAATTGTGTTCATAAAATGTCACACACACATCACACAACATTATTAGAAATATCATTCACTTTAAAAAGTTAACTACCTTTAAGTGAATTTTTCATATTAAAGTTTAATTGCAGAATAATGTAGCTTTTTTCATTGCGAAAATTTACAAACCAAAAATACATTTCCTATGCTGGATAATACAAATTCATTCGAATATTACGCACTTGTCAGTTAATTGTGTCCGTTGACAGAGAGATTGATTTACTGACTCGTACCGTGTCCTCACCGCTACTATCGTTCAATTTCAAAATGACGATTTGTAATTACTTTAAATAATCTAAATAATCTCCTTAATCACTCTGCTGATCCGCGTCTGGTTGACATAAATCAACCCAAAGCAGCGTTGCAATGTTGTGCGCAACGTTCACAGTGGGGAATGTTCAGTTGGAGCTACAGCGTGTCGCATAGTCACGATTACAATTTGTCTGGCGTGTTTGTTTGTTTAGGTTTGAATAAAATATTCTCAGGTTTGGGTGCAGGAGGAAACAAATATTCAAAATGGTAACAAAAAGATGATGTGCGGGAGGTTGGCATGTGTGTATGTAAGAGAAGCGTAGAGTGCCGTCACTTATTAATCAACAAGAAATATGTGCTGGTTGCGTACTGTTCGTTACAAGCAACAGGCATACATGCAGTACAATTTATATCACTACAAGAAGGATAGGAGCGTGTGGAACAAACGAAGGCCCCCCGACTCTCTGCCCAGAAGACAGACGTCGCTTAATTAGACATACTCGTCCCTTTACAATTTTCTATAGTCTTCTCTGGTGGGATTTTGGTCTTCTTTTATTAGACGAGCAAAATGTTGACAGATCTCATCATTTTGGCTGGCATCATGTCAGAAGTCGTAGCAAATTATTAAAAAGCGAAGAGAACACAGAACAGGAACTTTTGGATAGTCCCCGAAATATTGATTATTATTCGACCAAAGCTAGTTATCACTTTTCTGTAGCTACACTTCCATCTGTTGTTGGAACAAGTCTGCGTAAATCACAAATAACAATACAAACATGATTTGGTGATAAGTTTTCTTCTTCAAGAGTAAACGTTGCCCTTGGCATTAGTACACATGGCAAACATCATGTTAATTACGGTCCAAGCCACGATCATCGTGACAAATGTCGTAAAAATGGAATATTTACCTCTGGCAGTAAACCCTTCTGCGCACAAACGGCACTTGTAAGGGTGGGAAACATTACCTCAATCAAGCGGCAGATGAGTGACACAAAACAAGCATAATTGACGTTAATCATAGTTTTCGTCGGCTGCATGCCCATTAGTGCATGGGATCACGCGATAGATTTTAAGGCATTTGCAGAAAGGATAATAGTAATACTGCTGCGTGCCATAACACGTGTTACTTGCACATGCACATTGATGAATGCTTTGAAAATGTGTAGAACTATGATAAATTTTATTATGTTAAGTTTATTGGCAGAGTGGCGTTATGTTTTTAGATTTGTGGACTATTCGACTATTAGTATAGCGTACAGATGAGATCAACTTTGATCTAGCTTGACTTCCTCTTTTATAGGTATGCGCCTTAGTTAATTGCAAGTTGTAAAATTCAACGATCTTTGCATTTTTATATTATTGTTTGTAATTCTAATGCACGTATTGTTGCGATCCTTCTAACTCGTTACAGACATGGACAAGATACGCAACATGACGGACGTACTTCACATGGATCGTTCAACGCACATCGTACCAACGCAGGTTGGCTTCAGAGTGGTCGGTAAGGACTTTGAGATACATTTCGATCGCATCGACGTCACGCATGCCGGCGAGGAAGCGGACTCACACCAGCCACAGCATGACTACATACCAACGCTGGTCAAACGCAAGACGTACGTTTGGGAGATTACAAGACGCCAACCTACCGCCAACATTACGGTACCGGTGTTCCTGGGAAAGCACGACAAGCAATCCATTCCACCGTTTCAGAATGCAATTCCACCGCCCGACTCTGACACCAAAAAAGAATAGCAATGTGCCCTTGTTTTATCAGTAGTTCACACAACGAACAGTGTTTAGAGTAAGGAAATGATTGGTTGCGGTTGTTTATTCAGTAGAGATCGACTCATAAGTTTAAAGTAAGTGATTGTTAAAAGCAAGTGATGATGATTAACAAATGCTAAGTTTCAAGTAATTACTGCAAATGGAACGTTACAAGTAGAGTAAAACGGAAGCCAAAGGTCGAAAGATGCTGTTTGCTTAAAAGCTTGTATATTAGATTAATCACTTTTTCATGTTACATTTGAAAAACAAAAGCTGTTGTTTATTATTCCTCGTTATGTTATTTGACTTTGTTGTTCATTGTTTGCTCTAAGATCTATAGAGCTTTCTTTCTTCGTTTGGAAATGCATTTGAATTACTTCTTGTTGTGTGTTAAAAAAAAACTTGAGTAAACACTAGCCAAGCATTTAATCAATAGAACATGTATCATACAGCTGAATTTACGCAAAAATTAGCATGACATTGGGAATGGAAAGAAGTTATGCCTTTGTTAGGATTACACAACTGTTCCAAGCAATGACCGAGAATCCACAAAACATCCGCTATGGCCGGTATCGTGCTATGATGTTACTAAACCTTTTAATTTGGAACTTTTGATAAAACAATCGCAAGTATTAAAGAAATGAGATGCAGCATGCACGAAAGCCATTTATTGCGAATTTAAGGTGTGATAGAGAGTCATTCATGTATCGAGGCTGAGTAGTAAAAGTTGCTTTTATATGAAACATTAAAAGTCGATTAACGAAACGAAACACGATAGGCATTTGCATTTGCGGAGAGCAACAATAATAACTTATTTATCTGAGATGAAATGAAAAGATTGTATCAATAAGATTAGCCTAACTCCCATCGTTATGCGCTTATGTGCTCATTGCGAATCTTCCAAACAGAACAATATCCATCCAATGCAAGCGTAATACACTAGAAATGGAAGAACCTATGGCGATAATTAATAGTCTGCATAAACGCTTCGCGACTTTGATGATTCCAGCCAAGTGGTTCCGCGACATACATATGGTTTACAATCGTAAGAAACCCATAAAAGATGCTGCTAGCACGATAAAAGAATATGTATTTAATGGAAAAGTGGCGTCATATACCAAACAACGACGATAGCAACAACAGAATCGGATGGAAGCATCACGGGCGAATGTTCCTTGACATTCTAGAGACACTGACTAGCAATGGAAGCTGTACTTTGATATGCTACATTAATCATTCGCTCATTTCGGTAAGCTCTTCATCGGCGCAGGGACACAGAGCGAACGGAATACAACCACACACCAGCACGATCGCTTGCTCGTTGGTGCGAAAGATTAATGCAGTAAACATTCGCGCGTACGGGTACGATGGTGCGCGTTTATCCGTCGAGTGTCAGATGCAAACGAAAGTGTCGCGTCGTGTCGCATGCGTGAACTGTGTAAACTCTGTAAATGTCGTTTAGCTACAAGACGTTCCACCCAAATGGTGCGTGTGCGTGGATCAAACAACGGTATGCAACGTCACATACTTCTCGATACGCATTAGTTTAATCGCACATTCCGCGATTCGTCGCTTCGAAAACAGAAGGCAGCAGATCAATTTCTTTTTATTGAATCAATGTTAGAAAAGAAAATTCCCTTCGACAGGGATACAACTATGGTGAAGGCTGTTTTGAGAAGTTGTAAACAAAGAAGAACTGATATATTATGTTAACCATTTTTATAATAAATGAAATATTATGATAAAATAATTGAAAT
Organism: Anopheles rivulorum; assembly: GCA_018908115.1. Lineage (NCBI taxonomy): Eukaryota > Metazoa > Arthropoda > Insecta > Diptera > Culicidae > Anopheles > Anopheles rivulorum. The sequence continues at coordinate 28,931,809 of STHB01000004.1, forward strand.
GAAGTAAATATACCATCTTATGTTTATTTTTTACCTTTTTTCACTGTACATTTTCTAGCTTCTTTACGTGGGTATAAAAATAATGTCACAATAATAAAAATATTCATGAAGTAATCTCTAAGACGATGAGTACAAAACGTTGGCATAGTGGAATAAATATGGGATTAAATGCATTGTCGTAATTGATTTTGCAACCTGTTGCATAAAGTAGCCCAAAAGACAAAGCAGTAGAGATACATTTGCACAACCTAACATCAAAACGGCAAGATAAGAAAACGCTGCTCTTGATTGACTGCTTACGTTTGCAATTTGTTGAATAATAAAGCATTTCTAAACAATTCCTGCATTCGCGGTTTATTTTTACAAACAAAGGAAACGACATAAACGCGCGCGTAACAGTAGAGTATAAGGTAAACAAAAAAGCAATAAAATGATTACTATTTGTGAGAGTTTAGCTGTTGGTCTGAACTGACGGAACGACGGTTGTACACCGTCGGTCAACGCTGTCGGCGGACAGATCGGTTATATTCGGTCACTTAGCACCACGCTGTCGTTGTCGCACCCACGTTGTTGTAACACGCTTGTGACAAACACTGCAAAGGGTCACTTCCCATTTCTCACGGATGCCGGTGTGAGAAGGCAATGGCAGCAGAAGCAAACAACCGGCGATGAGGTTGCTTTGCCGTTTAAAGCTCATTAATTAACGCAGAATGCAAGCGCACAGACGAATGACGGTCGCGTGAAGATCAACCGTGACATACCGTGGCCACACGTTGACTTACTTTGCCATTCCTTCAACGGAAAGTCGCTCCGAGAGAGAGAGAGAGAGAGAAAGAGAGAGAAAAAGAGAAACAAAACAAATCCGATCGACATTCGCCAGAGTTGATGAGAAATTGGAATGTAACACAATTGCCCATAACCAAAAAGGAAAAACATAAAAGACGAGTCACATTTTTCACACTCAAGCTAAAGTGCTGTCTTTATGTCGACGCGACTGTGCGCGCCATCTAGTGGAATTATTTTACTGGCAGCGTGAAGTGTTACTTTGAGGTTACGCGTGAAGTATTGGGGACGATTGGCCGGTAAATTGTGGAGACACATTTGAAGGGTAATGCGCTTCGAATTTAAGCGAGGTGAATATCATTTGGGGATGTTTACCACGCCCGACATTGACTGTGACGGACGTGGTTGTAACCACTTTAGTCACGCCGCGATCGCGAGGTGGGAAGTATTTAAAAGCAAACATTCTCATTGTGTCTTTGTGTAAGGGCAAAGAAAGAATTGCCATTGCAAGGAAGGAAGGGTGCACCCCATGGGGTGACCCGGTATTATTAAAATGGATCAAGTGCCCTTGCCGGTCCAGCGACGAGATCGAACTGCTCCATCAACGTTGTCAGGTTGGCACGCAGCTGCTCGATTTCCATCCGCTGCTGCTGAATGGTGCGCTGCTGCAGGAAGATCCGTTCCTTGAGATGCCGTACCTCCATGCCGGCGGCGGTTCCGTCCACCGGTTTGATGCCGTTGGTACGTCGCACATCCTCCGTGTCCAGCACGATCGCGTCGTCCACGCTGCACATGCGCCGATCGATCAGATGCACCACGGAACGGTTGACGAACGTTTGCAGTGCCTCGTGGTACGAGTGGCAATCGAGTGCGTTCGCCGAAGCGTCCAGAATGCGTAGCAATGGGAACCGCCGCACGATCAGGCTGCTGTCCAGCACGGTCAGCAGGTTGTCCCGCACGCTCAGGTTAATCAGCTGTGGCAACTGCCACCGTTCGAGCGGCAGCCTCGTGAGGAAATTGCCGCCAAGATCTAGGTGCGTTAGTGCCGGCAGCAGAACGGCAGCCGGCGACGACCCGAACGTCTTTATATGGTTCCCGCACAGTATTAGCTGGCGCAGGTTCGGCATGGTGGCGAACGTATCCAGCGCCACATCTTCGATCAAATTGTCACACAGATTTAGCTCGAGCAGCTGGGTAAGATGCTCAAACCGTGCGATGGAACGCAGCTTGTTCATCTGCAGCCGCAGATAGCGCAGCGTGTACCGTGTCCTTGGTTCTATCTCTATCGCCTGTAAACCATTGTCCCGCAGGTAAAGCTGCTCGATGGTGCTGGGCATGGTGAGGTGCGCGATGCGAGTTCCGCGGGCAAACACCCGCAGAACTCCTGCTTTGAACAGCTGATTATTGAAGGTGTGCGAAAAGTTACCGATTGAGCCGTAGATGAAACCTAGCTGGCGGACACGGGGAAATACGCTCGCCTGCACCTCGGTGTCCATGTGCACTGTGGCATTGTGAAGCTGGCACCAGGACTGGAAGTAGCTGTCGCAGGTGTACTGCCGTACGACGGCACCATTCACCAGTGAGCTCACCTGAAACGTTACACTCGCACACGTGCTACAAGCGGGCGCACAAGAAGAGATCACACAAGTTAAGCCACTAATTGTTGGGTGCCGAATGCCAAAAGAAAGTGTCACTCACATTAAACACAACACCGAGAGAGATGCGGTCATCGTTCCGATAGTGCGCACAGCTTCGTGTAACTATTCGACTCTTAGCCTGCCTAGCACGTTGTTCGCTTCCGCACTGATGATCGACTATCGCAATTCCACGCGACTGCAAAGTCACTGCACATCGCAGGCACCATATCTTACCGAGAGAAGATGCCGTTTTTAGCATCCGGAAGTGATGAGCCCGTGCGATGGATGCATTCTATCGCACTAACCTTTGACGGTCGCGACGGCCCTATTAAACTAAGGCTAAAGCGCGCGCGCGCGCTCACAACACATTCGATCGCAGCGCGAAGTCTACTAGGCTTATGGCACCCGGAGCGCGTCGATCATGAACACGATTCCAGCGAGCGACCGGTCCACCTGACCTAAGCGAGAAACTGCAACAAACCCCGGACTAAATCCAGCGGCTAGACAAGCCATATCATCTTGCCAGTTGTCGAGATCCCCACCAACGACGGCATACGTTCGCGACCCCAGTAGAGTGAAGCATTTTTGTTTCCCATCTGGCACCAACAAACCAGACCAACTCCCAGGCCAGCTGCTGTTGCTGGCGATTGTTCGTGAGCGATTTGGCACAAGTGGGGTGCCCACTTTTCCAGCGTGCCATAGACTCGCCGCAGCCTAGAATGCAACCAGCAGCTAGCCTGTAATCACGATTTTTGCCATGTTTAAAGGCAGCACAGCGTGATCGGGGTGGGATTGTCTTTAGCGCTTTTGCATAAACTTCGAACCGATGCCATGAGGTGTCTTTGAACCGGTGCCGATCGGGAGAATAATGATGGAGGAGAACGTTCAATGTGAAGTAACAGAGACAGATAGAAGGAGGGGGGGGGGGTTAAGAGTGAGGAGGAGAGTGGAAAAGGGAGGGGGAGGGAAGGTGTCTTTTTTGTTTTATGGATTGTTCTAATGGCAGCATCGGCAGCGGGCTCAGGGAGATTTTCCGAACAGTTTCCGAACCCGCTGGCGGCTGGCAAGCGAGCAATTAAATGTTTCCGAAACGTCGATTTGAGCGTTACGAGGTACAACATTGCACACTAGGCATGGTGAAGCAACAGCTGGGACAATATCAATGCTGCCGTTGGTCTTTTTGTGCGAACAGAACACATTTTTATGTCTCTGTGAACAGAATTGAATGAACGTAACTGTACTGTTTATGTAAGGAGAAAGACACCGGACAACTCAATTTTATTGTCTTAGGATTTTATATTGTCATTTTGGGGTGAATGTTTTGTCAAAAAAAAAAGGAAATTATAGTGGAGATTATAAAAAAGGGGCTATGAACTTGCAATCGTAAAAAAGACTAATACATTTTCAAAATACGGATATTAAGCTCTTTGCTCGCTACACTAGACAGATAAGATTTTTCTAATTTTATGAATTCAATTAAAAATTCCTAATTTTGTTTTCAATTTATTGTAGTTTAAGTGTTAAGCGAATCTTATAAAGCATATTATTAAATAAAAAAAATTATTTATAATACCATTCTCATAAAGCTTTCTGTACGATTAATCTTTTTACTTTACATCTTCCGCATGAACAAGAAGCAAAAAGCAACGTGAATGTAACGAACCGTGAGTCCTGTGTGACAAATGCAAACAACTGCCCGATACAGTGGTGAAACGATTTCATTAAGCAAGCGATTGCTTCCCCGTTGCTGTTGTGTGTGACACGCGTGTCCGAACAGAGCGACACGGTTGTACCGTGCGCGTTTCACATTGATAAGTGACCATTTGTAATTTGCGATCGATGCGAGAACAGGACCATCATGCTGCTGCCCA
>STHB01000004.1:28936106-28951841 GCA_018908115.1 Anopheles rivulorum
TTCTGTACGATTAATCTTTTTACTTTACATCTTCCGCATGAACAAGAAGCAAAAAGCAACGTGAATGTAACGAACCGTGAGTCCTGTGTGACAAATGCAAACAACTGCCCGATACAGCGGTGAAACGATTTCATTAAGCTCCCCGATTGCTTCCCCGTTGCTGTTGTGTGTGACACGCGTGTCCGAACAGAGCGACACGGTTGTACCGTGCGCGTTTCACATTGATAAGTGACCATTTGTAATTTGCGATCGATGCGAGAACAGGACCATCATGCTGCTGCCCACCGGCCCGGTGCCCGGTGTAAAACTGGCGGACGTTGTTACGCCAACGCTACACGCCGGCCCATGTCATTAAGAATATTTCACCGAAAGTTCGTGTATGCTGGGCGCGCTGACGACAACTGACGGGAAGATGTAGCCAAAAATCTACGCCATCTGACTCGGTGAGTGGGAAAAGAGCTTCAACAATGTAGATGAGAAATGTCTTCCCGTACTGATGGGACAGCGACCACGCAGCGGAAGAATTGGCATGGAACACGAGAACGCGAGGCGAAAAATGGAAACGAAGCGGCAAAAATGTTGCGGAGAATGATTGATGGACTCCGGGGAGTTGGTTCCGCCTGTCCGCGTGTGTTCTGCTCAGTCCTCAGTTTTTTTTTTCGTTACTGTTGTTGGTCCCACTTCTGACCGATGCTCCCCCATTGCACCGGTGTGGACATGGAGATTGTACATGGCTAATTTTAGCATGGCGACTACTCCCACTGGGATGATCGCTGTAACATGATCAGGTGTGATGATCATGGTCGCTCGGTTAGTTTTGCGTTCCCTTCCCTGCTGAAGCGCCTTGTGCGGCTGGCCTGGGACACTACGACAACATGCATATGAACTTAATTAACAAAACGGGGTCAGAAGTGTTGGGTGAACGCACCTTAGGGAACACGCGCGAGTGCCCAAGGGAAAGGTAAGTCGCAAGAAGAATGCAGGATCGTTGACAGGACATGTACATGTTGCATTTAAGGGTGGGCCGACCGGAGTTAACATTCCAATTTACGGAATTTAGAAAACAGGTGGCATCAAAGTGTCTTGGTACGCTACGGGATGTTAGAATGAAAGAACTGAGGTGAAGATTTTACATTATGAAACACTTTCTACTGATAGACTTGAACATCTTGTTTGTTTTGAATCTCTTGAACAGTTCTTGGGAAAATATATTTAAAACTTAACGGATAAAATCGGATCAGTTTAACTAAAACCACAATGTATAGAAATGGTTATATATTTAGAGCTTATACGAAAACACCGTTCCTTTGATATTCAGCTATCGAGGCATGAGAGCTCCAAACCACAAGCTGATCAGTATTTCAGTTTTTAAGATGAAACCAAAAAAAGCATCCATTCGTTAAAGACGTCAAGAGCCAACAGTTTCTTCAGATTAGATGTGGTCAGTATCACGGAGAGGATCATCATTGGCGGATGCTTAGCCGGATATTAAGACATCTGGTTTAGTTATCTAAAGTAATCTGTCATCGTTCGTATGCACACCTTCAACAAAAGGATTGACTTAAAACTTCAATCCAATTCATCAGTATAGAAATAACTAATTACCTTTTTACTTGAAGTTATAACCATTGAAGAATTTACAATGTGTTGGGCCCTACCGACATTTTGAGATTCTAAATCGTTTTCGCTACATTTGTGATACATTGATATATAAAAGAAACAATCTAATTGCAGCAGTATCTAGCCTGATCCATACCTGATCTTTGACATCGGCCGGAAAAGTTGTGTCATTAACTAGAACTTCGGCATCATAAGATAGTGTGAACTTGCATCTTATGGCGGTCCTCACTGAGAATTGGAAGGGAACTCACTACTCACAACAGAGTTTCTTTTAGCTATTCAAACATATCGTCATTGGTTTAAAGGTGTATTCTTTCCAAATGCTAAGATATTAATTCCAAAAATATTTATCAATATCTTGTTGCTACTTCTTCCCACATTTACTCACCAATCAATACATCCTTCGAGTTCTCCGTAAACAAATCTTTAAACATACATTAAAATACACAGACACACACACAGCTCAATCAAATGTGAAGCATATTTCGACCACCCCCGGTAGTTTACCGCGGTCATTGAACTGTGTAAATGATCGTAACTAATGCGTTTTTGAGAATGTACAATCAATCTTCGCGTAGCCACATTCCGCCCATTGCGATGTTTTGCCATGCCTTGGGAGATGAGGCGTGCGACACCGTGTACGTCTCAGTAGGGGATTTTTTTATCCTTCATTTTCCCCGATTTCAAACACCTTCTACCAAGTTTTTCGCGCGTGGTTACGGTAGGGTAGAACTGAAAATATTGCTTTACCACACACGTATGCATTTCTGTTTCTTTTTTTCGTTCGACATTAAAATCACTGCTAGATCACTTCATCGTAAAGCTGCATGGCAGGAATTGCTTATGCGCGCTCACTGTAGCAGAGGAAGGATGCCTTGCACTGGGAAGCAAAGAACAAGAACGCCCGTCATGACATCGCGCGCTACAGTAAATATGTTTTGCACTAATGAGCACACACGACACTTCGAAGCGTTCTGCTATGTGCCAGTGCTGGCGAGTCAATAGTACACTAATAGCGATCGGCACAAGGACGGATAGCATGAGGAAGCATGGCGTACGGTCCCCACGGTTACGGTACATGAATTTAAATTTAATGAACACTGTTTGACCACCCGAGAACGATGGACCGTTGATCGGATGCCAATGCTCACCGCTATACCAAGCACTGGAGTGTAGATGACGATGGCCATTTTTCTTCGATAATTTACTAACCACCGCAAACATCTTTTCCTTGCTGATGGCTTTTTTTGTTTGTTTGTTTGGTTAATTAGCAATCATAATATTGAGACGTCGGTGGGTTCGTGTGGGTGTTACACAGCAAACTGGTTGGTGTTTCGCCCAGGTTCCAGTGTAAAACGAACGGACGCACCAGAGAAGCGCACCATGTGTCGAGCGATTACCGGTAATGAAGTCATATCCGGGCTATCTTGTTAGCAGTCGATTGGTTAACATTGCGCGGTAAAATTAATTCCCCGTACAGCCATTAGGGAAAATGGGGAAAAACATTTTAATTGGACCTTATACGTGACGATCGTACGTTGCGGCTTGGAAGTGACGTCAGCTCGATCCTTTATGCGGAACAGGAGACGTTTACTTTGATGTGTGACTTGGACGTTTTCAAGCAGCTGGACAGAATTTCTTCTGATTTTTATAGACTTACGTCCGTTACGATATTTTTTTACTAATTTCAAAATTTTTTCTGCTAATGTTGATGTTATCTAGTCTACAACAATCAGAATAGATTTTTAGATTATGCGCCTGAAAGTATGCAATGATTGCAACAAATTGTTTTCAAACAGCTTACGAAGGTTAAAAGAACAGCAGATTTTTTCCTCGATTGCATACTTTCTGGCTGAAAGTCCTGAGTGTTCCATTTATAAATAGTATTTTCTGTGCACTTTTAAACACAATTTTGGTTCAACTCATATCATTAGCACACATTTAATTGAGAACGTTTACACCCATTAAGCACACGCTAATGAAGCGGCAAACGTTCAGCCTAGCGTTTTGTGTATTAACGAAAGAAAAAAAACAACGGCTCATAAAATGAAATGCATTTGTTGTTTGTATCGGTGCACAAACCACCGCAGTGTATTGGTGTATCTTTTGCCCGTTATTCATCTGTTGCATTAACTTACCTATTGTGTATTTATAGCACATGATCTAAGGGCTAAAGTATGGTAAGATCGAAAAATATACGTACAAACAATCCGATCCGGCGGATGATACGAGAAGTCGTAAAATGAGAGAGATTTGCTACGATCGTATCACCTTTCCTACACCCAAAAGGAAGCCGCCACCAGCCGTGTGACCTTGGACGGAAGCACTAAACAACACCTTTCGCTAACGAAACTATGCGAGACGGTTGTTGTAAGAAGTCGGCTTTGTTGTAAGTGTCCTGTTTCCTGCTTGGACATTGTTCCTTTTTTTAATAAGTCACGCCTAGACACATTTTATAATGTCTTTGCTTGCACACCACCAACACTCCGCCACGAATTGAATGATAAAATACACATTTTATCATCCATTTTTTCCTGCCAAACACTTCATAACCTCACTGAAATACGGATATAATTTCACGCTTTCTTGCTGATGCCGCCAACGAACGCGATGCTTTGACGTGCCGCCACCAAAAGGATGAAACGTCATAAAGCAAAACCCATGTCTCTCGTATCTGTGTGTGTGTGTTTTTTTTTCCTGTTCTCCCCCATTTCAAAATCTCAAACCACATCACAAGAAATGGGAAGCAAAATAAAAACGATTCAACAAATTAAAAAAAACACACACAACCATCACCACCACCACAACCACCAGCACCACCAGAGAGAATGTTTGGCCTCAACCTCGCGAAACAACGCACGATTAATCAATTCTTCGGCAAAAAGCAACATCATCCGGCCCAAGTGACAAGGTCGAGGAAAATGAGATTCCTCCCGCAAGTCCGTCGTCGGCCACCGCCGAGAACTTAATGGTGGTAACAGACCAATACGCATACACAACACCCACATACACGCGCGGGAAAATGCAAGAAGAGTTTTTTTTCTTCTTCGATGTGTTTTAAGCTACGCTACACCTTTTGAACCTGCTCGATGTGTTGGTGTGCAACGCAGCGCGTGGCTCGGTCTCTTTTTAGCATCCTCCGCCAGCCGGCCAGGAACAGAGGTGATCATCGAAATTTTTCACGTTCACGGTGTTTAGTTTTCATTTGTGTGGGAAAGTTCGTGCTCGTGGTCCCCTAAGAAGGTGGGACGCCAGTCTGCGCGATCAGTCGCGTTTCGGACCGGACCGCGGATCGACGCGCTCCACACGCGTCAATGAGCGCCAGTTACGCCAGACACGCGAGCGTCCTACATATCTTCAAGATCCGAGATCAGTGAGCGATCGAGTGTTTACCACCGGCAAAAAAAAAGGTGCACATTCGTATGTTTTAGGGCTAAGCCAAGCGGTGCGACAACTTTGCCTCGTGTCAGCAGTGTTTCTAATTATTCGCTGATATCTCCACTCCGGGATGTTATTATCGGTGTGTATAGGAGATAGTGGTGCGTTTGTACCTCAATCAACGTGAGATTTGGTCGGATCGATTAAAAAAAACAACAACAGCAGACTCCGAAAGCGGGGAGACGGACATCAACTTATACGGTGATAAGACGTTACGCTCTTGGTGAGATAAGTGTATTCCGAAGGTGGCAGTATAATCGACAACATGTGCACCGGCAATGGACGGTTCTATCTGTCACCTGGCATCGGTGATGTCTGGATGGAGTTGCGGTCATTCGGTGATAGCAGTAGCGCATGCTAGTTCGCACTCGTCGTATCGCTTCTACGCGAAGGTTTAGTGCCCATTAGTGTACCGATCGAAGTGCACCCGATTGGGTAGAACGACGGGGACGTGACTTCTGGTGCTAGATCACCCAGAAGTTTGCACACGACAACGCAGAAACCCACGGCCGATGCAAGCAGGGGCGGAGAATACGAGTGAAGCGTGTGAAGTGTGCCTCATTCTTAAAAAGTTATTCCTCACTGCCAGTGAGCTCTAGTACGCGTGTTGCATTGTGCCAGTGCCCAGTACCGCAGATCACTTTCATTTCGATTCCCTTCGCGAAGCAACACCAACGGACAAAGGTTTTCGGCCTGTTTCCGAAAAGTGTCACCAGCGTGTCATATGCCTTAACGAAACGTGACATACATTTCCAACCGAGGCAACAACGATACAACAACAAAAATTGCTGTCACCGTGTACCGTGGGTCGTGCTGCCGTTTGGCGGTCTAACCAGTGTCAGTGTTCTATTACTAGCAACGCGGAAGGTGGTATAAGGAGTTTATTTTCGTGTGCCTGTGTCTGTGTGTGTGTGTGTAGGTAGTGGTTGTTGTGTGTGGTGTCAAGATCCCGGATCCTGGACGACACATCCTTGCGCTACGCTACACGATGGCGATACGCGTGACAAAGAAATGTTTCCTACTGTCCACGCTCGGTGTGCTGATCTTGGCAGCGGCACTGACCGTGACCCTGGTTCTGGTGCTGCGGGACGATGAAGAGATTAGCGAAACTTATCGCTTCGCGGCGAGCTCGATCGAGGTACGGCTCGAGGAGCAACCGGACCACCGGTACGTCCTGAACATCTACCGAGGTAAGGAACTACACGCCGATGCACACCTTAAGTGGCGTGTAATTCACTTTGTTTATTTTCATTTTCTCCAAGAGCGAAAAAGAGCGAGCAATGTGCGCTAGTGATCTGTGTTAGTGCTTCTTGTGCTAAGGGATGTTGCGAGTAACGAATAGGTTGGGTTGTTAGGGATGGATCAAGAGCAGACCCGTGCTTATTATGGCTATTGGATGAAAATAAACATGGAATTATATTTCCTCATGCCGCGGGTGTTTCCCTCGAGAAAAGCCACAAATCCGCGGCCGCAAAGCGAATGGAAATATTGTTGGAAAACATTAAGCATACCGCTGCTGCCGATGAATAAATAATCGAAGGATAAATATTAGTACCTCGCAATCGAGTAAATGTTTAGTCTGTGTGAAGGAAGTACATAAAAATATCGTGATCATGTGTCGGGTTCGTATTAGACCCACCCTCGGTATCGTGTTCCCAAAGAACGGTCGATCGGGCTCACCTTGCACTGCGCGATAACAATCCAAAACCTCTGCTGCCAAAAAAGTAACCGACCACCAACAGGGGTTTGGGTTGTGCCGAAAAGTGTTGACCCATCGTCAAGGGCTGAAGGGCATCTGTCGATCCATTTACCATGGATTGCATTAGATAGTGAGTGCATTTTGGCATCGGATCCGGACAGTCGGCACATCATCGCCGCAAACAGACAACCGATCACACGTCGCGGCGGCAAACGTGCAACAGTTTGTAAATGCCCTGTGCCTTCGGCCAACCTCCTTTGAAAGAGGCGCGAGATGTTGTCGATGAACCTTCAGCTTTGATTGGCATCACTCTTTCAAGCTTAAATTCATTTTGCCACGATGACCTTGCATTTTAAGTGCAGCAGAAATGAATTGTACCCTTTTGCATAAATCAAACATTTACCGGGGGTGTCTTTGGTGTGATTGGCCACCGCCCAACGCGAAGTAATTTGATCGTTACCAGGGGCATGGGATCGGTTGCTGTATTGCAGTACCAAAGGGAAAGCAATACCTTTCGGTTTGAGTTGAAGAAGGGTAGCTTTTAGTACTCTGATCTATCGCTCAGTCATCTGCCAATCGTAAGTGTCTCGTTGGAATGTTCATGTTAATGGAATGGTTCACATCATCAAAAAGGAACAGTGCAAAGCTAGAATTAACACTTTTTAAGCATTACTCTGTAGTTCTAGTGGGCGAGTGACTTGAATCATGCCTTTGCCGAACAGTTAATCTAGAGTAGGGAAGATCCAGTCCAGATCTCCATCAGAATGGACATTATTTGAAGTCTTTCCAAGCTATATACTCACATGAAATACAATAACTTAGGGATTTACAAGCAAATATGAATACTCTTAAGGAATTTATTATATTTAATAGTATTATTTCAATATCAACTCATTAATACCCGTAAACGACACCCATTTATTAAGACATGTGAATGCTCAACAATGAATTCGTAAAGTGGTGCCATGACAAGGATTGTACCAAGTTCGATACGGAATGTTCTAACGAATGTAGCTCGTTCTTTCACACTTGATCAGACGGTTGTGAAAGTTACTGACGTATGAGTCTAGGTGCTAACAGAAATGATCCACACATCTGGCATTTCGAACTGGTTTCATCTAATTGATTTCAACATTGCCAGTTCTGGGAGGTAGAAAGCGTACTAGAACACAACTAATGATGGAGCAACGCGATTAGATGTTTTTACCAAACAGTATAAGAAGTTACAAATATTTAACAAATGACGATAGAAGCATTTTTATGGCAATACAAAATTGCCAGTTCTTTTGATTAAAGTTAAAATAATAGAAACAAACAATATTACCATTTGATAACACAAAACTGTGGCCACAACCTCTGTGGCATATAAATACTTCATAATTTCACGAAGACTTAACGAGAGCATGACCTCACTGTTCATACGAAATACTTCAATGTTTAAGCGTAAAAACACTATTATAGTTTATTTTTTTAGGAGAACTGATTATCAACTTTACTGTGAATAATTGTTATTTTAATTGGTGTGGTGGTCTTTCTAATGTTTTCAATATGTAATTTTGTATGAATTGTTCTCTGAATAGAATTATATGAAAAGTGAGAAAGCAATAGAGAACGACACAACGTTATCCTTATCTGCATTATCAGTTAACAGCGTTAAAGGTCCTTCCCATAAATGTAATGATCTGCATAATAAAACGCAAAACGAATAAAACCCGCCAAACAAACAATTCACATTCGCCTTCAAATCAGTAGCTCCAATAACTCAACACATCACGTAATGGAGACATAAACAGATAACACACAAAGCAAAACAAAAAAATTAGTTATCACTTTCCATTTCGTGCGGAGGTGACAAAACATTCGCTTGCCACCGCAAGCAACAGCAAAAAGCAAAAAGACATTAAACCACACGGTTTGATGGACGCGACCGATGGATTGCCATCATTCGTCGGTGTCGACGTCGTTGTCGATGTCTTTCGGCTCCATATTGTAGAACGCGCCACAGCCAACAAACGATCCATGACAGGCGACACGAAAACAGAGCATTAAGCTAACGGCCACGCCACGATCGGCATCATGTTTGTGCTGAGCCAGCATCAACGCGTTGTTGTTCGCGTCTTCCTTGCGGCACCAGAACCTCACTGTCCCGCAGCCATACTCGGCCGTGCCTGTTGGTGTTTACAATTCTTGCTGATTGATGGACCCCCAACCGGATGAACCCAATGGAGCGCGTTCGGCGCGTTCGTCGTGTGCGGTTAGGCAAGCGGCAGTAGTGTCGGACGTTTCCGAACTCGGACTTACCTTACGATTGGAAAATCCCATCGCGTAAAATCAGTTCAGACATTTTTCTTTCCCTTCTTTTTCTTCTGCTTGGACGGGAATTAATTTTAGAACGTTCCAAATCTGATGCCAACAGGGAAAAAATTGCTAACCACTTCCGCCTTCCAGAGACGTACACACCCCTTGAAATTCCGCTCTCTTTCTCGATCTCTCTCTCTTTCTCACTGTCTACCCTTAGTTGGCATTTTAGAAGATTCCATTTTTCCTGCCAACTCCGCAACCAAGATGTCTTTGGCGACACACATCGCCACGCCACTGTATCGGATTGCCACACGCCAGATTCGATTAAAAAGGAACGGATACGTTACACCATTTTCCTATTTCCATATCCCCTTCTACGAGGTTCGATTTCTCGATTTTACGTTTCCGTAAATGTTGTCCCACATCACAGCGGAGACGCTTGCAAACTATTTCCGAACGCGAAGGTTTTTGTAAGATTTTGGACTGAAAAAGTTATGGTCACAAGACCGTAGGCTAGATCTATGCGATGCCGTTAATGTTTACCTCTTAGAATAAGCAAAGCAGACGTAAAATGATTCCCTTATCAATTCAATGTTTGAAACGATAATACAATCAAGCATATGGCTCCAATCGTCCAACACTGTTCGATAGCAGTAAGCTCATAAATTTTGCATTCACTTATCAATTTTGCTTCACAATGGTTGTCAGCAGCTGACAGGAAGCTATCTATTGCATTGACCAGTTCTTTTCTTCTACTATTGATAACGCTGTTTAATTAATCACCATTGCCATCATGGCCGTAAATTATAAACGAGCAACAAGTCTGGGAACGATCAAGAACGATTGTTAAGATTTTGGAATTTCTGATGAAAATGAAAATAACTATTTGTCTGTTTATTTAACTACGTTTCGAAAAATTATGCATACAAAAAAGACCTATCATATATTTAAAACACAATATACAACAACACACATGAGAAATTTAAACAATATACAAAAGGTACCAGGCGTCTCCATCGGTATTTTCTTGACCAAACTCAAACGATTTTGTTGGTCGCAAAAGTTATACCATTAGAATATAACGATAATTGATTTATAGTAAGTATAAATACAGTATGATTTATAGTAAATAGTAACTTATAAATATATTTCAATACTCGTACGAATCAAATAAGACGAATGAGTAAATCGAACTATAATCTTCAGCTAAATAATAGCTCACACGAAAGCACTAAGAACGGTTCATCGGCTAGGAATTTTGTATAATGGTCAGGTATTGTAGATAGGTACTTTAATTGTTATAACATATTGTTTGTATGGTTTAAATTTTGGTAGAAACAGTATTATTATAAAATGTGTAAGTTTGGAGCCTGAAAGTATGGAATCGGCGCTTCTTTTATTGCTTTTCACACTTTGTAGGGTGTGTTATGTTTTAGATTTAGAAAAATTACAAGGCCGTTACAGCCGAACACATTCTCGAATCGAATATTTTTGCCGTTAGCATTTCCTTCCGATCACTTCCGATCATTCGAACCGATCTGGCCGGTTGGCGTGTTGGATGGGAAGCGACAATATAAAGGTATGCGTTCAACACGTGACGGTGGTCAACTGTTTTGGGCAAGCGCCATCGCACGCGTCATTTGCGCCCGAGTTTCGTGGTACATTTTTCATCCCTTTCGCAATCGTGGCGATCAAACGATCTTGCGCACCTTTTGCCTCCTTGTTTTTTTGTCGAACCCCTGCACGGTGACGGAAGAAACACCATTTGGCTCAAGAATTGGCGAAAAATGGCCGTAATTAATGGGATGTGTTGCGTCGTCGCATCATTGGCGCTGACTACCTACCTGCCCAACACCCACCCATTTGTGTGCGCCACACACAGTGAAAACGGGGTCCCATAAATCTCGCCATTTCTGTACCCTTACCGATAGATCAAGCATTCCATCCCACCCCACCACAGAGACCGATTCGAGTGGATCAAGAAGCGGATGGAGCGCTTTTCTTTCGCTTTTGCTCTTTCCCTTTTTTCCCAATTGCACGCAGACGGCAGCACGCCAACACCAAACCGTGAAGCCGTGCGGCGCACGAAAGGATTAAAAGCAAACGCTTGAAATTAATTTCGCTCTGGGAGAAATTAATTATTTCGCTACGCGAGCTTGGGAAAATGTGTGCTGCCGCACGCGAGGAAACCTTAGAAACGGGAGATGATTTATGGAGGGTGTTCTCGATGATCTAAGCGAAGATCCGATGCTGGAATTTCGGACCTCCACCCCATGCGAATCGATCCCATGGACCCAATATTTGGGTCAGAGATCTTCCGCATGGGTTATAAATAATGGTATTTGATCAAAGTCCTTCTAAACCTGGAATGCACAAGATCGGGAGATCGGGTGATAAACGGGTTATAAAACAGCTGTTTCGCGTTTTCGCCACTAATGGGATCTGAATGTCATATTAAACGCATGGCAAAAAGACTATTCGATGGTACGCATGTGTTGGAGACTTGAGTGTTGTTGTAGTTGGGATTCCAATCTAATAGAATTGTACAATTTTTGGAAATGCTGCACTTTTTATAGTTGGCAACCTGTCAACATAACTCATAATATAAAACCTACAACTGATCCCACTAATTGTACCACTCTCCTGTTCTTTATCATTTATAGTACATTAACGAACAAGAATCTTTACAATACTTCAGAACAAACATTGTAGAGTCACAATCGTCAACTAAATAAAGACATAAATATAAAATACTCCATTCACTCTTTCTTCTCTCTATCTCACCAGGTGATGTACGTGTACAAAGGATCACCTTCGATCATGATTTCACGGACGATTCCGATATCGAAACGTTCCCGAAAGGCATGCGGTTGTTTGGCAATGGGCACAACATCGAAATCCGCGAGCTGGAGGATAGTGCCGGCTTTGCCTACTTGAGTGTAACGCGCACCTTGCGCAAGGGCCAAATCGGTAGCGATGTGCTGCATCTGCACGATACGTTCGGCCCAGATCAGTCACCGCTGCACTGGTACGGTGGCCCAGAGCTAATGGAACAGTATTATCCGATCGAGAAGCTACGCTTTGACGATTACCCGTACATCACCAAGGAGCTGCACAGTGCGGCCATCATCGAACGCTACTGGCTCAATACCGCCGGTGTGTTCGTCTACGTCGACAAGGAGGTGCCACTGTTTATCGACCAGGACGATCAGGTGCTAAGGTTTACCGCGAAGAAGGAACTGCCGTACTACACGTACGACGACGAGTTCGTGTTTAGTTATCGCGTCGGTGTAGCGGCGGACGCCCGTGAAGCCCACCAGAAGGCGATCGAGCGTGTGCTGAACCAACCGGTTGACATTCCCGACGAGCGCATGGTCCGGCAGCCGATCTGGTCGACCTGGGTGCGTTACCGACGCCCCATCAGCCAGCAAACCGTGCTGGACTTTGCGCGCGAAATCAACGCGTACGGGTTCAAGAACGCTCAGCTCGACATCGACGATCTCTGGGAGGTGTGCTACGGATCGCTCACCTTCAACACGATTACCTTCCCGAACGTGACGGAAATGACGGAGATGCTGCACGAGATGGGTTTCCGCGTAACGCTCTGGGTTCATCCATTCATCAACAAGAACTGTGATCCCTGGTACACGGAGGCACTTAGCAAAGGGTAAGTCATCATTCGCAGTAGTTCGTTTCCGTGAGCCCCTTGCTTCGACAGTAACTGCTTCAATACAATCACATCATTCTTCACAGTTATCTCGTGAAATCGCACAACGAAACCATCGGCTACAACACCAAATGGTGGAACAGTGCCGAGAACGAGGCGTCCTACATCAACTTCAACAATCCGGACGCGGTCGAATGGTACCGGCGAAGATTGCGCGAAATTCAGGAGCTCGGCATCGACAACTTCAAGTTTGACGCAGGTGAAACGAGCTGGGCACCAGCCGATCCGGACATTGAAGGACCCACGGCACTGCTACCCTCGAGCCAAACGGTTAACTTCGTGCGTATGTGTGCCGCGTTCGGTGGTATGATCGAGGTGCGCACCGGTTGGGGAACGCAAGATCTGCCCGTATTCGTTCGAATGCTCGATTTTGACACACGCTGGGGCTGGAACAATGGACTTCAGTCGCTCATCCCGACGCTGCTGCAGATGAACTTGAACGGATATCCGTTCGTGCTGCCGGACATGATCGGTGGCAACGTGTACGGGGATGACATACTGACGAAGGAGTTGTTTATTCGCTGGCTGGAAGCGAGTGTCTTCATGCCAAGCATACAGTTCTCCAAGACGCCTTGGGATATTGATGAGGAGGTAAGTGAGAGGTGATTCTTCCTAGGGGATTAGCTTGACATACTTGTTTCTTTAACAGAGCATAACGATCTCGAAAAAGTTCGCTCAGCTGCACGAAACGTACTCGGACTACATCATCCAAAGGATGCGTCTGGCAGTATCACATGGAACACCGGTAAATCCCCCGATTTGGTGGCTTGATCCTACCGACAAGATCGCTCAAACTATTTACGACGGTAAGTGCCCTAACTATCACCGGGAGGTATTTCATTTCGCTATAATCATCCTACTTCTCCCTTTACAGAATATCTGCTCGGTGAGGACATAGTGGTAGCACCGGTTCTGGCAGAGTTCGCCACCACCCGGGATATCTACCTGCCCAAGGGAACGTGGCGCGATGGTAACACGAATCGGGTGCACGAAGGTGGCCGATGGATTTACAACTATACGGCACCGATGGACATGCTGCCATACTTTGTCTCTGCCACGTTCCAAGCCAACTGAGCGGATAATGCTGTGAGGGATGGTTTGCATGCATAAACGTTCCCCGCGGGTTATGCTAGTTCCTTACGATAGTAACAGAAAACGGGATCCAAAAGTGGATGGTAAAGTAAGGCCAAGATGGGGATGATACGGAACGCAATCATAGTGATTTATATTTACTTCTTTTTCCATCTATCCTAAATAAACTGATATCAGCTATAGAGCTGTAGGTTGTGTTTTTATTAGTTCTCTATTTCATCTCAATTGCTAGTTGTTGTTTATTATCGTCTCTCGATATGACGCACCAATCCTTGACCGAGTAGTTCAAAATCGCGCACCAGCGCGTCTACATTGAGCTGAAGCGTTCCTTCCGTCGTAACCATCCTTCCATTTACGTTTGAAGTCTACGGAAAGCAAGAACAAGTAAGGTCAAGACACATTTCGTCACTCGAGAGCCACCCATGCACACTTACCGTAAAAGGTTTCTCCTCTAGTGCTTGCGGGCGCCACAGTACAGCAATTCGATCACCACCGCACGGATCGTAAAAGAAGATGGCAAACTGTCGGTACGCTTCACGAAGCTCGCGTAGATAGAAACGCACCGGATCGAAACCGGCGGCCGGTTCCTTATCGGACGTTTTCGCGAACAGACTCGGGGTCTTTTGAAGGCCTACCTCTTTCGAGGTGGGTATGCCAATCGGTATCACGATCGTGCTGTCTAGGTGAATGATCAAATTGTAGCCCTCCAACGATGGTACGAAGAAATTCTATGGAAGATAAGAGGACGTGGGAGAATGAGGTTGAAGGACACGATCCGAGGAATCAAGAGGCGCTTCTTACCTGGATTTTGTTTCGAAGTGTGCGTAAATTCAACTCGATTAGTTGTGTGGCCGCCTGGGCCAGTAAGGTCACACGGTTCAGTATCTCTACCGTCGGTGCTCGACGTCCGAACAATCCATACTTTCCAGCATCACACGGTGTAATGATCGTGAGCGGTGGGAAGGTTTGGCGACGATCGTAAAATTGCTTCTCCAGCTCTTCGATCGTTTCGGTCGACAGTTCATCGTTCAAGTTTACCACGATCATGTCCTTGCTCCAGTCGGTCGACGCCATGAATTGCAGCCACCGCAGAAAGCCCGTCTGAGGCTGTATCGGCGGTTGTAGCGGTTGGTTAAGGTAAAGGGCAGCAAGCAACAGCTCGGTACATTCATCCGGCCACAGGTACGGATCGATCAGCTGAGAATAAAGCCAACGTTTCGCGATGGCCGCAACGGAACCGAACGAAAAGTGTTGCTGATGCAAACCATGCAAAATACCGGTATACTTTGGCAGTATCGTTGCCTGCATTTCTAGCGCAATGCTATCTTCCGTGTCCTGTTGCAGACGTGTCACTTTGTTGTCGGAGAGATACTCGCGCAGAATGGTTATTTCGCGCTGATGGATGATAACGAACCGGAACAGATATTTCTCTGTGTCGTACGATAGAAGAAAAAGCAAAGCAATAAATAATGTGATCTTCTGGTGAGTTTCCCATTCAACTTACCATAAAGCACATCCAAATAGTCATTGTATGCTTGTGCCAGTGGCCTGTTGGTGGATGAATTTCCCGGTACCTGGGTAATTCGGTCAGCAATACGCAGATAGAACGCAGCTTTTAGACGACGTATCGGTTCCAATTCCAATGGCCATTTCCCGCTGGCCTCTAGCTGAATCGTTGCATGAATCGGTTTCCCGCTGAGAAACACCAACTGTCCATTCACGCGCAGTCCACTTGCGGTCGGCCGGGGTGGATCCGGATCGGTGTACCGAAATACCGAATCCGTGCCTTGTATTGCATTGATCGTTAGCGGAAGCTGCTCCAAATCGCGCATCATGCGACCAAGCGCATCGAACGCAC
>STHB01000004.1:28955713-29086642 GCA_018908115.1 Anopheles rivulorum
GACGGATAAAATCGAACACACTGGCACGCACCAATCGGAACCGAAGCCGTTCAAATGCGTGCACGATGGCTGTGGTGGTTCGTTTAAAGATCGCGTCGGATTAAGGGCTCACGTACGGATACATGCCACAGTAAAGCGGTACGGTTGTCGGTACTGTTCGATGCGATTTCACACGCTCGGTAATCGGAATGCACACGAACGTACGCACAATGGCGAAAAGCCATTCATTTGTCCAAAGTGTGGCAAAGGATTTGCGGAAGGTGGCAATCTCAAAAATCACATACGGTTCCACAATGGTGAACGGCCATACCCGTGCGATATGTGTGGTAAATCGTATCGGACACATTACTCCCGTTCGGTGCACATGCGCTCGCACACAAACGATCGACCGTTTGTGTGTGATGATTGCGGGAAAGGTTTCTACTCGTCCGGGAAGCTTACGATCCATCGGCGGACGCATACCGGTGAACGGCCGTATGAATGTGCATCCTGTCACGCAAAGTTTGCCGATACATGTGGACTTCGAAGACACATGATAAAACGGCACTAATGTTGGAAAGAAATGTTTGCGTACATAGCAAATAACTGTGCCAAAAAATGATTATCTGAATGTGTTCTGATCGTAGTAGCGGTAGACTTTGAGTAGTAATATTTGTTCGACACACGAAGAAAAGGGAGGCGGTTTCAAAATTTTCAGTACAAATTAGTTTAAGTAAATTATTTAGCATTTTTAAAAAGAAAATAAAAAAGGAAAAATAAACAATGAATCCACAGACCATACTGGTGAATTCAGAACAAAAATCGTACGATTGTTTTTCCGAACCAGTGCATTGTAAGTATAGGGATTTTCCCGGTACACTTAAGGTTTGATTTAATTCCTTTTTATTTGGTTGTTTCTTCCACCCACAAGTTCCGCTCGTAATCGGCAATGAAACATTGGTTCTCACCATGCAAGATCAACGAAACATCACAGATCGGCGGAATTGGTTTTTGACACGCTCTCCAAACGCTATGTCGACCAATGCTGTCCCACTGGGAGGAGAGAATGGTCAGATAAACCTTTATCCCTTGATAGCGCAAATAATGCTTGAATTGCAAGCCAAAGGCGGTGCAGACTTACAAATGTATACAACGTCAGCACAACATACGCAAAGAAGGCAGCAAACGCCGTTTTGCTTTCACTACGAGAAACAAACCGACACAGACGATTTATCATACTACCAAAACTACGATCGTGTGAAGCGTGGTGAAAAGGTGATAAAACATGTGCACTATTATGTAGAATCTGCCGTTAAAAGCACAGCCACAAACACGGAGGTGGACCACAGGCATATGGATACCGAAGAAATAACCGACATTGAAGATTTAACGATGTAGAGCAGAACATTCCCAACTGTTCATAATAAACAGCTATCGCACGCAAGAAGTACTGGTGTTTGGCTTGGTTTTTAAAAAACACATGTCAACTCATATGTCAAATTTCATTATGATGGAGATTGACGAAAACAAACAACTTGCACATGAGCTAACCTGTGCATTCTGTGCCGATGGCGATGCGTCTGCCAATTTGTTTACATTATTTGTTTATTGCAAAGGGGAGGAACATTTTTATCGTAAATTTTAGCCTTATTCCTGTGCAGTATGACACGTTTGCCGTTTACGATACAACATTAACTAAGCGTAATAGGAAAACATGAATTCCATCATGAATCGAAGCCGCTGTGTTGCGTGTCACATCGAGGAACCCGGCATGATAGCGATCTACCAACATCCTCGGGGCGTCGATCGTTTATGGACCTATGTGACCGGGATCATCGTAAGTAACAATGGACAACTACGTTAGTGCACAGAACAAAACACATCGAAAGTGACCGCATTCCCTTCCCTGCAGGTAAAAGCCAAAGATCAGCTCTGCATACCGTGCTACGATGAGCTGCGGATAGCGCACCGATTTAAGGAAAAGTGTATCCACAACAACATCAACCGTTTGGGTTTGGGCCTCCCGCGAAGATCGACAGCTCACAACAGTCAGCAGGATACACCGACCAGTGACGAATCTATTATCGCACCTCGAATGACTCCGGAACCACGGATGACGCCACGCCTCGGAGAGAGTAGTCATGTCACGGCGGAAGAGTGCAGACAGATACAAACCAGAGTGGATCTCCCACCCAGCAGGCATGAGTTTGTGATCAAATCAGAATCCCCACCGGAGGAAGACGAACTTCCAAACCAAGCGACAGTAACGCCCGATGTTCAGCAGCTTGATTGCGTTTCACTGCTGAACGATAGTGTTGTCCAACCGAACCAAAGCGGCCACGATACGGCAGTCCCTTCGATCGATGTGGTAAAAATGGAGCTGGAACTATCGTTGGATGATATTGGGCTGAGGGAATCCCTTTCCGCAGAAAGTGAAAACGATGATTCCGACGAGGAACACGACAGTAAAACGGAAGAAATAGCGGATCCGCCTACTGGTTCCGGTTCGGTACCGCCACAGTGTGCCCAGTGCGATCAGACGTTCCACACGCGGACGGCACTGAAACAGCACCAGCAGCTGGAACACAAGAAAATACGCCGGGACAACACGAACGCGGTCAAATATCGGCGGGTACTATCGGGCAAGATCAATGCACTGATGTGCCGGTACTGCTATCGGGAGTTTAGCGAACCGGAAGCAAAAGCAGCTCACGAAAGTACACACCTTAGCGACCCGAAACCATTCCAGTGTTCGTATGCCGATTGTAACCGATTTTTCCAGCACCGATCCGCACTGAATCGACACTTTTACACGCACGTCACGCCGAAACGGTTCAAGTGCAGCGTCTGTCCGAAACGGTTCCATCAGCAGAGTTCGATGGTGGTGCACGAACGGTTACATCGGGGCGATAAGCCACACATCTGTCCGCAGTGCGGCAAAGGTTTCACGCACGTTTCGAACGTAAAGCGACACATCCGGTTTCACAATGGCGAAAAGCCGTACCAGTGCGGTAAATGTCCGGCACGGTTCACCACCAGCACCGATCTGCGCCGGCACATGAACAGCCGACGGTGCATGATGATGTGGTCAATGAAGACGTCCAAGTAGTGGTACACGGGAACACACACACACACACGGTCACAATGGCAGGGGGTTGATAGGGATGGAATGTTTACGTTTTTAATGCGGGATGGATGCACACACCATGCTCATTGGAGGTACCGATGCCTGTACCGGCCATTGCCTTTGTCTATTGTACATCCAAAAGGTTTTTTTTTTAAATAATTAAATTATACCATATTTGTTAACTTTTAGCTGTTCCGGTGTGTTCGAAATCGAATGTAATTTCATGTACATGAACAATCCTCAAAGGAAGGAAGGAAGATCGATCGATCACGATCACATAACAATCCTCAAAGGAAGATCGGTCGATCACGTTTTCCTTCCTGCATTGAATAGAAACTTGTAACGTGGAGCAATTATATTATTATCTGTGAAATAAATGATTTAAAAGAGGAAAATCTCTTAAACAGCTATAGTAATTTATCTTTTAATTTAAAATAATATTATTATTTTCTCCTTTCGTATATTTTTCTGAAGCTAATATAATTTTTATTCTAAGTACAACAACATTGTATACAACAAATTAACATAGAAAAAGAGAATTAAAACTCCTCCTTTGTTTGTCCTCATTTTCAAGGATTACGAACGATTTCACAGTACGAATTCAATTAACATTCTTATGTTTAAAAAATGATTGCACTGAGCACATACATAACGCATGATTGTACGGCTTTACACAATAAAAATAATTGAGAACAGAGTTGGCACGAAACATCAATTTTCCGAAAACCGGAAATGGAACGCGTGCGAAGTTTTATCCCTAAAGTTTGTACTGCAACGCTACGCGTATGGAACACTCAACAACCGTAACAAACTAATGAGTAATTTCTTAAGTAGCAGCAGCAGCAGCAGCAGTATGTAAGGTAAGAACATCCAGAGGAAACAGAAATAATTTCTATTGTTGAATGCGAAACGAGAAATACACACGGAGACGCGCGCGGCTGATTGAAATCGGGAACTAATTAGGTACAAATAGTTGCGAGTTGCCATAAACAAACAGCGAAACTGGCCAACGGGATAGATGACGGAATGTAATGATACCATGGCCACGGTCACCAGGTGTCTCTCGGTCACGGTACTTTGATCTTCTCGGCACACGATCAACCGGTGATAGGCAATCCACCAGGCACGCACGCTACAAACTTAGCACCAACCATTCACCCGGACTCGAACGAGAGAAGAATGAAGAGGGTGTCGCCGAGGACGGTACCTCGTGTGTGGCTACCCCGCAATGCGGAACGACAGCAACGACTTGATATGGGTGCGAGCGCGGGAAAACCGCGACGACATCATTGCCCACGCTGTGTTGTTGTTGATACCCGACGTTCGCCGACAATTGTTTTGCACGGACACGGCACGCAATCGAACCCGCGGAAAAGCGGGAAAACGTTGCATGTCCACGCGGACAGAATTAACTGCCCCGTGGGCTAATGGCTTAATGACATCTAATTTTTTAATGAATTCTGTACCGAAAAAAACACACACACACACACACGACCATACGTTAAACTTGGAACACTGGAATGGCAATCCAGAGAAGGTATGTACCAGATTGCGATAGGTATGGCCAACAAGCTCCAGCGGACGGGTGGAAATTGTTTTCGAATTTTGCGACATGCTGACACTTCCAGTTTCACAACCGAACCGTCGATGAATCAGTTGTCAGCGGACGCTGATCGGATTTACATGCCGAAAGGCCGGACAAACGTTCACCTCTTGGCGGGAGTTTTTCACGTGTTTCGGTTCGCTTTGCCTGCGGTGCTGCAGTGTAGTGTGATGCGCTAGAGAATTTGCGTACACGCGTCGGTACTGTAACATGGCCAACGTCACAACGATGGGGACGTCGGCCACGGGGGGTGCCACCACACCGAGCCCGGGAGCATTCCAATCGTTGGCACGCAACAACAGCTATGTCATACCGGGCCTGTACGATTTGAACGTGGAGGACACGAACTGGGTCCTAACGTCGTCGTTCATCATCTTCACCATGCAGACCGGTTTCGGGATGCTCGAGTCCGGTTGCGTCTCGGTGAAGAACGAGGTGAACATCATGATGAAGAACATCATCGACATCGTGCTGGGCGGGTTCACGTACTGGCTGTTCGGGTACGCGATGGCATTCGGGCGTGGCGAGCTGAACAATCCGTTCGTTGCGCTCGGTGACTTTCTCATCGATCCCGGCGTTAGTGATCCACTGTTTGGACCGATCTTTGCCGCGTTCCTGTTCCAGCTCTCCTTCTCTACGACAGCTACCACGATCGTCAGTGGAGCAATGGCAGAAAGGTATTTCATCTCCTTAAACCGATCATAGAATGTGCTTCTGCCAGAACAGAGTTTGGACTAAAATAGTGAAGTTTGAAGATCGAATCGACCAGAAGCGTACTAATAGGAAGTGAATCTTCGAAACGGCGACATTTAGTGATAATAGTAAATCATTGAAACTCTCTTCAGAAGGCCTGAAGAGATAGAATAATGTTGAAGATAAGCATCAGATATACTATAAACAATGCATGACTTACATTTTAAATAAGGATCAAGCACAAGGCATCATTATTGGCACAAATTTAACTTAGTCTCATCTATTATTGACACTCGGTCGTGTAATTCGTCGTCTCTTATAGTCAATTCTTGCGAGACTTCCTAATATGCATAATCGATGATGACTATACTAGTCCATCTTGAAGTTGACCTTCAGCTGCAGGACTTGCGTCTATACAAACAACGCATAAAGAGACCACATTGGTCACAACAGTCACCACTTACTTCACGGTCAAGGGGGTTAACCGACTATGGGTTCCATTCCACGGAGAAACTAATCACGGGGACAGCATTAAATCATGCAACCTCCCAAAGAACGTTAAAGCTCACACGGACACGGAACGGTAAAGGTATCAATTTTAAATGACAACGCGTCATACGAATGTGTGTTAAAAACAACGCCAGTTTGTGGTTGCAATGCTACCGTTTCGTGCCAATTAAAGCGTACACTTTAAATACGTCTATTAGCTAACACGACGTGGTAAGAGATGCCCGGCGTGTTGGTAGTAGATCTGGTAGTGTGCTAGATTGTTTATTGCAACAGTGACGACGTGCAGTCGGCGAAATAGGAGAAATTGCAGTAGTTTAATTACGCAGGAAGTGTAAAATACACAATTGTATAAGAGAAGACAACTTTTTGGACATCCTAAAGTCCACCTTGTGAACTGAATGAAATTAACCTTAATATATTGGATGCTTTTTTTGGAAGATTACAGGTATTTAGAAAAACTCAGACCCATGTCTCTTCTTTACCATAAACCCCGGTACAATGGGTCGTATATCTAATACTTATTAGCAAATTAGTACGAGGACCGACCGATTCCATCTGTTTTAGACTATTCGACTAATTTCGTTAGTTTAGTGTTCGCCGAAGAATCGTTACTTCAATGAAGAAGGTTTAACTGCAGAATTTTTATCAACAATCACAACCAACTCGTAGTATGTGTGTAGGTCTTCCCAAGAAGATCAACAATATTTTGAAGTGAACTCCAAAACATTTCCCCCAAAGCAACGCAATGCTTAAAGCCTAGAGCCCTAAATTAAAATGAAATTTTCACTTACCTCGTTCGCAGATGTAACTTCAAGGCGTACTGTATCTTCTCCTTCTTTAACACGATCGTCTACTGCATACCGGCTGGATGGGTTTGGGGAGAGCACGGATTCCTCAAGAATCTGGGCGTTGTCGATATAGCGGGCAGCGGACCGGTACACTTGATCGGTGGAGCATCGGCATTCGCTTCGGCCGCAATACTTGGACCACGGTTGGGTCGATACGCGAAAGGTACCGATCCATTGCCACTCGGCAACCCGGTAAACGCGTGCATGGGTCTGTTTGTCCTGTGGTGGGGCTGGTTGGCATTCAACTCGGGCAGTACGTACGGTGTCAGCGGAGCCAAATGGGCATATGCAGCACGTGCCGCTGTGATGACAATGATGGGTTCCTTCGGTGGGGGTAGCTTTAGTATCGTGTAAGTATTTCCTTCCGACAGACGGCAATCCAGAATTTCGGACACTTTTAACGTATTTCAATATCCCGTCCAGCTATTCGATGATTAACAACGACGGACGGATGGATGTGGTGGATCTTATCAATGGAATTCTGGCCTCGCTCGTATCAGTAACAGCCGGATGCTATCTCTATCACGCTTGGGAAGCGATCCTGATCGGTGCGATCGGTTCTGCATTGTGTTGTTTCGGAATGCCACTGTTCGATCGCATGGGTGTGGATGATCCTGTTGGGGCTAGTTCGGTTCATGGAATTGCCGGCATTTGGGGTAAGTTCAAGTTGATCAATGCGAAGCATTCACAGATTACACGTTATTTCTAATGATAGGCGTGCTAGCGGTTGGTTTCTTTGCGGACAATCCACTACGCATGGACACCACCAGAGGACGATCGGGATTGTTCAAGGGTGGCGGTTGGTACATGCTAGGTGTCCAGTCGCTTTCCGCACTCTGTCTTGCGTGTTGGGGCGTCTGTTCAACGTTCGTGCTTTTGTGGCTGATCAACAAGGTCGTTCCCATCCGGATGGATCCGAACGAAGAACTACTCGGAGCCGATCTAATGGAGCATCGGATACGCCACACGCAGATTGGCATTTCGCGAGCACTCTCGGCACTTGCCCCTATTCAACTCGATCTGGATGATGTTATCGATGCTCCGCCGATAGGACGCAATCCTGGGCATGAACGATGTGTGGACGAAATTCAAGCCGCCAGTCAGAAGCTGCAACAGTGGAGGCAGGCGATGGATAAGTTTGCCAACCGGGCGGAAACGGGAACTATCAAATCAAAAGCAAGCGGATCGCGCCATCGTACCAAAAGCTTTCTGGGTAGGGCGCACGGTAACGGCAAGGATAATGCTGGTTACGATCGGGAAGGTGGTTCGGTTTCCGTGAAGATGGGTGGAACAGAAGGAGCAGAAGGTAAAGAAGCGCACCAAATGTCCGTGATCGGTAGTGAACGAAGCTACCAGGTAGGAGCTACCGATCGATCCACCGATCGCAATTTCGCTTGGATCGATTAAACACACATCGTGGATCCCGTACAATTCATCCCATCGAACGCGTTGTACATTTTTGTTGTTCAATAAAATGTATTGTAGATATGTTTGTTGTAGATTATGCTTAAAACTTGTTTCCGATCACATTGAGAAAAGGGACGATCCAGCCCAATACTAATACGAATGCACTTCGCCTAATTAACACTAAATTATGTCTCAGACTAAATAAGTCATGAGACTTATGCGAAGAAAAGTGAAACATTTTACCGCTTTTCAGAGATCAAAAGCTCCAATTACTTTAACGTTTACTATGAGTAATGCTGGTACGCAGCAGAATCACAATCCATGTTTGATAATCAATCTTTGTACTTAAACATACGAATTCCCTAAACACTTCACCATTCATTCACAGAAAATATCAGTGCTTGGCTGAAAACAACACTTTAAACTACTTTTTCTTCTGAAAAGCACGTGCTTTTCAGACAAAACAATACTGCCACGCATTTTACTACGTACTGCGCCGAACACTGCCGAAATGGGCAACCGAAGCGGTGCTACATGCGTTTTCAATCTTTAAACCACAGCTAATAAACATCGCACCTGCGTTGACAGCTAGAATAACAACAATACACAACACCTCGTTCCCAGCACAGTGCAATCGGAAAGGCGGGTACTTGTGCAAGCAAGAAAAAACAAATAGATTAAGGAACCAGAGTGTATTTTCTTGTCCGCAACCGAAACCCAAGACTTTTCGTATATAGTGAAGCAACACGATGAACAGCATCGGTGAAAACTGTACTCAGCTAAAAAAGGATTACGATAACTGTTTCAACAATTGGTTTTCGGATCGATTTCTAAAAGGCGATACAGACGATTCGCTTTGTGCTCCACTGTTTAAAGTTTATCAGCAGTGTGTGAAGGTTTGTTTCATCCTATCATTGCGTTGATAAAAGATAGATTATATCGCGCTATATAAAACACTAAACCCAACACTGGTGCACTCACGTACAACCTTGAACTACTTGCAGGAAGCCATGAAACAGCACCACATCGAATTTAAGGAAATCGAAAACGATTATCTTGGTACGAAGGATGAAGAAAAGAAACCCCCTCCGAAGGACAGTTGAAAACATACGTACCTTAGTTCCCTGATGGACGGTCTCCCCCGTGAGCCTGTAATTAGCCGGCGAACCACACAATCGTTCGCTTCGACCAGACTGCTAGTCAAATAAGCAAGCAAAAGTTCAATATTAGTTAATATGATCATTTTATCCCCAAAATCTACCATGTTTCGGTAAAGGCGCGCGGTACAGTGTAGCTCCTCCCACGGGTGGTTGTGATGAAACCCAGTGGCTGTGGGAGCAAACAGTGATTGGTGGTGTAGCGTTTCCTTGACAACCGTTCATCATTCCTTGGATGTTATTAGCTTAAAAAGGGATATGAAATCAATCTGCACCGTTTGTGTCCTATAGCGAAATATGCTCCCTGACGGATGTATTACGTCTGTTACGTATAAAATAGGTTGTTTTTGTTGTTAATAAAACACACTTTCGTATCATTAACTGATACGCTTTAAAAGAAAACGAGTGTTTTGTTATTTAACTAGTTTATTGTACGATGAGATGCGCTATGTAACTATTTCTCTTTATTTCCCTAGCAGACGAAAACAAATGCAGCAATGGATTCTTTTCCCTTTTCACACTATCCCTCTCCTACAGGTATATGGTAGGCGATAGATTTTTGGTTTTGTGAATGTGTAAAACTCATCAATATGATAAACGTGATGATGAATGCGTTAAACTCCATCCCACCTGGGAAGCGGAAAGAATTATTTCTTCTCCACGGTGAACTTCGAGATGGCTTCGAGCAATTCCACGTACTTGGCGTGTTCGTACGAGCTTGCAAAGTCCGACATTTTCTCGGCAAACTCGTTGCTGATGCCTTTCTCCTCCAGGAAATTCATCAACAGATCGTAAAGGTACTGCAACGAAAGGAAAGTAAAGATTGAGCGTTATTAAACGACACCTTCAAGAGAGGCACACGTTTCCTACTAACCCCATCAAGAACATCACCAGCAACTGCGTACATCTTGTCATTCCATTCACCCTGGAAAATGGTCACTTCATCGATGCCGAACACATCGTCTGAAAGGGAAAAGGTTTATTACCAACTTGGAAGCTATGCACAAAATCACATCTCCCCGGCTTTAGCTACTTACTGTACTCTCCTTCCTGTGCCTCACCAGGCAGGTAGGAGCACGTGAACGACAGTGTGGTTCCTCCGCGCACAATATCCACCTCAAACTGGGGACGGCTTTTCATGGCGGAAAATTCTGGCTTGTTTTCCGTTGCTTCTGCTTCCTCGCCTTCCATATCTACCGTGTGGTTAACGTTGAATGAAATCGTAACCCTAAAAGTGAAAACATTTTCATTAGCACTTCTGCGCTGGCCACCCCACTCAATCAGGCACACTTACTTTTCGCGTTCGGATGATTTCGTCAGCTCCACCTCAGCTTTGTTGCATGTGATGGCGAACCCATTCAGCGACGTTGGAATGGTTGCACTTGGGCTGGCCTTTTTCTCTGCCACGATTTCCTCTGCCAGAAACTCCACCAGTTCCCGTTCGCCTGCAAAACGACAATGTAGGCGATTGATTACATAAGCCAACGGAGGAAGGTGGAGACAATCTTTTCCAATAGTTCCAACGAAACCAACTTATTCGATATACGCTTACCTTTGGTGTGTATTTTCCGGCTGGCGATAGAGAAGATGGCACTATGCTGGTTAATACGTACACCCGACAACGCCGATGCTGGCTTGATAGCACATGTTGCAATACCGCTATACGGTTGTGCAACGATACCGGCGTTCCACTGGGACGATGCACCGGTAGTCGAGGTAGCTTTACCGGTCGTTACACCTTTACCTACGGCCCAACGCAGCATGCGAACGTTACGGATCATGTCGAGTGTGTATATTTTGCACTACCAGATCTTTTCGTGTGATATTCGTTGCAAATTTGCCGGCAATTTGCTCGCTGTAGCACACTCACGCCGTTTTTGTTTACCACGAGGTAGCTGTCAAATGCACGTTTCTTGAAGTGTGCGAGTTGATGCAACGTTTGTAGCAGGTTGCGTCAACCGAATAGAAGAGGATCACATCCCAACATTTTGACAACTGACTCCCTCTGAGCAGCGGACGATCGTTTGAAATAGCAGTTTGAGATTGTATTTAACAAAAGGATAGAATTACCTGCTTCTACCGTTTAAAATGATCCTATATTATGATCGTAAGAAAAACATACAACAGAAATAGTAAGGATTTTTGCTGTTTTATTATAGTTACTTGAATAATTTCCAATGTACTGGTTGGTTTTATTTTTTGCCTTTTTTCACTTATTCTGCTCCGCTCCACAACCACCGTTCTATGTCAACGTGTTCTTCTGTCCATTGAATAGAATTGTAATTGTATTTCACTCGCTTGTCCATCCATTGCTAGTAATATAATTTCACTTGCTTTCCATACGTTTCCTTTTCCCTTTCTTCAACATTACTTCGCGGTTGATTCGGTTGTTTGTAACAGCATTTGTTCGTGCAGCATTACCAACAACCATTGATTGTGTCGCTTTCCTAGTTCCCTCGCCATCCGATACATGCTTCCTACCATAAACACGCACACACCAAACATACAAACACACATACACACCTGCTTCGCGAACATACTTTTGTTGCCTCGCACCTTTGCCATATCTCACAATCTGTACCCCTTTTTATCCACTGGCTAATGGGCATATTTCAGCAGTTTCATACTGTTTTGGATCATTCCTACTTCACGTAGCAAAGTAATTATGGTTTCAAAGTATTCCCGTTCGTTCTAATGCGTATGAAAGTTGAGAAGGTAAACGCAATGATAGAGGAGCTACATGTATTCGCCGCCCTTACCGGCTCCGTTCGTTTCGTTTTGTTTGTGCGTAGCTAAATGGAAAACGCATATTATTTCAGAGCTTGTATTCATTGGCCTGGATGAAAATGATAACTGCACGTACTGTGCTACGACTTCTTGATACGACTGTTTCCGTTTGCTGACTGTACGTTTTTGGCGAAATCTGAATCTATGTGATTTTCCATTACGAGATGCTATACATATGCATGTTTAATGTGGAAATTTGAACTATCGGTTGTATGAATTTGTAGTTGATTCTATATGTTCCTTCAAGAGTTGGCGCGTTTGGTTGCACAATATGCTGGTTTCCTTACATGAGATTTCGCACTTGATATTGGTTTGCACTTAACTGCCGAGCTAAACTGTTTTTTGTTTAAATGGCTGCTTCTTGATAGATTCTACGTATGTTCGTTCACCAGCTGCTAGGTTTTCTGCTATTATATTCGTTATTCTATTCAATGGATAAAATGCTATCCTGAAATCAAGCCCTTTATAGCAAATATGGTAGATTCTTTCACTTCTTGCACTCGCACTATATTGTATGTTGTGTAATGATATTTTGGCGTTTTTCTTCCATTTACTTCACGTGCAGGTAATTGCCCTCTCAACTAGGTTTTGACTATATTGATCAATAGGAGTTTCGTTTTAAATTTTGGACTTTAAATGAGTTGCATGTTTGCGGTATGATTTGAACAGGAAGTTTCCACTACTAACTTGGGACTAGCCAAAATGCGGACCGGCAGGCGCTCGGAAAGCGATCGTTCCTTCGCTTAAAGCTTCACGTGTTTGCGCTACGTTGTTTTCAGATCTTCGTTTTACTTGGAATGGTAACAAGGCTGATAAGGATTGATAACTGATTCTGGTTTCTCATTGCTAGTCTTTGATGACGAACTATTCCCCTTTAGCCTTTCATTTTTCCGCTTACGATCATTTGACTGGATCGTTTCTGACACCTTTGCTGTGGCTTATTGGCATTTTACAATTCTATTTCGTCCCAATCAACAACCATTCACACTTTGCTGCAAACCTTACGGAACTATGTACATTACAGTTCGTTTAAAAATAAAAGTCACCACAAACGCGCACGGAGCAGCGTTAATGGTATAGAAGTGTAGGAAATGTGGATGTGGTGTGTGTTTTTTTGGGTCACTAATCTCTAGCCCGCTCTAGCCCTTTGTGTTATAAATAAAATGCAGCACATAACAAACAGCGCCAGAAGGTCACGGATGGCTTTGCTGCATGCCGGGAAAATGCATGCGTTGAAAAATATCGTGTGCCACGTTGAGCGCCTGTTTCGCACGTAGCCCATCATTTTGTGCGTTCCGCGCAACCCCAACGAACGGTGTGTGTTTTGCTTCTGTTCTACTGGTAGCTGGGCTTCTTACATTCTAGCCGCACAGGCCGGTTTTAAAACATTAGTTAACCAAACGATTTGAAACGAAACGTCCATCTACATATTAAAATAAAGAAAAACAATGCTGTTCCCTTCCCACCGTCCTATTTTACACTGCAACTGCTAAGCGGCCAATTAAAGTACTCATGGTTCTTTTAAAAATTGCTTTACACGTAACCGTAACGTAAGTAAACAAACAAAACTCTACGTTTTAGCCCTTAAACAAAACATAAACCCATTGACTCATTGACAAGCACATAACACTGTCTACGGCTTGTCCAAACACTCAGTCATACAATGGAATCAATTTGCAACACTGTAATAATATAATAGCAGCAGTAATAGTAGTAGTTCTTGTTGTTGTAAAAATAAGTATAATAATACATACACACACACACACACTAAAAAAACAAAACGATCCATAATTTAATCACCCTCCCCACGTTTTTTTTTTAAATTCTTTTCACATGTGCCGGCTGTGCTTTTTTTCTTATCTCCTCCCCCCACCCTGGGTTAGAGGATTCGATTTTGCTCTATTGATTCTTGGTTTCTGATTTAAATACTATCAGTATTACGTTAGGAATTCATAAAGTGTAAAGCGTTACATTTTTTGTTTATCGATATACCGTCCCCCCTTTACTACAACATTACCCCCATTCTATGCGCTTAATTGCTTTACATCGTTTACTTCGTAGTGCATAGTTTTGTGTTTGTTTTCAGTTTGTTTTGCGTTAAAATTAAAAGTGGTTTCAATCTTGGCCGAACGACGATCGTACTTTGCGCGTTTGATTTCCCCTGCTTCCCTGCTTTTCCCTCCCTGCACGACCGGGAGTTTCGCTTCTACACTATGGATCTTTGATTGCCCTTCAACCTGGAGTGGTTAGTAGATGTGTGGGGATGCGTACAGATCCGAAGGAATGCAGACATCAATGAAAAGGAATCAATGGCTTTGTGGGCGATGGTACGCGGTGCGCAGAATTCGCTTGCTATCATGTACAGTTAGGGATGAAAATAAATTACAAATATGAATATCATATTGATAATTATTGTTGCGGTCCGTTCTGCGCCCAGCGTTCACCTGCCACAGCTATCCCACAGCTTCCTAACGATGCGTATCTATACTTCCGGTAGTACAATCAATTCTTTAAAAGAACCGTTTGCTTGTTCCGGCCAGGAGTTCTGAGGGGTAGTAAACATTAACATCACAAATAATAAATATCCATGCGACCACTGCAGCACTGGTGTGCAACGGTCTACAAGTAGACAACACATCTCGGATCACACCACACAAACACAGAATCGGTAAGATACGATAGGAAAACGTTGCTCACACTTTCATCATCCGCATAGGCGGATGTCGATCGCTATCCTAGAACATACAACTAACTCATAGAAGAAAGCAGCATGTTCACTCCAGCTCAAAAAAAAATGCAATACAACAACGATAAAACGGCTGAAAGGATGACAAAATCTTTGCTAACCGATCTCGTATGATTCTCTCACATGGAAGCTGAAGAAATCTTCTGTTATTTTGCTTGCGTCTGTCTTGGTATTTTTTTGTTTTTACAATACCCTTCCTTAGCCTTACTGATGATGCCCTTCCTTCGGTTATACCGATGGCTTTACGCTTGCTGCCCTCGTTTGCGCATTATACTTGTGTGTTCCACTGCTGGATGGAGACGTTTAGCAGCCTGCCACCCTTTCGACGGATGCACTCTACGTCACGTACGTGTTCGCCGTTTCACGCTTACAGTTGTACAGGCGGCGTTTAAGCTCAGCAAACGTAGGACGCTTTTCGGGCACCAGATCCCACGCCTGTCGCATCATTTCGTAGATTTCCGGTGGGCAACCCTCTGGCGCTTCCATCTTGTAACCGCTACCGACATGCTTCACCACATCGGCTAAAGGCTGCAAAAGAGGCGAAATCACAATTGATCAGATCTCGTTCAGCCGTGCAGTATGAACTGCAAAGTACGAGTGTGCAGGTACTTACAATTCGTGGGTACGGTACGCGTCCGAAAGAATATATTTCCCACAGTAAAATACCGAAGCTCCACATGTCCGTTTTGTTGGAGAATTTCTGCAACGAAAAAGGTACAACAATCAATAACACACAAAATGCAAAAGTTGTCGTGCTTCACCAAAACACTTACGCCTTCCTTTAACGCTTCCGGTGCTGTCCACTTGATAGGAAGCTTACTACTGTCGCCGGTGTAGCGTTCGTCTCGTGCCAACCCAAAGTCGGACACCTTCGCGACACAGTCCTCGGAAATGAGCACGTTGCGGGCAGCGAGATCTCGATGGATCACTTTTTTGGTCTCTAAATACTCCATACCGCAGCAGGTGTCACTGTAAGGGTGGAAAAGTGTCGTTAAATGCGTTATATTTGTCTAATTTCCCTAGTAGACAGGATACTCACTAGGCAAAATTGATCTGATCTTTCCGGCTAATATGTTGCCGACCGCGCGACCGCAGATAGTCAACGAGCGAACCCTTGCTCATGTACTCCGTCACCAGGTAGATGTACTTGTCGTGAAACACCAACCCAATAAACTTGACGAGATTTTCATGTTCCAATGTACTGTAAAAGAAAGAAAGGTGAAACGTTAAATGTCACAATTGAAACAAAATTCCCTAAAAAAAAAAGAGGAAAAAAAACCTACGTCATAACACCCGCTTCGGCGAGGAATTTGTTGGACGCTCGACCGGCATCTTTGAGCACCTTCACCGCCACCTTGTCACCCTTCAGAATGCCGAGCATGACGTCGCCGAATTCACCCTTGCCGATGTTTTCCTTTAGCTGCAGATCCTCCATCTTGATTTCCCACCCATTATCCTGGAAGTCCTTCACGCAGAATTCCTCCTTCGGTAACGCTTTCATCAGCTTCGTGCACAAACCATCCGAATCGAGCGTATAGTGCTGGGGGAGATAGAAACGCGAAAACAACCTTCCTGTTAGCCCATTGCCCTTGTGTGCGCGGTCTGTCTGTAGGTCCGTTGGATACTCACCTCCACCAGCTGTCCGAGATGGTCAAAGTATTCGTCATCGTCAATGGTGAGCTTGTTGTCCACGTACTTGATGCGATAGTGTTCAACCTTCTCGTTAAAGCATACACAGAGCGTGTAATCTCCCGGGAAGTTGGTCGATTCGCGTACCAAAAACAAACCATCTTCCCGTGGTTTCAGCAACGATTCTGCCTCCTCTCGCTTTATTCGCCCATGGAACCAGCTGAAAAGGAAGAGCAAACGCACGAGATAAATAGCGAGCGCGTCCGATTGTGGAGGATGGTTCGCTGCTGCTTACGGCATGGCGTTTAGTTTTGCATTCACTTCCGCTCTCCGTTGGGCAGCTGCCGCTGCTGAGGTGGTTGGTGACGATAGCCCTACCGGGACACAGTTCCAGCCGGGTGCGGGCCCACCAACACCATTGCTTCCGTCGTGCCCGACCGGTGGGACCACTACCGACGGTATTCCGATGGGACCGTGCAACGAGTTGGACATGTGATGCACCTGCTGTGCTCCTGGCGGAATTACTGACTGCTGCTGCTGTTGCTGCTGCTGCTGCTGCTGCTGCTGGATGGAAAGTGTGGAACCGGTAAGCCCACCGACCGGTTGTAGAATGTGTCCCTGTAACTGCGCACTGTTCATGGAAGTGGACATCAGGCTGGCAGCGACACCGGCCGCCACGGTTGCTGCCGTCGGTGGTGGACCGGTCGCGCCGGTACCGGTGGCGGATGGTCCCGTTGGATGGTGGTTGTTGGTCAGCACGCCCCCAACCGCTGACGTCACCGGGTTGTGCACCTGTTGCACCGACGATGTCTGCATCGGCATCGATTGCTGCTGAGGTGGCGGATGATGCTGGTTCGGTGATTTTGGTATGTGATGTACCGCTGGATGTGGCGGTATCGGTGGCTGATGTGATTGCTGCTGCTGATGCTGCTGCTGTGCTGACTGTGGCGCAACTAGCTGCTGCTGCACCGGATGGTGGATGGAACTGAGACTCGGGTTAACGGTGTGTGGAGGTAATTGCGGTGGCGGCACGATTGCTGGCTGCTGACTATGTTGCTGTTGCTGCTGCTGCTGCTGCTGTTGGTGATGCTGCTGCTGCTGCTGCTGCTGTTGCGGCGCTGGAGGTGGGCTAATGAACTGCGGCGGTTGCATGTGATTGCCGGGACCACCGCCTCCGCCACCGACGCTGGTGCTGCCACCGCCCGGTTGCGGTGCGGGCCGCTTGTGCTGGCGGGCCGGTGCCGTCGGCGGTGGCGGCATCTGATGCGGCAAAAACCATGGACAGTCGTTGGCGGTGGCGGAAGCGGCGGCAGAGTTCGCGGCGGCTACGACCGTCGACGAGAAGCCTCGATGGTGACCAACCACAGCCGTCTGTCCCGTGCCCGGATGCTGCAGATTGATTGCCGCCGTGTGGCTGTTCATTCCGTTCAGCGCCACGCTGCTGCCGGTGGAGTTGCGGCGCGAGACTAGCGAACTGTCGTCTTCCTCTGCTTGCTGCTGCCGTTCACACGTCGACACCGAGTGCTGTAGATCGAATGATCGCTGCTGGTGCTGAAACCGCTTCGGATGGTACTGCTGCTGCTGCTGATCGCTGCTGCTGATGACGGATGCAGGTTTGGCGCTTCGATCAAACCGTGGAACACCCCTCACATCGACATCTGAAACATGAAACGAAAACACACACACACACAAATGAGTAAGTGTCCTCCCTGGTGGGTGTATGCTAAAACCGTCGTCGTGTCAACCAATTGTTTCGCGACGTGTACCGTGTGCCACCCGCCCAACCAGAGTGATGTTGATCGTAAGCTGAGAGCGCGCTGATGACGAATCGTTTACACCAAACTCGCCACTTAAGTGGGCAATCATCCATTGCCTTCACGCGACGAGTGTCGATGGATCATCGATTGCCTCGCAGAGGATGATGGGTGGCGATATGGTCCGTGGCTGGTGCGTGGTGTGTTGTGGTATGCCTTGAGCGAGAACGAGTTGTGAACACGCGCCACCACACACACGGTGGTGTATGATGTATCTTTAAGGAAGTGTTAGGCCTTTCGAACGACTCCAAACACCACTAGTAAACCGTTCGACAAGTGGCATTCGGAAATTTATGTTCGAGGATTTCTAGTGAGTACTCGTCATTTTTGTACTTTCTGTGTTTGTTTGTTGACACTTCCCATGGTTAACTCCGGGAGGCAGCCAGCATGACACCACCGTGCGATTATTTTATTTGCATTCTGGTTACCAGTTTCGGGGGTTGCGGGAGGGTTGTAAGGGTAAGGGGTCGAAGAACCATGGTGTCATTTGTGTTATTAGCGGGA
Organism: Anopheles rivulorum; assembly: GCA_018908115.1. Taxonomy (NCBI): domain Eukaryota; kingdom Metazoa; phylum Arthropoda; class Insecta; order Diptera; family Culicidae; genus Anopheles; species Anopheles rivulorum. The sequence continues at coordinate 28,974,518 of STHB01000004.1, forward strand.
GCTAATACATGGCTCCTGTCGCATTAGGTAGCTTCTATTAATTACGTAGGTAATTTAGTATAATATATTGTAAAATTGATCATCTTTCATCGGGAACGTACCCACGTTTTAAAATGTTTCCCCGATGAGTAACGCTTTTCAAAGTTTATTTAAAGAAAGTTATATCAGCTACAGCGCCTATTTCTCGATTGAACAAGCTACTCAAACTACTCATCAGTAAAGCATTCTTACAGCAAACCAAAAGGGGTAGAGCGCGCTGATGACGTTTTCATATGCATGGTTCCAATTTCCGTCGAGTCGATCGGTCAGTGGTCCTGACTGACAGCCAGCCCAACCCAGCTAGACTGATAGCAAACAATGTGCTGCACAATCGCTTCTCTTACGAGAAAGGTTACCACCACCAGGGTTGCTTTCCTTGCATAAAGGGTTGAAGTAAAACAGCGACCCTCGCTCTCTTCCTGTGTGCATTGAATTTGGACATTCAATTAAACGATCCGTTGGCATGGCATGGTGTTAGTACTCTGCGTTCTGAGACCTTCCTCAATATGGTGCACTTTTGATTGTCTGTTTGCAAAGTTTGGAACAATTGACAACGGTTGGGACAGTGCAAACGGTTCGTCGTATGAATATGATGCCTAGCTCTTGCCCTTTTTCCATCAAACACAGTCGGCTGCATAAAGGCTCATTTCCGTGTAGAGCAAAATGGGAAAAACAGGTGGGACCATACATGTCCACATTGATCGAAAAGGGGAAATGTAAAAAAGGTTGATAATATAACTAACAAAGAAAAAAAAAAGTTCATTTTCAAAAGTTTTATAGAAAAATCGCAAAAACTATTAAAAAGTATATTCAAAGTATAATTACACAACGTATACTTAAAAAAATATCATTTTCCATGAAAAATGCAAGAAAAAACACATTAAAAATTCGTAAAAAATATTTAAAAAAAAGCAACATGGGTCGCTTATCAGTAGCACAGCAACATGTGTATGATAAACTGTTATAACACAACAATAAATTATCGTTTATTTAGAACACTGCTGTGATGAAATGTTGCCAAACAAGGGCTACAATTTTTCGCTCATGTGTCATTTTCGTTTCTGCAGCAGAAGGTTACGTCCCAAACTGTATTATTAATGATGTTTTACCACGAACAACACACATTTAATTACTGTGTGGCAAAGCTTAGGGAACTGACACTAACAGTCAGGTTCGTCAAAAATACCATCCCGCTTGGCTCAGCTTTAGATGATGAATTTTGGTTTGGGTGAGCAACTACCCACAAATTAATGTGTCGACAAACTGTGCATGTGTTCACAGATCATGCAGTGCAGAAAAAGAAATGTGTTGCATATGAACCGGAACAAGGCTAACAATCATCATAACCTTCTTTTTTTTGTTTTGTTTTTTGTTTGCTGTTTTGTTTTCTTGCATCTTACCATCTAAAGCTCTCATTACATTTTAAATGGCATTACTTTATCACCCGTTCCTACCGCTTAAAACGTTGCCTTCATCTTCAACCCATTTGGCCCATACTACACCACTTCAACCCCTCATTGATCAGTACTCCTTCTTTTTCCCCAGTCAGGGTGAAAGGGTGAAGAAGGGGTGTGCATTTTCACGCCTTTCATGATTCCTCTTTTGCGAGAGAGTGTGTGTGTGTGGCACAGTTACAAAGCAACGCAAATTTGGCAAAGTGGCAAACAAGGCGGCGGAGGAGGCCACCGCATTGCATTGGTTCAACTTTTGTACGGCCACTACTAGCCGCGCTTCCGTAAGCAGTTTGGTAGCAAAGCGCCAGCTAAAAGCCACGAAACAGAGAGGCGCCAAAGAACAACCCACCGCTCACACCGCTCACATCGGAAAGGAAGCAATAGAGCTACAACAAACCGGAGGAGGCGTACAAAACATGCTACAGTTGTGGGAGTTGTGGATTAAATAATCGTGGATTACAACATTTCGGCACAACAGTGTTCGTTGCGTTGCTTTGTTGTATAGAAATGGCGATACGATACGCCACTTTCATGCCGTATCAGGTGTGCGCGGCGTTACGTGCTCGAATGGTAAAAGTGGAAATGGTCGTTATAAACAAAACAAAACAAGAAACTGCGTAACGCGCGTATGAAACAAAAAAAAAATACACGCAAGCGGAAAGCAAAGATGTAGGTTAAACAGTAAAACTAAATCGCAATCGGATTTAAAGCGCGTCCACCAGCAGGCGATGAAAATATAACGCGCACGCAAAAATTAAAGCCATTCGCAGGAATGGGAAAAAAAGGAAGATGGCAAACGAGTAGAAAATGGCTAAGTGGTGGCTAAAGGTGCAATGAGTGTAAGCAAAAAACAACAAAAAAAAAAAAACGAACCTATAACCTTCAGCAAACTAGTAAGCAATCGGTAAAACGTGGTGCTTAATTCCCTGTAGTAAATCCGCGAAGCTATTAAGAGGTCGGACGTATGGGGTAGTATTTTTCTTTTTTCTCCCTCCCACCCAATCACCTGCAAACAATCGCAACTCTAAAGGTATAGTGAGGTCTTCTAAAAGGGGGGTTTCCACCTTCCCGAGCGAGCCGACTTGCTTTCGTACCGTGCGCTTCTTTCTCCACACCATTTGAAACGTGCCCGGTTGGGTCGTCGGTGGATTTGACTCACGCGACCCACACACCATAAACCTCTTGGGGCAGTCAGTCAGTGAGCAAACTCAAACACAAAACAACAGACCCGCGCAACCTGTTACTGTATTTCTTTTTTGTGACCCACAAATCAACCCCGAGCTGTAGGAAAGAGCTTTCTTCGTACGTCAAAGGGTATGGATGGTGTACGGGCTCGACTTTTTGGTGCGCTCTGCGTTTGCAAAGCCAGATGTTTATTTGTACATTTTCATAATCAATTGATGATTACGGTCTATCCGGGCGGTGAATGTGAACGATCGCGAATAAATGGTACGAAAACAGTCAACCTAATTGAAAGATTAGGCAACACGCAACGACCGTCTGGGCTGAGAATGGGAACAGAAGGCAGACGACACCATTCCCGGAGTTGTGTTGTTTCCCCCTTGGTGTCCCGGATATATAAAAGTACGTGACATTTCAATTTGAAGGCTTTGCGCTGAGAAAGTGTTGAGGTTGCTTCTGCCGCAATGAAACCCAATCTGTAACGCTTTCGGGTGGTACCAGCCTTTACTTGCTTCAATGCATCAATCCCTAAATGCATACTACAAACATCAGCCACCAATGCTCTGGTATCCCCTTTCGAAATGCAGAGTTTTATTTAAATATGAACCACTACCGCGTCACACCTGTTTTCATTTCAGCACGCGCAGCATTGTCTTCTACAAATCGACGTGTAAAGCTGGGAGCTGGTAATTTACCATATTCATGATTTCACCCACCTCCGGTCGGGCCGGATGGGAAAGTTTTGTCAACCCAGAAGAAAAGTGCACCGCCCTACGCTTGACGTACAGAACGTGTACACTCGTCATGCATATCAATTGCGAGCAAAACACACAACGGTAGTTCGACGGTGTGTATGTGTACGATGGCGCAAACCTGACACAACTTACATTAGTAGCGCAAGATTTTCTACTCAAAATGACCTTTTTAACACAGTTTTTTTTAATGATTTTGTGAAAGCGATTTGTTTGTTGTGTTGTTGTGTTGAAACTTCCAAGAATGTTTTAGTGACATTTCTTTACAGAAATTTCATAACGAAGCTACCTGGTATAAGTCACGTTAGCTTCTGAAATAACAATATTAGATTTGTGATATCGTGTGCCACAGTTGTGCTATCATCTGACATACGATGCAATTACTGATCTCTTGATCACCACTTGGAATATGGAATCAAGATTTTGTAATATGTTGTCTTATATCGTCATTGTTTTACGATTGAAATCGGAACGTATGTACTTCCAACAAAAACACCTGTTATTTAGAATATTTCCAAATGAACACAGCAGGGAAACGGAAAACCGCCAAAAGATAATGTTAGTGTGCGCTCTAATCGCTTTACAGCAGCTTACAATTATACTCTCTCGCAAACCTTTCTTTAGCACACTCACCACCGCATGTAGCGTTTGAATTAAGCTTTTTTAAGGGTTTACTTTGGGACGACCCACTAATTGGTTGCGACTGCTGAGCTGTAATGCGAGCTATTCCATTCGCTAATGGCAGGTTTGACATAGTAATCACACATTTGCACGCTACTGTGGCGAAAAGTGGACTATTACGGGGCACGAATATTCAAATAATTGGGTAGTGCTGCTAAGCGTCTAGTAGTTTATGGCGAAACTTTACGGTAATTGTTTCTCCCGTGGTTTATGTTCGAAAGTGAGAGAAAAACAAAAAAAAACCTTTCTAAATTTGCTTATCTTAAAAGTGGAATGATCGAATAGTTTTTAGCATGACATATTGCTTTTATCTGACCTTTGATAAATGGGCTACTATTTCATTGATTCGTTAGCCATTTCGGATGGCATTGTTTATGGGACAGAGAACTGCAAGCTATCTAGCGGCAATTTAAATCCAATCAATGTTACTTTCAATTCCGTACGGTGTGAAAATTGATCCAGCTCGTGCACTCCCGCAACGATTCGCTCGCTACAAATAATTTACAACGCCAGCTGAATTATTGCACGCTGCTACCATCGTGATCACCCTTCTACAACCAGAGTCATCGCACCGCGTTCATCACGGCACGAAATGAAGATGGTACCTTGTGTTCCCATGGGCGCACATAGCATAATAGGGAAATGATCATTCCGTTTTATGTACCTTTTATCATTCTACGGCGCGGAATTCACCTTCCAATTTCGTTCCATTCCTAGTCGGAACTCGGAACGGTTCGAGGTTTTGTTTTCACCCATTGCGAGATGTCTCTGTTAGGAATCGCGCCGTATTACCTCGATCGCACCGATCGCGCTTCTCTCACGGCAGCGCTCACGATTCTGTGATTAACCAAAGGGGAACGGTCGGTCGGGATAGAAAGATCTTCATTTCGCTAAACTGCATTATGCGCTTTCAAGCTGTTCCCATTGCTGACTCGGAAGAAGCAAAACAACATCCACAAAAAAAAAACCGCATCACGCAACTCTCCGGTTGTTCTGGTGCTGGTGAGCATATAATTAAAGCGCCCCAATCACGCTGTTCTTGGGACGCTCACCGGTGCGGTTTGGAACTGTTCATGTTCACCGATTCGATACGGCGAATTACTGGCGAACTCGGCAACATTGTAGCAACTTTGACCCACACAAGATCTGTTGCTCATCCGATCGTTTCTATTGGGAATTTGCAAGCCCACCACTTCACCGGCCGCGTCATCATCAGGTGGTCATCAGCCGACCACCATCAGACGTGCTTCGGTTTTCTCTTCCTCAACTCTCACATCACTTAAAGCCACGCTGGAAAGTACTTCAAGTACCTCCAGTACTAATGCAGCCGTTTTCCTTCGCAAAAAACTTTTTCTTCCAAAACCCTTCCAACTGCGTCGATTGAGAGTTCCTCAAATGTTTCGCTTTCCGTGGATCGTACGTGATTCAATTATCGCTGCACGATTGCTGTAAAATGGTGCCGGAATTGCTGTGGAGTAGGGTCTTCTGGATCCGACCTGCGGGAGAGGAACCTATGAAGGCGCATTCACGGAGGTCACCGATACGCACCAACTAACATCTCGAAACCGGGCGGAATAAGTGCATGAGTCACACAATGGCGCAAAACTTGAGATGCACGTGAAGATTTTCTTGGTAAAGAGTGTTGCCAGCCTGAGAACTACAAGCTTGCAGCATGTACGTTGGTCAAATGGGTTAACCGACATTCCAAAGAGTGCGATACTTGTGTGGTTCCAAAAACGAATTACAGCACGAAGGAAGGAAAATTAAATTCTCACGCTGTTCTTGTTTTTTTCTTAGGAGGTAGCGCCGGTAGTGAGACAAGAACGAACGGCGAATTGCGCTGAGGCTTGGTAAGTAATTGCAATGTTCGAATCGTACCGTACCGGTTGCGGCATCTGTACTAACATTAATTGCACCAGGTCACTCATCTAGCGCCAGAGCAAGTGGTGGAAATTTAGTAATTAAGTGTTTGATACCTTCTTAAAAAAAAGAAAGAAAACGTTAGAAAATGATTTAAAACGCGAACCCAGGTGATGATAAACATAACCTCAAAATTAATCGCGTTCAAAAAAGAAAGAATTCTCTTGGTTTGATGGCTCGTACCACTTCTACACACCCTAAACCCAAATCCTTGAACCTTTTTTTTTGTTCGAGATACCTTCTATAATTGTTTTTTAATTGCAAAATCTTGCTACGCATTCGCGATCAAGCCGATCATTTCATGGGAGACTTCTTCACGCACACACGATCGTAAAGAAAACGTTTGATAGTGCCGCCCTGCACTGTACCGTGGCCGGCGGTGTGGTTTTTATCGCCAATCTGCCAAAGCAGCAAGAATAGTTGGCAAATAGTTGGAGAGGAAGAGACCATCCTGTTGCAAACGATCGCACCTGGTAGGTACGTCAGCCGCTATATCACATCACCGACGATGTATCTGCCGTACTCTTCCATAGCGCCTTGAAGTAGCAATTTAATCTTGTGCCTAAATTGGACCTTTCGATTCTGACGCTCCAACCCATAAACGAGCTATTTCTGGTCCCCCAAAATGACCTACAAACCTGTTCTCTAAGCTCGACCTGTTCGCCTTCGGATGCGAAGGAAATAACCGTGCATCTATATCGGGCTAGCTGAAGCGATATTAAACAAACTCGTGACGTGAAGCAGGATGTCTTTTGCGATGGTTTAATAAAACAATTCCCGAAACGCGTTTCACCGTGACCCTTAATATTGGCAAAATAGGGAACCCATCCGGTGCCGGTGATGAATTTATCGACCCAAGCTAATATTGAACAAATAATGAGCAGATTTGAAACAGATTGGTTTAGTTTTTGCTCTACTTTCAGAAAGGAAAAAACATTGGACGAGGTAAAGCAAAATGGACCATTTTATTGGAACCGGACATTCCCTTGTGGTGGACAACACTCTGCTCTTAGGTGTAGTGCAATAAGGGAAGCGAAAACCTTTTCTTGACTACAACGACTGTTCTTGTTCTTGTAACAAAATTAAACATTCTATCGTGCCGGAAGCCCGATGTTGGATCTCCTTCTATTGAAGGTGATGGGTTACAAACACTCGTCTCATTGTCGGCGTGCAATAAGGAAAAAAACCGCCACAAACTGTTCTCCACGATATCAAAAGGCGCACGTTTGTGGATAGCACCGAATTTAGATTGTTTTATGACGGATCTCTTGACGGATTGGGAAACGTTTCCTGTCTCACGATACAATCTTTATTTATGCCGCTGTTTATATGACGCGGATGTTGCATTGTCATACATATTTCATCGTATTATGTTCTTTTTCTGTTTTTAAACCATAAATCGTTCATTAACGAAAAAGGAATGGCAGCACAATTAATTTTCATAGAAACTCAATTTAAATTCTCATTTGCGGACCATTGTTCTGCCAACTCCTCACCATACAGGGATATGAGAGGAATTTCTGCAACTTGCTCATATCTTTTTAAACACACCATTCACATACCACAAAGATAAAAACCTTCTTTAATCCAGCCTCACAATTGAACGATTCCGGTCGTCATATGTCAATGGAAAATGGGGCTAAACGGTTCGGTGCTCAGAAAAACACGCTTCTACTTCGACTCTTCGACTTTGAAGCTGGCTAGAATTGCTGCACGTTACCGCGATTCGTCGCGCAATTAACTTGCACTTATGTAATCGACACCAACACTCTCGACCGTTAATCACTTGCTGGCTAGGTTGGGACAGACAGTAAGAGATGCAAAAAAGCCGGAGTCCTACCCTTGTCGGCGAATTATTATTTCAGCCTGCAACGCGTTCCACTCGCGACATTGCTTGCTCAGGTGCGTATCCAACCTGACGGTGTCAATGTTCGAGATCTGAACCAAACTGCGAGTGCGAGTGTGTGAGAAAGCGTAGCTAACTACGCATAGAAGGCATGAAACACATGGCCTCACTGGTTCAATCACCGCGCTATAAGCGATCAGAAAATCTTCATGTAGTCGTGCGACACTTCCAAAGAACCCAGCGACACCATGACACCGTGGCTGAAGCTTAACCGCCATTTATGCTCGCGTTCGCGAGGCACCTTTCTCGAAATCCAGTAACCTTCGCTGGTCCTGGTTGCTTGACGTAACCAGTCCGGCAACCCAGATCACAACACCACAGCAGTGTTGCGGCCCAGACACGACCCGAACGCGCAGTCATGATTGACGGAATTTGGAATGCACGCGCACTCACTTTGTCAACCTGTCAAGGTTCATAGCAGCAACCTGCCCATGTCTGGGGGACGACACACTTCGGTAGTTGTAGTGGTAAAAGCCAATCAATTCGTCGAACCATAATGCTCGATTGCTAGCTATGTTTCACACGAAAGGTTAGTATGCTCTTTAGGAAGAAACACATCAGGAAGGTTACGATCGTGAATAATCTTTCCCGCCAGTTTGATATGTCAAGAGAGCATTCCATGTCCAGAATACGCAACACAGAATAAGAAACACATTTACCCTATTGCATCACAGGCGAAGTGTCGTGATCGCAGGTCAGTTACTAATGGACAAAACAGGTGCTTTGCGCCCAATCAAAGGCGTCCCAGGTGTTCGCTGCTCCGAGTGTTCGCCGCATTCCGATTTCGAAAACTGGAGTGTTCCAGCTGACCATGGTAAAGGAATTTTCAGTCAGTTTATTTAAGGACACGCTTTGGATTGCTATTTTCACCACGACCATAGTTGGTCGCACTCAAAACATGAGTCAAAAGTTTATTTTTATCTTTTAACATAATAATTCTTTCAATAAGGAGAGAGAAGGCGGCAACAAAAGATGGACACACCTTCCATCCAGTTGTTGTTTTACATAATGCAAATATTTACCTTTGGACATATCAACATCGAATAAACGAATAGAAAATAGCTCCAAAAGAAGAGCTATATGTTTGATATGACTCATGATGACTTCATGCGAACACATCACATGCCAAAAGTCAGTAAAATCTTTGATTCTGAATGGGCATTTCATTTCAGGAGCATGATCGTCGGTTTATTTCTTGTTCGAAACATGCGCATTTTCATATACATTTGATTAAGCAAGACGGAACATAGCTCGATGTTAAACACATTACTAATCAAATAACATCCCATTACAAATATATCATACAAACTAAAAAGCTTAAAATGATTCATTTTTAGGCCAAACGTTCAAAAACGGCATAAAATAGTGCATGATGTAAAGCTAACACATCGCCCTCACAGTCAAGTGAAAGTGATTGAAAGTGAAGCTTTTGCTACCTAGTTGAGCATTACCAGCAGGATTATTGATGCGGGAGCTATGCTCCATTGAAAGTTTTTTCTCTTTCTCTCTCTCTATTTTAATGACCGTCAGGCAAATGGAAACGATGGAAGGCGTGTAACCAATCGATCATTTCACGTTCTTCGTAAAACAATCAGCCGTGTGCCATCGTTGCCGTTAGAGAGGTTCAAGAATTGCGCCTTTTCATTACGCCTTTAACTCGCCTGCTGTAAGTCTAAGCCACAAAAAAAGGAAAAACATAAAACGGTTTGCTCCTTGTGCACCAATTATCATTATGGATGCCTTATCATTAGCGTCATGTGCGTACGTTCGTTCGCTTCCTTCTTGTCTCTCTGACCGCAGAGTTATGTTGCACGAAACGAACTACCTCACACAGTGCGGCGCACACATTGGTTTAGTAGGGTAGTAAAACTTTTTCGTGTCGTTTTTTTTTCGTTTGTTTGTTTCTCTTTCAGTATTTTAATTCCGGGAATGATCGTGCATGATTGCAGTTTGGGTGGGTGGGTGAGTGGGTTGTGACGGTGGGAAGCAGACGGTAGGAATTGTTTTGCAAACGGTGAACGCGTATGGGTGGTAGCGATTTTTTCGTTCGCTTCTCAAAACATATCATTATCGAAATTGCTTCATATCGCTTTACAATCGGCCTATTGCAATGGTCTACTACCGTGCCGGCAATCGTGCATGATAAAGGAAAGACGAATTCAATCAGGAAATCAGCAACCCGCCACCACCATACGTTTATGTTACGAGGGTGTGGGCCTACGGCTGTTGTTATGATGCACAGTAACGTATCCGGATATTACACGTTCTAGTGCACACAGTGACAAAGGTTACTATATTTTTCAATTCAATTTATTTACCTTGTTCAAATACAATCCAATTTATCAAATATGGCTATAACACGTAAAGGTAATATTTTTAAATGTTTCAAGCCCTTTAAAAACTACTATATGCGATTGTAGGGCGCTTTTTCATGAGTAAAAGATCCGACCATAAATATTCATATAAAATTGATAACACATGTACATTTGGTACACCAAACTCACACAATCCTAAGCAATGAACGGCTTCATGCGTGAAAAAGCATTAGATAATCAAGACACGCACGCGTACTCTTTACCGGTACAGTAAGTAATGTTTCATGATGAGAAAACCTTCCGAGAAAGAAACAAAAAATTAGCCACATAAATCTTCATCCGCCAAAAGGGCTCAGGGACAGTGCGATGAAGAGCGACCATCATCCGTAACTGGTGGCCCTGTGACTTCAAATGCCTTAGCCCCACCAATAGAAGGTCTAAACACCGCCGGTCAATGCATAGCTCCTTTCGATTTTTGACCTTTTTTCCCCCATCTGTTCATAGTTAGATGTCTTGAAAGGGTTTTCTCATCTTCATCTTGTGTTCACTTTCGCTAACACGAGCGCATTAACGTGCGCACCAGATGACCGAACAATCGGACTCATCTGCGAGCAGTTGGCTACCCTTTTAGAAACTCTTCGTTACCCTTTTTTCCACAACGGATGACCTTTGTCTGGACAGCCTTAAGCGCACGAAAAATGGAAAAGTTAGCAGCAAGCAGGAAGCTTCGACAGCCATCAACAAAAAAAACTGGAACCATTTGAGCCATGATGAAATGAATTACAAAATACGCGAGTAGTGCTTGATTGACTACGGACAAAAAAACGAAATTGGTGGCTCTATCAGGAGACTCTTCTTCGATATATCTTTTTTTTTCTCACCATCGGAACGTATCTTGTTTCACAGTGAGGTAAACGCACAATCGATCGAAATCGATTTATTTCGCCATTGTGGCGGAAACTTCCTTGACCACATCCGCTGATTCAAGAGGCTCACACTGGTTCGCAAATTTCTTTCATCGTATTACGGAAAAAGTGTTGATACTGTCGTTTTATAACGCAATGTACAATATTACGCGTAACGAGCATGATAAACTTAATGTTACCTTTCAAAAGTTCATCGATCTTTAACAATTTTTAAGGCTATTCAACAAAATTTCAATGGAAAATTTCGCATATGGATAAGTACTGCAGCGTATGTTAATTGGCACTTTCTATTGAATATCCACTGTATTGGTAGCAGCACCAGGTTTAAGATGTAGTATGATTGTAGTCTTCTTTCTTAGTAGAATACAGAGCAGTAAAACAAGTATTGTGCTAGGAAGAACTATGCAGCGCTTGAAGAAGCTTGGATAGATTTGAAATACAACTAGTCTTGTGGAAAACCAGCGCCGATACCATGTTTGAAGAACTTATGACTTTACGACAATGCATCCCATTGTTTCTATTTCACTTCACAGTTCACATATAATATGCAATTATTTTTCACATTTGACAGCTTTGCCGCTTGTCAATGCACTACATTTGGAAAAATCGACGACTCTCTACAAATATTGATCATCTTGTCAGGAGACATGATCCACAATAGGACACCAAGTCTAAGTAACGGAAACACGAGAAGCTTGATGGACCTACCCAAGTCTAGAAATTCCACGCACGGTCTCCATACCGTCGTAATACACTCGAAATCCATCATTTTGCGGCCGAGAATTGGTGCTTAGCGGGATATTCGTAAGAATCACTTTGCTACAGCAGCATCACTCGCTCACACTACCCGCAAGAACGCTCAATCTTGAATCACTGCACAAACATAACTGGCGCAGATGAGCTAAAGTTTGTTGGCCAAACAGAAGCCCTCGCCTGGGGAACAAGCATCTACCACCGGTCGGAACTGGTGGAACTGGAAACTGGAGCAAACGCTAGCTCGTCAAATCGGGAAAATCAAGATACGTTTCAGAGAACCCGTCTCAACCGGCGAGATACTCGGGTAGAGAAGTACCAGGCGAAGAGTACCGAATCAATTTCAGCTATTTTTCCACCATCCGACAACTGGTTCCGTTGTCGGAACGAAAGCAAACCTCCGCAAAATCTTACGGTGCTCGTTGCAAAACCTGTTTCCAAACGGAAAAAGAAGCAGAGTCCACCTGTTCCAGGGTTGCAGAACAGGGCGAGGATGAAGTCGGGCGGGCGGAGGTTGTATCTTACATTAAAACAATTTCACTTGCTGACCACTCACACTTTCTTTGCAGTAAAATAACATTAGTAACCGGTTCTAAAAAACCAGTGATCCGACGTAACGTGTGAAGAAAAAGGATGGTAGGCTTCCGGTTCAGCAGAAACCGGAATCGCTTCTCCATTAGTCACACCACACCAACCAACAGACGTGCTTAGGGAACAGTGTAGACATCCTTAGTAAGGCAATGATCTGACTTAGTTTTACAGGAAAGGTTAAAACAGCTGTTGAAGATGTTGTTTTGGTTTTCGCTTCCGAAGGGATGGGAAAAAGTCCAACTATTTCCATTAAGAACAAATATGCCCAGTATATGAAAAATATTTAAACAAATTACTAATTTGTAACCATTCAAATATTCTAAAACGTCAGTTATTTTATAAATGTAGTTAGTTTCAGACTAAACACATAACAATATTTCGTGAAAGTTCCTTAGAAAAGATGAAAAAATACTTTCAAACATAAATAACGAAAAAATGGCCAATTCACAATTGCGCAAGGAAAAAAAAAGACATACACGTCTAAGGGTATGATGATGGGGCTAGGAACTCCGGATGATAAATCCAAACGAGAAATTAAAAACCGAAAGTGTTCAAACCGGCTTCAAACAGGCCGTCCGTTTGTTGAAGATATATGCCCCAGACGGGTTGCTAACCTCTGCCACTGTCATTTGATTTTTCTCCAAGAAGAAAGTCTACTAACGGGTAAAACACAAATCATCGCGCAAATGCGAATAATGTCACTGAGGATGGCTACCGTCTGCAATGATGCTTTCCACAGGAAAACCTTCACATCCAGAAGTAGTAAGATGAACGAAAGCGTGGCCTGTGAGTGAGGTGGCAATGTCCAAGATAGCGATAGTTACAGAAACTAGGTGAGCCTCTTTTTGCTCTCCAACACATGGGTGGTGCGATAAAACCGGTTGAAAGCTAAAGATCTCTAAGAAGACACGTGATAAGGAGACTTGAATGATGATGAATGTATTTTGCTTTTTCGAAAGAAATCTGGAGTGAAAAAACCTTCACCTTGGTTGTTTCTCTGTTGATGACTGATGTATCGATGATTCTTAGGACGTTCCGCAACAAAACAACGATAGATTCGATAGAAGCTTACCTAAAATGAAAAAATAGAGAAGAGAACAAAGAAACATAATTAACATTGAGGAATGGAAGGCGTAAAGATGAACAAATAAATAATGTCCAAGGGGGAGGCCATACGACATTAGGATACTATTTCGTAGCATGAAGTGATTTTTCAAACTCGTTGCGGAAATTCTCTCCAAAGGGAGGCAAATTGTTGGCTGAGGCAATCTCGCCGCCGTATCTTCCCAATTGATCCGATGCAGATACACCACACAAACCATCAAAAGTGTGCCTCAAATTATCACCTACAGGCACAAACCCCAGGAGACTTCCCGCAATCTTGCCACCAATTGTGCCATACAGATGGGCGAGTTGCGAGGTGGTCCGTGGAGAAGTTCATAGCTTGATGCAAGATTTCCTCTCTGACACCTTAATAACTGACCATGCCGCGGTGTTTCTTAACCCTCGGTTTTACCTGCAATCCCGAAGGGCAATCATACATGCATGACTTTCACTTTTCGTTTCGACATATCCATGCCTTGCTGCCGGCGACGGATGAGGCTAGGCTAAAAGGTCAAAACGCAGATCGGATGTTACCCGCTACACTCATCACTGCTCATGGATGCATCGACGGCGAATGGTCACAGTTTGGCCGAATCGTTCAAGCTGTGCCATCATCAGAGAGGCCACCGAACTCTGTACGGCTCCGGGCAAAAGGAGCGAATGGCCTCCCAGACGAAGATGTGTCATGCAAACGATTTGTCGACAGATTGGTTCTCCTTTGGCTGGCCAACAAATTGAGCCTTTCAATATAAATGAAAAAAGACTAAACTGCTGCCAGTCCAGTAACGAAGCCATGAACTTAACATTAAACTGCGATTTCTCAGATGGTCATGTTTACGAGCATACGCTGCAGTCGATGGGCTAATGATCGGTTTGCAATAACGTCAACCGATGGTGGGAAAGGGTTGCCACAACTCCATATTATATTAGAAAGTGAACCTGTGCCCTCTGTCTCTGTACACTCACGGGAAAATCATTCATCTGCAATACATCGTTGCGTGTTGCAGCAATTCTCCATGACGTCTACACGTCGATGAGGTCTATCGATTTCTACAGCTATTATAGCTGACATAACAATGCACCTACCGTTGGTGGACAGCAATTAACGAAATTTGCAGATCAATCTTTGGTGTCACGAAGCGTTCTATACATTCTGTTTGATTAGAACACGCATTCGGACCAAATTGGACAGCGTTTCCACATTTGTTTACTAGTGTCACGTCTGTCCAGTGCAAATGATCAAACCACATCGGCACATCGGTTTGATATCGGAAGACGTAATCGAGAATTGTCATCAGCATCGGTTTTTCGTTGCAAATGGAACATCTCAATTTGCAAGCTTATGGTTGCAACAGCAGTCGTTTGAAGTTCTGTTTTAACATCCTGTTGTGTTTCTAGAACAATACACATTTGGCAGAAAAATTCTAATTAAGGTGGCAGCCTTATTCAAACAAAACATTCGCTTACGAAGTACGATTAATTACAGGACTATATACCCTTAATTCATTGGAAATCGGAAATCGTTTTTGTGAAAAATAATGAAAAGGAACCCGTTTTGAAACATTCATCGCTAAAAACGGATTTCTTTAGCCAGATTTTTGAAGCTTAGATGTTTGACGTTTTGCTTGCATCTGCTCCAGTCCAGAAAGCTTGCATTCTGCATCTAAAGCAGTTCCCGCAATCAGGATAATTCGTGTACATTTTTGGCCAAAAATCTTTATTAGTATCTAAGTACGATTCAAGACGATATTTTCCAGATTTCAAAACATATTTATTCATTTTATTTTAAACAAAACTCAGACATTCCCTTCCTTTTCAAATTCAAATTGAAGGGAATTTGATGTACTTATTTTTATTGGTTTTAACTATTTAAGAAGTGTTATTTATAGGTAAAACTCAAGTTAATAGCAAGCAAATAAACAGTTATTTCAGCGTACCATTAAAATCAAATGGTACCAAATGCAAATGAAGTCAGCGTACCAGCGCCAATTACCCACCGTGAAATTCGCCATTATTTCATTTCCCACTGCCCTTCGATGATGATTTTTGGCGCTTAGTTTGTTTGCCAATTTCCATTCCATCGCCCCCGTTTGGTGGTGCTGCTGCCACCGTCTTGATATTGCGATCGAATTTCACTTTTCACTTTTTCCACACCAAACTGATGATGACGGTCGATTTGCTTCTTTGCTGTGCGGCTCACAAAGCTTCGGCCCCCGGAAACTTGATTTTTTCGTTTGACCGGAGAAAATCACAGTCTCATTTCCCATCGCAGGAGAGAGAAAAAAAATACCTTAGCAGTCACAATAAGTCACGAACGTCACGAAATGGCCGATACGCATATCTCGCAACGAAGGAAAAGGATGGAATTGGAGGAATTGTGTGCGAAACGAGAGCACCGCGCGCGTACAGACGACAAATTTGAATCGGTTGACCTAAACACACGACAGCAAAGTGGAGACCATTTCACGCCCATCCCATCATCCGGTTTCCGGTGGTGGAAGTCTCGTTTCAATTAGAGCGGGGTGAAAGGAAGCGAGAAAAACACAAAGCATAATTCTAATTGTGCCACTTTTTAGTAACCATCAATCGAAATTGTTTCGTCGAATAATGAATGAATTTTTCCGCCGCTTTTCCGAATTGGCAAAAGTGTGTATTGTTTCGCTGTTGCCGATGCCATTCGTAAGCGGTAAACAAAGGGAAGAAAAGTCCAAACTGTGTTTGTCATTATATCACCTCTAGTTCATCTGTAAATTCCCAATTCCCATTGATGATTTGGAAAGTGTTCTACATTTTGTTCCTAATTTCGGAACTGCAAAAACAAAATGTACAGAATAATTAGTTGTAATTGTAATGAGCACATTATGTACTGTAATCAATTCCGTTTCAATGATTTGATCATGAAAATTATTTTAGTAGCTTCACTGGTTCATTCAACAGTTTTTTTAAAGCGAATTAAAACGAAAGACCACAATTTACTGGCATTCGCATTTCTTCTTCGATTATAGTTCACAAATATTCACTCTAGAAGAAATCCTCTTTACGAAAGTTTTTAAACAAACAACCAGCGAATAATAAAAATGAAAGCCAATCTTTTTCTTTTGTCCAAAACTCTTTTCACCATTTTTTTGTGTGGCTCGTACAAATAAGGTTCCCTTTTGGTTCGACACAACAGATCACCTAGTTTTGTAGGTGCAATTATTATGCAAATGTGGACGTTACAGCCCTTCCAGTTACCAGCTTTGTTGATGTGTCCCACTGCAAACAAAGAAAACATTTGAACTCATCGAAATGAATATCCTGTTCACTTGGCACAAAAGCAAAACGCGGACGTGGTGTAATGAGAGTGAGAGAGATTGCCTTTGATTCGGTTATCATGATGAACATTTCCATAAATTTCTCAACCTCACTATGGACGGCAGCTTTCTGAATGGCGATCGCTAACAACGGAACGGAAAGAAATACCAAACCAGAACCGCATAATGGCCCCGGATTGGGCAACTTGCAACACACTGCACAATGCCCCGGGTGGCGTCGGAGTGTCATGTTTGTGTGATGCCTGCTGCTGCAGCACAAAGAAGACGACTATGAAAAGGCCTTTAAATCCACACCTTTCGGGGGGGCGGCAGTTGTTCATATGACTTCGCATAACCGATACACATAGTAGATCATCCTTCGCCACAATAAGGGAAGCCTTTCTTTTTCCATTCTGAAATGGAAATCCCCACCGAAACAGGGTAATCCGACTGCAGGAGGTTAAAGGCGAACCGTTCTAGGCATTACAGCTAGTGTCGGATTACAGCTTGTGTACAAGTACAAGCATTACGTGTCCATTACAAGCTACTCCCGTAAGGTATGAAGGTATAAGTTACATTTCCATCATCACGGGCACTTCATAAGGCGCTTCTGCCAGACGCCAAACGTCTCCGATTTCCACTCCAAAGTTAACTCCATTCAGAAGCGATCATTTACTGGCTGCTACCAGACTCTGTTTTTTGAATGCACACAGCATCAAGAGCGTTTCATGTTTTGTTCGAATTTCGACATCATTTTTTAGATTACACACCGACACTTCTCTCGTCCGAAGACCACCATATGTCGGAAAATTATACAGTGAAAATGTATCCATCGATTAACAAACAGATGATGATCATGTCCAGTAACATACTTTCGATAGCCATCTGGTATGGTCCGTGACGATTGTTTTAGCATCTCCTATCGTCCAAATCTCTCCCTTCTTAGGTTAATTACAGCGTTGGTTCAGAGGGCATAGACTAAAAAAAAAATTATACACACAACCAATGATAAAACAAGCATCGTATCATTTACAGCCTTTTAAACTGGCAAAGGTGCTTCAGTACATCATAAAGAAAATGTGATGATTTACAAAAAGGTTGTGCGACACACAAGAGTTTGGGTTTGCTTTCCCAAGCGCATCACATAATAATTGATATGTTTCTGTGTTTTTCATAAAAAAAAAATCAAGCAACCGGCACGATATCGTAATACTCAACTCAATCCTCCTTCGAGTTACTGGTGATCGCCCAGAAAAGTGACCTTCACATGACAGGTGAATCTATTACAACGTGTCATCATTATTATGCCGAAAGATGTATGTGCAGCATTCCGTAGCCAATTAAAGCTCGAAGATGATGAACAACATCCATCGCAGCAGTTTCGTAGCAAGCTGCTGCCAACGTGGTTACACACGCAAAGGCACAAAACGTTACAAAATTTCATAATTAATTTAAAAATGATAACCTTTTTCACAAGCGACTAATAAAAATGTAAAAGCTTTTTACAGGTAAGACATCAGCAAATACATTTTAAACTAAATACCACAACTTTTAATGGCAGCAAAAAACTAAACAGATGATCATCGGCGCATCTTACATTTTTGTCACGAATTTGTCCCGCTTGTAGGGCACTGAGCGTCGTTATAATCGTTATGTTTCGAACCACAACAATCACCCTTGAAACGCCTGGTTGTTATCGTAACATCTTCAAGTACCTTTTACTTCAGGTAAAATGATTCCGGTTTTTTTTTTATTTTTGGTTTGCCATTGAGTTAACCATCTCTATGAGGTTGTCTCGTTATCATAATCGTTACCAGCAGTTTAATATTCGTTGCCAGTCAACATTTGTGTCATTGACGTTGCTGATGATGGCGCCAGTTCACCATGTCCCAAGGTACAGCGCGAATCATGTTTCCCGTTCTGTTTTGCTCAACAAAACGGCAACCAAAAGGGATGCGCGTTGTTGGCAAAGAAAATTCTTAATTTGAAATTCAGCCGCTCGTACGCTTATGCATCGGTTCCTGACTCTTAACATGGCATTAAGATTTTGATGAAGACATCATCGCGCTTGCAACACAGGGGCAATAGCAAACGGGATCGGTTAACCCGGCCAAAACGAAACCGTGATCATTGACGGCGTGACATCAAAATATGCAATCCGGCAGCAAACAGCAAGAATGCATTGTACCGAAGAACACATCTTAGGGATTGTAATGAGGACGATTGAGGGGAAAAATCTTGTAACTATAAAACTCTGTTTCAAACCCTTAAAAAGTTTACAATTAAACATTTTGCAAACTAAAGAGTAAGCTATTGAAATTATTACACGAAAATAGAACTTAACGATTAATTGAAATTATTAGTATAAAAATGTATTAAAATAATTTCTCAAAGCAAGTTAAGTACGTAGTAAGCCACACATGGCATAATTCATCAAATCGTATACCACGATAAAAAGTATTTTTCAACTCGAAGCACAACTCCACACAAATCGAGTAAACGCACAAAAGAATGATGTAGTTATGTGGGATTTAAAAACAATCAACAGATTGTTGCACGAATGAATACCGCCCGCCCGCAAAACGCACTAACAAATGGCGCAGAAAAGCTTCCAAACATCCATAATTAAGTTTTTCAGGCTTTTTGTGGCTGTAGCGGAGAAGAACGGCCCCTTTTTTTACAGACAACGAAACAAACAAAAAAACCCCACAATGTCCGCTATGTTGCTGCCGAGCTCACCTCACCACCATCGTCCGGTATAGTATGGTGCCGCTAGATATGATGAAACTATGCCGCATCATCATACCTTGCCTTGTTGCATTGCAATTTATTGCAGCATGGATAGGAACTAACGAACCGTTTTGGAGAATCGCAATTTCATCGTGATACATGCTGGTCGAAGATTTTTTTTTTGTATGCTCACTCCCAAACGGAAAGGCGTAAATCGACGACAGTTTAACACCATCGGCTAGAAACAATTTTGGTGACGAAATGAAAAGCTGAAGCGGTGTTTGCTTTTTTTTTGTTGTTGTTTCGTTGCTTTCTTGCGTATCTCATTTTGTTGGATTCGATTTTGGAAAATTAATTTATTATTACGAAACATGGTTCGATACCGAAACAAACGGTAATTAATCATTTAAACGACTATTTCTTAGTTGGATAAAAATAGTCTTTGAAAGCAATTTTTGGTTTAGTAAAATTTTTAATATAACGATGTACACATTTTTAAGGAAAAAAGACAAATCAAATTAAACAAACTAAACTAAGTAATTATGTACCCTTTTCTATTCTGTTCATTGTTTGATATTACAGGGAAGGTTTGCTAATTGTATTGTGACAGGTTTTTCAGTGAATTAAATCAGGGAACATGTTTTGTGAGGGACCCTTAATGATGGGGGATGATGTCGAAAGAAGCTTTCTCTTTTTTCGTAATCCTGTTACAACCCTTACACCCTCTGCCGTTAATGCGGGAATTAAACAATGCAGTTTGCGATTGTCAACTTAACTGTTTCGAGCCCATTCGAATGGTTGCTTTTGTAATGTAAATTTAAACTGTACAGCCCTACTGGCGCGTGTAACATTTTCACAGCTTTCAACACTTTCTAGCTAACCTTTTGAGGCGCAAAACACAAGTTTTGACGATAAACACGACTAATATTGCAACAAACAGTTCCCAATATACGGGAATCTTACCACGACTATTATCAATTTAAATGACCCTGATGTTTGCAACCATGGATGGCGGGGCAGATGGCCTCTTGCATCGATGCAAGAAGGTAAACATAGTGCAGCGCGAGTAAAAAAAATCCATGTACGCATAGTTCACCCTTTCTCGTAATGCACGCAACCCAAAGTGTCGCATCATACAGGAGTCACCAATGACAACTTCCTTGTTCGTTCGTTCGTCTTCCAGGTGAATCATCATACGGTGGGACACAGATCACGAACGACCACCAGTAGTGCCCAACATGGCACGGGTACACGAAGAACGTGCATGGTACGTGATACCCTTGACGAAACCTGGGAACAGTGTACGACATTGACCCGACACACACTCTGCTATGTACGTATGGTCAGCACAGTTAATCCCAAAGCCGTCGCACCTTAGCAGCATGCGCATTAACCACTACGTGTACATGGAAAGGTGATTTCGCGCCAAGAATACAAGACATGACCGCACGAACCAAACTGTTTGGAGTTGCCACGACACTGTACGTACGTACCGAAGGCTTGGAAATAAGACTGAAGGCCATACCAACTATTCGCAGTGTATGAACGTAATAAACTCGGACGATAAAGAAACCGCAAAAAGCTCTGGAAGAGAGATACTATGAATAGCGATTCCTGTGTCGTCACTATCACTTCATAGCATATCGACATTGCGGGACTACGAATACATAAACTCTTACACCAATGGCCTTCTCTTCAGTTTTCACCTTCGTTCACACGTCCAAACGGAAGTAAAGAATTCGTATGTAAGTGTGTGAATATCAACCGGGATGTTGACAAACCAGCATAACATTACGACCGGATGACTAATTGACTTGAGGTGTGTTTCAACTCGTCATCCTTTTGTCTATGGATGGCGTGACTGTCTTTTCATTACTAGACATGATATTAACTTGGTGTTATACTTAGAACCATGACCTCAGGTGCAACATCCCCATGAGTCATGGTGATAGTAAGAAAGCCCATTTTGTGGACGAGAATTCCCACACAACGTTCATAAATTTAATCTAAAGCTAATAATGTAAAATTTATATCATAATTAGTGATACTGATACGTTGATGACAAAAATAGACATCATTTTAGTCCGGTGTTTCCGCAATTTTCGTAATGCAAATCAAATCAAATCAACAAACAACCGAATAAAAACAACACTGAATAATTCCAAATAAAATTTCCATTTTTGAATTTTCTATCCAAATCTTCACTTTCACTGCTAAAACAAGCGTATTCGAGCGATCACACAACCATTACTTCCCCATAATTATGTTGTCCAGTGAAGGCAAAACGAAGCCTTTCGTTATGTTACCGGTTTTGTTCTGTGATTTTTTGTTTCACTTTCAACCTTATCATCATCATCCTTCGACCGTACACTCGGTATCTACTTTCCATCGAATATCTGTGCGTCCATCCCCGAGCAGGGAAAGCCTCAATGCATCGCATCACCGATCATTAAGAAATAAGTTACTTATGAATAATAAAAAAAACACACATACGCACACACCACAACCTTCCTCTTACACCTTGCGATCGATTGCGAACAGAGTTTGGTCGATCGGAAAAGTTCACTGCAATTAGCCAGCATCGAGATGACCAGCACTATGATCGGAGGAGCTTCTGTAGTGCTGGTACGCGGTCTGGCTCTAGACGGCCGACACACGTTGTGATCGTCGTGAGAGTAATTTCACTGGCGATTTAATTTTGGATACGCTGCTGACCGTGTGTGAAGACTCCGTCGACCGGCCGGTTGAATTGTCTTTCTCCTAGCGCCTTCAAGAAACTTACCTAAAACGAGAAATAAAAAGAAACAGACACACCGACGGTTAGTAATGGAGTCATCATTATTAAGAAAAATTGCTTAAAAAGGTGTAGTATTATGTTGCACCGTCCAGCGGCTATCAGTACGTTTTCCGTTGCGCATCACCCCCCCCCCCCACCAATATCGAAGAAAAACAAAAACCCCACCCTAATCCATCAATACCCAAAAGCGCACGGACGGCTCCAGGGGACGGATCTTCAAAGTTCGTTGATTTTTATTGCTTTTCGACATCAAAGATTGAACCCGTTCGTTTGACTAATTAAGTTTATAGCCAAGAAAGCCGCGTGAAAAGCTACCGGAAGATTGTGACTGGTGGTGAATGGCTAGTGGCGTCTAGGACGGCACACTTTGCACGAGTGTAAATAATAAGCGAAAATAAAGGTTTACATCATTTTTTCGAAATTATTTCTCACCAAATACGGTAGCCTTACCCAAGCGCGCTCACTATCCCTAACGGAAGCGAACTTGCTTATCATAAAAATACAAACAAAACAAGAGAAAGCGCCATGCAAAAAAGCGCCACGAAAGGTATGCACAATATAGAAGGTGTTTTCTCACCAATATGGAATGAAGCGAAAAGCGCAAAAGAAGGAGCTATTGCAATAACATAAAATTTTATATCAACTTCATGACGTGATTCAGCTGTGCAGATAACATGCTTCGTATGGTGAGTTGAGACGAAATTAACATTACTTCACGATCGTATAATTTAAGCATGCTGTACGAAACGGGATTAAGCATCCGTTGCCGGTGCCGAACGAAGCAAGTTTTACTTTAAAATCATCTCGACATTTAACTACCGAGGAATGTCAAGCGAAAAGAAAAACAATGAACATGTTGCCTTTAAAATACACAACACACACCCGGTACGATAAGGAAAACCCTCCAATTCATCAACATTGATGTGTGCATTTTCGGCATCATCCTGACGTGCTTTTTTTTTACAGTCGTGTGCAATAATTATAAGACAGCAATTATTTTCATTAAATTTGTAGCTCGACTTTTCCTTTTAAACTCTTTTTCGCCGCTCGCTCGATTAAAGTTACGTTACGTAAAATCACTAGTTACCATTCGGGTCATTCGTGGCTTCGTTGTAGCTACCACGATGCGAACGTGAGCAGACAAAATGTCACCGGTTGGAAAAAAGACCGATGACGTTATGTAGCTGTTAGTACAGCAACCACACGACAGCCCAGGGGAAAGCCGCAAAACAGTTGAGACAGTTTTTAATTTACGATCCCGACAAAAATTGTCCGAACCAATGCATGCAAAAAAAACCACCAAAACGTCCACTTTGACAGCCGGGTGGTACGGGACCGGCGTACTAGTACGGGTTGCTTTTACATAGTTGTTAACCCATCCTTGTTTAAGGTTTAAAATACGAAATCACATCATCGTGACGTAGGTTGCAACGTTTCGCATATATGCTGGTAGTGGCCCTTACAACTCCCGAATAAATCGTTTCCCCGTCGGAAGTGCAAAATTCCTGTGTTGCAACGTTACATTAAGCATTCCCTGGCTTTTGGTGATCCAAGGGCCGAGTGACGTCCATCACCATCAATTAACGGTTGTGTCACAATTCGGACGCTTTGTTATGCTCTTTCTGTCAGCACACTTGCCAAACAACGCTGCTTTGCTTTGGATTTTGAGCGAAGGGAGAAAACATTTCTCTTCACATTTCTCTACCCATTGCAAGACATGGCTGCTGACGGAAGAGAAATGTATTTTCGAGTCTACCGTACCATTATGTTTGTGCTAGTGGTATGTTAACCAATGGTTTACATCTCTTCTGCGATCGTAATTTATGCCATTTGTGGTCTAAAAGGGCACACATGACGACAAACCATCTAAAACGAATTCAATAATCTTTTCAAAATATGTGTATTTTACAGTTTAAGAGATATGAATTTATTGGACTCAAAGTCACATCTGTCAGCTCCTAAACGTGTGTGTGTTTCACCTGTCTCACCCAGTTGGTTAAACGTTGATCGAAACCATTAACCAAACACTCACCCCGTCAACTGAATTTATGCACTCAGGCTGATGTTTCGTCGTCGTTATTTTCCGAACTCCAGGAAACCGCCAGAATTCTAAACATACCACACAACCCACATACTCACCCTGCGCCCTCTGTCAATTCGCTGTCATTGCTATGAATAGAGAAGCAACAGAATCGCTTCTAAACTTCGAAACAAACCCCATCATCGTAAACCATCTCCCGACATGTGGAAATCGTCGTCCATCTAGACAAAGTGGATGGCATCGCCGGGGATGCATACGGTTCAAAAAAAAAAATGTGAAGCAACATACATACATGCATGCCGAGGCATGGGTGTAAAATTTAGCATAGTAAAATGGCGGATGTGTTTCCTTTCGTCTACTTTTATTTTTACTGGTGATGAAAAGTGTGATGAACCGATCGAACAGATGATCGGCTGTAGGTTGATGATGCTGCTGCTGCTGATGCCAGAAAGGAAGTGAGAGTTTTTTTATTCCTTTCATTTTTTGCCTTCACGGGTATGCTGCTGCTGAACGTGTTTTCTTTTATCTGACACGATGATAAACAAATCAACTCGGAAGTGGGTATGCTTTTATTTTGTGTTTCTCCTTTACTGATGTTGAGAAAGGTGTAAGCAGTATATTTGTGTTTTTGAGAATCGCTTTCATGTGATTGCATATGCATAACTTCAATTATATTTTTCTTCTCTACTGTTTCATTTCATGTTTTAAATCATTGTATTGTGTGATGTTTACCTTATACATAACAGTATATAAGTAGAAGTAATTTACTCGAAATGAACTGTTAAAGCCTGACTATTTATGACAAATGTGACCCTGAAATGAAGGTCCTTNCAAAGTCACATCTGTCAGCTCCTAAACGTGTGTGTGTTTCACCTGTCTCACCCAGTTGGTTAAACGTTGATCGAAACCATTAACCAAACACTCACCCCGTCAACTGAATTTATGCACTCAGGCTGATGTTTCGTCGTCGTTATTTTCCGAACTCCAGGAAACCGCCAGAATTCTAAACATACCACACAACCCACATACTCACCCTGCGCCCTCTGTCAATTCGCTGTCATTGCTATGAATAGAGAAGCAACAGAATCGCTTCTAAACTTCGAAACAAACCCCATCATCGTAAACCATCTCCCGACATGTGGAAATCGTCGTCCATCTAGACAAAGTGGATGGCATCGCCGGGGTTGCATACGGTTCAAAAAAAAAAAAAAATGTGAAGCAACATACATACATGCATGCCGAGGCATGGGTGTAAAATTTAGCATAGTAAAATGGCGGATGTGTTTCCTTTCGTCTACTTTTATTTTTACTGGTGATGAAAAGTGTGATGAACCGATCGAACAGATGATCGGCTGTAGGTTGATGATGCTTCTGCTGCTGATGCCAGAAAGGAAGTGAGAGTTTTTTTATTCCTTTCATTTTTTGCCTTTACGGGTATGCTGCTGCTGAACGTGTTTTCTTTTATCTGACACGATGATAAACAAATCGACTCGGAAGTGGGTATGCTTTTATTTTGTGTTTCTCCTTTACTGATGTTGAGAAAGGTGTAAGCAGTATATTTGTGTTTTTGAGAATCGCTTTCATGTGATTGCATATGCATAACTTCAATTATATTTTTCTTCTCTACTGTTTCATTTCATGTTTTAAATCATTGTATTGTGTGATGTTTACCTTATACATAACAGTATATAAGTAGAAGTAATTTACTCGAAATGAACTGTTAAAGCCTGACTATTTATGACAAATGTGACCCTGAAATGAAGGTCCTTAGGTTATGGAAAGCCATAAAACTCGTCATAGTTTAATAAAACAGCAGCTTCAGCTAAACCAAAGCGCGCAAATTAAATTCAGCACCATTCGACCACACCGGAAAATGCTTTTTGATGGGTGCCAAACGCATGCACTGGCACGCCGAAAACACGCACGAAGGAACGCCACAGGCACGTTGCGTTCGTGCACGATCACGGTGTCGAGCGAGCGCACCGTAATGCGTAAAATGCGCCAACATATTTCCGACGGCTCCTTCCCCCAGTGAAGGAAGTAAAATTATTACCTTACCCATACGTTTTTATATGTTACTGCACGAAACCTCCAAAATAAAAAAAATAGGCATTAAACCTACCAACACAAGCTGTCAATTCGATACGTCGCGGCAGCCGATCGGAAACTTAACAGCCCAAAGCGATCGATAGCTGAAACATCGGTAGCCACTTAAAAAAAGTTTTAACCCCTACCTATCGTGCTCTGCAACCCAACACCATTTCGTTGTGCGAATGTTGGCAGTTCACGTATGATTTCGTTTTACTTTATTTGCTCTAGTCTATCCAAAAAAAAAGCCCATCGAAACTCACATTAAATATGAAACGCGTGCAAGAATTGCACGCACATTCTCAACCGTAAAAGGGCGACTAAACATTCCGATTGAGAAACATTTCCCAACTCCATCAACTGGAACGCGCGTGAGCGTGTGAGAAAACGAGTATAAATTGAAGGTGTAGGTGGATCGAGGAAAATTTGGAGATCAGAAGGGAGCAAGTGCGAATAAAATAATGAAAGACTTTGGTGGATACGAATAGTCCCAATTCCAAGAGTTTAAAAATAGTATTTTAAAAAAGTAGAACAGATCATTTTTAGCGCTTTTGTTCATAATCGAAGGCAAGAAACAGCTTCACGCATTTGGGAAGTAAAAGGTAGCAAGTGTGTGACTCAAGAAGTTATTTATTGTCTGTGCTGTGGCGAGTGCGATAAATTAAAACGTTTCGAATCGTTTCGTTCGAAAACATTTCCTGATACCCCACACAACCGCCGAACGCTGGGGGAGCATCTGATCGACGATGAATCAGACGCAGCTTAAAGTTAATAGTGACATGAAGCGTTCGTCGATGAAACGTTCAGCAAGCTGTGAAATGTGAGTGAAATGTGAAGCAATCTACAAAACAAACTATCTCATCACGAGCTCAATTCAGCTAAGTGATAAATAAAGCAGAAGAAAAAAACACCACGTTTCGGCGTACCGTGGCGAACGATATTCAAATCCGTGCACGACCGGAACGATCTTTACCGTGCCGCCGCCGTTACAACCAAACCGCGAGGAATCGTTCGCTTCTTTGTCCCTGCTTGTCGGTCGTTTTCCTAACGTTTTCTAACCTCTCTGCGTGTCCACTATTATCTTGGACTGTGTGTCCACCGAGCGGACGTCTTCAGTGGTTGTGAAAACGATGTTGCTACCGAATGAGTTACAAGCGACGGAAGATTCGGTACGAAAAAAGAACCATAAATCAACGGGCAACAAAACGAAAATGCAACTGAGCTGGCTAACCTACGGAGCGCCGCCTCCCTACGGAAGTTTGGGTGGACGAAACTTAACAATCCATCCACATGGCGTCACCATAAAGCATCTCTGCTGCACAGCGTGAAAGAAGCCTCTGCTCCAAGACGAACAGTAGCAACAAAGATGAATCGAATGGTTCTGCTACGCCGGGTGAAGATCGTACGAGCTGCTAGCCAGAGCCGGAGAGCGCACCGCTTGTGTTGCGAAGCCTTCACTTTACGGATGAGTGATTCTATCTCCACAAGCCCTTGCGAATACAGTGTACAGGCAAATCTTAAGAGATGAACAAAACATAAGATAAAACACACACACACGCACAACATATCACATTCGCTTGTTGTGTCATTACGGTCGAGAAACTTCATACTCCACCAGAGAGAACTTCGGCAAGACCGAGTGGAGCGCATAAAAAAGCGCATTCAAAACATCCACCAAATTATGCACGAGACGTGAACGCTCATCCACGCCAGCCCAACGGATCTCCTGGCTCATGTTCGCCCAGTACCAGGCCCAGTTTGGGTCAAAGTCCAACGAGTTTTGCATTGCAAATCGTCATTTTTAACAAACGGCAATGAAACAACAGAAGAAGAAAAAACAAAGACGAACATTTAAATACATAATTAAGCGCGTAGAATGAAACACCACCACCACCCACCCAGCAACGAACGCGACATGTCTTCACACAAAAAAAAGAGCCACACCAGTAGATGGCCGATGGCTTCAAATGTGCGTGAAGAACGATGTGGGTGCTAGTGGATGAGTGAGCTAAGTGTACATATGAAGGGAGTGATGAGATGAGTCAAAGTTAAAATTGCGTATTGACGCCAATAATTGATGCGGTTTTTATAGGAGTGTTTCAAGGTTTAAAACACAGGTTTTATAGTTCTTACAGAATATAGAATGTTTAGAAAACTATTTTGAGTGACGTTTTGACTCATTGAAGATAGGAAAATTTTTGAGAGAGTCCTCGACACAATATTCACAAAGTCTTGCACCTAATTCATCTTTAAATTCACCTTTAAATTAGACTTCATCATAATATGCATGACTTGCGCCAAACAATATGATGTTTTCTTGTCTCTCAGCTTGTTACATGCTACAAGAAGAACTTCTTATGATGAGAGCTCAAATTAAACAAAGTTTTCCTATATAACGTCCAAAAAGTGTAAAAGACGCCACACGTATCCCAACTTCTTCTACACAACAGGAAGGAATACAGGATATCCATATTAGATTTCACTGGTAACATAAAATATGCTGAAGCAAAAGTTACACTACCAAGTTAGAAAAAGGAGACACAAAAACTCACAAACAATTAAATTACGGCATGGGTGTAAAGTGAAGAAAGTTTTCCATGAGTGAAAGCTCACACAATTCCGATCGGCGTACTTTTGAAGTGTAATTTTAAGCCTGCCTATAGGCACCATTTACAAATCACCAGTAGACCCCGAGGGCTTTTCCCAGTCAAAATCACATCCATTGCCGTGCGTAAACCATGATATAATGATTTGCTTGATGAAGTCTAATCGCCGTGAGGGTTATTAAGACTCAACCGTATTGGAAGCTGGTGAGGCATATTTTCGTTAGATTTCACTTTACTTAAGATGGTAAATTTGTTGTGCACATGTGTTCCAATATTTCACGTGGGATATGAAGCGGTAATCATGATTCCAAACATCAGAGGTACGGTGCAAAGTTGAATGTAAAATTCTTTTAACCTCTAAAACACCACCTTTAAAACCAATCCAACGAATCCACTATACAATGTGTTTTTGAATTTCATTTCAATTTCCCCAATTGTCATGGGCTCAATTCCATCTTCCAGGTGCTTCCAAATTTAGTAATTTTCTAGCGGCAACATTTTCTTTTTTCCCGACAGCGACCGGCAGTCGGCGGTGTAAATTAAGAACGCGTGCCGGGTTGCCGCCAGTTTGCTCTAATTTTAGTAGGTTAACAGGCACCGTGGTAGAAACGGGCCGGGGCTAGCTCAATTGGACCGGAGAGCAATGCCAGTAATTTACCAATTGACGTCACGTGAGAAAAGAGGACGAGAGGTGTTGTTGGTGGTAATGAAACCATAATGCGTAGTTCACGCAGATTGGCACAATTTGAAGAGCCGCGTTTTCACTCTCGTCCGTTTTGGGTTTAAACCCGGACTCGCGTTCGCAGATCGATTTAACCGAGAAGGCAGAGAGGAATAACGCTTGTATGGTATAATCAGCTGAAGAAATCTCTGCAGTGCTTTGAATTGATTTCAATTGAATCAATTCACCTCAACGCGGCGAAAAGGTGCGTGATGAGCCCTACACACTTCTTACTGAACAGTTTTTCAAGATGATGGAGCTTACTATAAGAGAGGGATCCCAGTTTAGATTGATTTTTAACGAAGGAAACCTAATCAAATTGACTATTCAATATCCCAGGATGTTCGTACAATCTCTTCCTTTTCCTGGTCAGTTTTCAAACAACACCTTTGTTTGGCAAACACAATATTATGCTTGATTTATTTTCGATTCAAGGTATCAAGTTCGTTCTTCTAACCGAAACGATGTGTTCTTTAACGTCTGTGGATTTCGGGATGGTTTCACATTCACCAGGAATCCCTTCAATGTTGTAAAAACCACACGATAGCGTGTGAATGGGTCAATCGGTTCAAGCTAACTTCCAAACCGACGAAGAAGATACATTTCCAGCCACTCAAACAAAAAGCCCATCGTGTCTGGAGTGGTTTATAACCCGGAAGGTTTGTTCTCCCTGCTCATTCAAGGAAGAATGCTCAAGCCCTATATAAAACCAGCGCGGACAATAAAACACACCGCACACTCCGACAAGTGTTGGGCCACCAGAAATGGTTGCATTCGTATTTTCGCAGCCACCGCCGGTGTGAAGAGAATAATAGTTGCAATAAATTATGCACATAAAAGCGACATTTCTGACGCTACGGCAAAAGGCTTCTGGCACAGGGCGGGAAGTTGATTTTTTGGAATGTACCATGAGCCACAAGAAAAACCAACCAACTAACAAAACAACACAAAAAGGCTGAGAGAACGAAAGTGGTGGAACGACACATACACACAATGAGATTAAGAGGTCTGCCGCGTCCCTGCAGACGAATGGCACCATATTAAAACACACCCGAAGGCCCTACAAAGCCCCAGCATAGCCGGTAAGATTCAACCGAAAGACCTCTGACCCCCTGGCACTGGAGCAACTTACGCGAAAACTCACCAAGAAAAGGTCACCGTGTTGTGTTAGGGGGTGACAAAAGGAAAAGCGATGGAAAAAGAGCAAAACGGGAGCGAGTGACAGGAAGGGCATTGTGTGAAATTTCCGGCAGATGGCGTGGTGCCCGACATTTACTCTATTGTTTTGTGTGTCATTTGCTACCTTATGATGCTTCCGCTGGGAATAGGAACGCGTGAGTAGCACGCGAGCACTATGGATACGTGGTTGGATGGTGGTAAACTGGTAAACCAGGCCACCGAGATGTTAACCCATTCTTGTTTCAAAACACCGCTTTATGCGCTGACGGAATTCTTGTGCAGCATGAATTAAAGCATATCTTTCGTGGGCAGAAGAAGGGTCATAACAGGTTTAATATTTGGATCAAAAATTCATAAAATCCCGTAGAACAACGAGATATAGTGCAATAGGGAATAACAAAAACAACCCATTTCTTCACTAGTGGAAAAATAAACTAAAGACATTAAAGTGATTTAACGATGGGTTTTGGAAAAGTAACCTCAACTCTTTCGCAGAGAACTACTAACCAATATTTGACGTTGATAATGGTGGCGACGATGAGTGCGTGGGGGTAGGTGGCACTGTTGTACTTTCTGGTATCGTAGTTGGTGTCTTTGATACCACCACAGGTAACGTGTTCGTTGGTGGCGTCGAGGAATTGCCGGTCGTTGATGCTGTGGCGGACGGTGGCACAGCAGCATTAGAAGGCGTTGTAACTTCACTCGACACAGGCGGTGGAGGTGTGTTGGCTGACGAACTCGCACCGGACGATGGTGAAGAGCCAGCAGAAAACGAAGACGGCGACGACGAGAGTGAGGATACAGAGGACGAGGTTGGTACAGGTCGCGGTGAGGTGGCAGTGGTGGGAGACTGTGACAGACTTCCGACAGGTTGTGCTGGAAGCAACAGCAACGGTGATGCAGTGACAGTTCTGTAGGATGAAGTTGTTGCCACACTATCCGTCACCAGACAGGAAGTGGACTTTGCCCACCCTGGGATGGCTGCCGGTGGGGTGCCAAGTAATGCACGATGCTGCTGATGGAATAGACTGTTCTGATAGAGTTGCTGCTGTTGTTCCGTTTGATCACGGCCATTTTGATCGGAGCGTCCCAGTGACAGAGGAGTGCCTAGTGCGGCTGCCGTTCCACTAATCAGTGACGGTGAACTTAGCACCGAGGTGGACAGGGATGGCCGTAGTCGATTGTACAGGTACTGCTGGTAGTGGCTCTGGTACGGCATTGGTAGCGGTGGTGATCCACTACCATTGCCAAGATCAGCGGCAGCGGCCATGCTCTGCTGGTAGTACTGCTGGTGAAGCACCGACGAAGTCTTTGGCTTTTTGCTGTTGTACACGATGAACTTGTGGTTGAGCATGCTCTTGCCGTGGCCACCGTTTTGCAGCCCACCACCGCTGGAGCGGTGCGTGTTAAGGAATGAAATCGTAAACTTGTCTCGCTTGCGGGTCGGATCGGGATCACCAATCGTATCGTCACTTTCACCCGACGCTATCTCAGACGACCCGGACGACGCCGATCCACCACCAGCCCGTTCCGATTTGCCATTCCGCACGCCAATGAAACCGGGTCCTTCGTCCGATTGGTACCGGCGATGGTTGAAGTTCCGATAGCCTTTGTGATTGTTGTTTGTGTCATTGCCACCGGCATTATCCACAGTGTCCAGGGTCCCGTTGCTGCTGAGTACCGGCCCATCCGAAGGTGGCAGATTCGGTTCACCAATGGCAGTGCTGCCAAGGGTATCAGCAGTTAGCAACTGTTGCTGCTGTTGCTGCTGCAGTCTCGCTCCTCCACCACCAATACCTCCAACGCCTCCATTCGACTGGATAAATACACCGTCGCCGGTAATTTTAATAGTCGTCACCATGTTTTTCTTTTTCGAATATCGCTACACGTGTTTTCTACCGTTAATACCTTAGCATGTCATCTGTCGGTAATTATGTGCGGTTTACAGCGCACAAAACACACTTCGTATGGTTTCAAAATTAACGACACGACACAATAACACAGCGCACTATTCGCGATGACAAGAACTACGAGGCGTTAATGACATTCATAAGAAAGCCAACTCATATACACACTCAGGTTATGTTTCTTCACGTAACTATTCTCGTTAACTACGAATACCATTTCCAGCTCCACGGGTTGTCTTTTGATGAGTTACTCAGGCAACTCTGGTGTACTACACAGCTCCACGACACCCTTCCATCCAACACAATGCAACACACGTGGAATACTCCATTTACATTGAGACACGTGCTTGCGCCTGTTTGTTTCTCTTTATATACTCATGCTACAATTTACGTTGCCGACACTATTCGCTCTCGTGGTTACAACTTCCTTAGCGCTTTGAGCTTGACACTCACTTTACCTTCACCTTCCCACAGGACAGTGCTAATTGGCCGAAGATGCCACAGTTGGGACACTTGGCAGGTAGGTTTTCACAACGACTTTATCATACTTTTTTTAATTCGTTTGCTTCGTTTTTTTCACCACCGGGCATCATCGAAGGCACCCCGTCGCACACAGCAGAACCCTTCCCTTCCACCCTTTCGGTATGTAAGGCAGGGGGCACACCAGCGAACGCGCGCGCACATACACTAAGCAGAAATAAAAGAAACACTAGTGATCGAGAGCCACACGGGTTGATAGTGGAAAGGAAGGAATATCGTTGGAATGTAGGCCTTTAGCCATTGTTGCTGTTGTTGCTTTCTTCCTTCCGTCCACTGGTTAATTGCACTTTTGCACCACTGTTGCTACACTTCGCAAAACACTGCTGCCGGACGGACGCCCTACCAATCCTTTTAAAACGCGTAATGATGTCCGATGACTGAACGACGTAGCATCAATGTCATGCGCTACGAGCTGAGGTAATAATGATAACTTTATTAGTCGCAATTATCAACACGCCCCGAGAAGCAATAAATACACACTTGTACAAACGAACTATCATGGTAATAATAACGTCTAAGCCGAGGCACGTACTTTTCACATAAAACCACAAATTTCAACACATCAGAAATGGGAACACACGCATTCGATCGAATCAAGTTTAAATGCACTTTTAAACCAATATATCAACAAAATCGGACTACAGAACCATCAACTTTGTTGTTTTGTCCTTGTTTCATTTTCGAAATAACTACACACATATAAATTGCTATAGCATGGCTGAACATTACTTCTAATTTGCTTTGAGTTTATATGTTCCTTAAATATTGCATTTTCACATAATACAGGAAAATATGCGACAAAATCGTAAATTTACGAGTGCAGTTAATTAGTTGTACTTTTTAGACGATTCTGACGATTGCTTGTACCAATCTTTACTTCAAGCTCATCTCCGGACGCTCAATCGCACAGATGGTTAGGGAAAAGACTCTCGTCTAAATTAAAAGAGAAACTTTAACCAGGTAAAACTAGCGTCCAGTGGAATCTACTCTATCAGTATGGGAAATCTTTTATCAACAAATCAGCTAAAGAGCAAACGAAACCCAACATGGAAAATAAGCATAAAAAAAGTAAAACCACAACCTCTGGTTGCAAATTGCGAACGATACGGTAGTAGTGGGCCAATGTCATCACTCAGTTGGCGCCATATATCCCATCACCGCATTACCTCTTCCTCATTATTACCATCTTGGGGCTATGACTCAGCTCACCGGAGATCTCACCCTAAAACAGTAACGTTTGTTTTCGATGCGCCGTGATGGGAATTGCTCATTCACGTGCAGGTCTGACTCAATGTTTGGTGCGAGCTTCACATTCGTCAGCAAAGTTTTCTTGATTAAAATTAAATTGTACTGTGGAAACGCAAGTAGGATTCTCACCTAACAAATGAAGTTGAGGTACCGAGTGTTGAGCGGCATTTTTTAAGATACATAAATTAAATGTTTTAAAGTGACCATTTGTTATGTTAACAAGGAATGTATTTACATTAGTACAGCATTGAAGCGGTAGTAAAAAGAATTCTTCCCTGAAAACATTGATTAAACAACTGACACTTGAAAAGCCGACTCATCATCAGCAGCTCTTACGATAGAAACTCTTGATGAACAGAAACTGATGCTGTGCAGCTGTGTTTTTACCCTTTCTAGCCAAAACCTTCTCATCACGTTCATCACAAAACGTGAGTATATTTTCTTCCCAACACATTCCGACAAGAATCGATTCGCTAACGTACGTTACGGTTCCATCCTCTTGACGGTGCTCTCCATGATGAAATTGAAATGCTGAAGCTGAGTTTAGGGCAGCTACAAAAGCCACCCCTCAGCATACGCAAGGCCACAAGATGGTCTAGCTTTCTTGAAGTGCGCAGGAAAACGTCTCACCAAATGAGCTCATCTCTTGCGAGCCGAGAAGTTCCGTCGAGCGGAAAATTAATGACGCGACGATATCCGCCACACTCAATGGCTTGTCGGTGTGTGTGCTTTGGGGCAGACAGTTTGATGGACACTGCAACAAAACTCGGCGCTCAGCCATCACGCAAGCTAACCACAAATTTGTCACTAAACAATAACATCGATCGCATGTAACTACAAGATCATCCAGCCAAGCCTCACATACACATATGGATGAAGTTTACGTGCGAAAGGTTTATGTATTTTGAATCACCTTTAACCAAGCGTACTGCTTTCTTAAACACACGATGAGCTAATCAGCCCCTATCCCGCGCGCTGTAGATATTTTGCGCATCACTTAGCCA
This sequence comes from Anopheles rivulorum, assembly GCA_018908115.1. Classification (NCBI taxonomy): domain Eukaryota; kingdom Metazoa; phylum Arthropoda; class Insecta; order Diptera; family Culicidae; genus Anopheles; species Anopheles rivulorum. The sequence goes on from STHB01000004.1 coordinate 29,010,295, forward strand.
CGGGCAAAAGCAAAACTTACTACCGTCCACCCTCCCTTCGCAGCTTCGCAACTGGTTGAATTGGCTACGGGTCTTGCGTCACCACCCACTGCTGACAGTGGCACACCGTAATAAGAAGATGCTAGTGTGTCAATGCTGGGAATGCGGTGTGTTTGTGAGCTCGCTGGCCCGTGACGCATCTTGCGTAGTTCGCTGAGAAAACAAATACAGCGAAAAAAAGGGTACAAAAACGTCGGAACGCTGGATGTCGAATTGATGGTGGTAAAAATGTTGGCCAGTCGGTCAGACACATCCATACAAACATGGAATATTTAATTTGTTGCAAATATAAAGCAATTTACAAATAAAAACAGGATGTTCATAAAGACATAAATAACAAACACAATAAAGTGTGAAGGGTTTCCGATTCCGTACGTCAAAACTGTTAGACGTTAGACTGTTAGACATCAGGAAATCCAAAAGACCAAATGGATTACATCCGAAGCTCGGTTTAAGGTAAAATTTGCCATTGTCAAGAACAAACGTACGTTGACATTATTATGGTATCTACATCACCATAAATGTGTCTCAGCCACTATATCCGTTAATATCCCCAGTATTTTAGACATAACAATTACTGAGCAAACTGAGGAAATATAAGTGTTTTTTAACCATAACTCAACTTGTAACATTTCTGTACGAAAACTTCTGAGATGAAATTAAGCTTACACACATTGTTTATATTACTCTCTTTCTGCAAACTACTCGCAGCTCGAGCTGAGTTGCGACTTTATTTATAATCATTGCCAAATGTTGCCAGGTTGCGGCAGTTTGTTTCCAAACTAAAGTACTCCATTACAAACACGTTCGTCGCGTTACGTAGCAACCGGTAAACATGCCTTATAAGACGGTGCCGACCGCTCAAAATAAAAATTCAACTTGTTCTGGCCGATTTAAGGCGACCGCACTGTTGCTTCTTGCACCAAACATTGGAAGTGGGCAAAACTTGTTGAATGGAAAGTGACTTTGGTGAAACGAAAAACACATCTAAAGGATGCCACCCACACACGAAACCTCACACTACAGCAGCGGTTTGACGTTTTGGTCGGTCGGTAAAGGTCATCGAATATTCGGCGGAATTGCACTAAAGGATTGGGCACCGAGGATGGTTTGAAGCAAATCGATAAGACATCCGACACAATTTATTGTTCCACGAAACTACTCGTGCCTTAAATAAACACGTGCACGCCTAGAGCGCATGGTACAATTACTGTAATTTTCGATGCACCAGGCACTCGTTCTGGTGGTCGAACCTGCAATCATTATTTCGTACGAGTAATAAATGCTCCAGCTGTCAGCTGTCTGGCAAAAGGTGCCGTTACGTGTAGGAACATCATTGCTGCTGCCACTGCCGCTACTGTTCTGAACCGATGTCAGCAGAGAACATTAAACAGCTCACCTCAATGTCGACCTCACCACCGGTACGAAGCGGAACTGGAGCCCAAAAGGTTAATTAGTTTCGCACAGTTATCGATTGCCGGAACAGTAACAGCAGCACCGGCCCTAACCTTATTCTTTTCATTTTCTTTGGTTCTTACAGGTCTTTTATATGTGTCAAACGCAATCTTTATTTGCCGAACAAAAAGTGTGTGTTGAGGAATGATGAAGGCCTGGGAAGAGGATTTTTTTATCTAAATTGCACATTTTATTTACCGATGCAGGTGCACGTTAGGTTCTGTGTCGTCAGGTTCGATCCACCATTGCGGATGAGACACGCTTTGTACCGTAGGATTTGTGCGATTTGTTACGCTTGTGACATTGGCCGCAGCGGTGAGAACGAGCGAGAAGGAAGCAACCCGTGATAGGAGGGACCGCTCCCTTTGTGTCCCTTTGGTACGAGGGTGGTTCACTTTTCCACGCCGATGGTCGATTTTATGCTACCGTTTTGTACGTATGTGACTAACAAAACAAGCCACCGCCGATATGCTCCAGTGAACGAACAGACCTCGGCGACACACCCAGACCAGCTGGGGTACATCGTTGCTGTGTTGGCCACGGTGCAAGTGTTGATTTCCACTCCGTGTGTTGAGACGGATCGTGTGAGCGAGAAAATATGGAGCGAAACTTGGTCGCGGCTCTGCCACTTGACTAAAGGTTCGAAGGTTTTCGCCCGAATGACCCAATTTCACTTCCCATCCGTGCCAGAGGCGAACAAAACAAAAAATCCCCCACAATCAACAGACCCAACCCGGTACCCGTACATTTGCAGAATTAAATCTCATTAAACGCCAAAATGATAGTGATCTAGGTTAGGTGATGGGTGGTCGGCCGGCAAAGCTGGAACAGACTTCGCAAGGGCAGCTATGGGAAAGCGTGTACGGGAGGTACAACAATTGCCTTGGTCTTGCCTCAGAGTTGCGACTAACGTTTGGTTCTTTTGTCCCTTAGGTTGCTGTCATGCACAATCAATTTTATGTTTGATTATTACCTCTGTACCTTCAAGCTGTACTTTGGGTATCATTTGTTACCTTTACAAAAATTCCATTGATTGTCCTAATAATAAGTGTTCGTCTAAGTCTATCGCGTCTAAAACCCTTGCTTGACCGCTAGAGTTCCTTCCACGAAAAATTTAATATCTTTCTGAAATTGTTTATCCACCCGAACTGTTTACTTCTCACCGTTGGTTATGTGCAAAAAAACGACAAACAATTCGACACAGGGCGCACGTGATGAAGATATTTAAGACAGTAAAAACTTCAAAAACAGTACACAACAATCGGAGGCCACGGTCACCGCAAAACATCACAAGTTCTTGTTGAGGTTTGGTTATATGCGTGCGGTTGTCCACACTTTGTGTGTTTGTGTATTGTTTTTTTTCGTTCTCTTACCAGACTTGAGCCGAGTTCAGGGCAACCAGCAAGGCAAGCTAATTAATCTCACCTCAATCTAGGGCGTAGGTTAACCTTCCGCCGTGGAATAAACTAGAGCATACCTTCGGCCGTGCTCTTCCGGAGAAAAGAAGGCTCAAAAAGTCAAAGGTGACGCGGTACGTAATGATTTTGAGCAATGTTTCCAAGAAGAAAGACTCAAACTTGTCATGGAAAATGTCATGAAAAAATTAGACAAACGTCTAGAAAATCCGTATTGCAATATATCCACAATAATTTTGTGCAATTGAACGTTCGAAGCAATTCCATTGTAGCTCCACAGAATCTCGCGAAATGTTTGCAACACACAGACAAAAATTCTTTGCGGCAGTATCGATCGTTCTGTATATTCGCTTTTCCGTTCCTTTCGCTTCCGTCGACCTTTCTCGTGTTTGTGGTTTTGCGCATCCGGATGTGCAAAAAAATAAAAAAAAAACCGGCCATATTCGAACGGTGTTGGCTGCCGGAGAGAGCAGGAGGATGTAGTATATGTATTACTGACGAAGGTCGTGCTCCGTAATTGGTGGTAATTCGCTAATTATCCGACCAATCGAGAAGTGATCCGCGCAAATGCATCCAACGCGGAGGTAGTTGCTGTGGCTGTTGTCGTGGTAGGAAGATGACAGACCTTAGTCCCCGGGGTCGATATTGATTCGGTGTGAGCACAATGGAAGAAAACAACAAACGACCGTTGCGATGTTTGCATCACGAATTATTTGTACGATCGTTCATGGTGTGTTTACACCAAGATTCAATGATTTTTGGAGGTCAAGCCGTCGGAACTTCGCAACAAGTCGTCACAACACAAATGGGACGAATTGGACGCGGTATGGGAAGTTGGAGTTTGCTTAAGTTGGAGCCCGCTTTAAACCCGTCAATGTTTGGATTGCTCTGACAAACGCTGAATAAACAGTCGCTGCGCAGACGATAATGGAATGGAAACTACGTACAGCTGAGCGAAGATTAAACCGTTGAAAATAATGGGAAACGTAGGAAAATGGTTCTAACAGATGGTAATGTGTTCCATCTATTTTTATGCGTTCGTTCGTTCGATGGTTTTATAACATCATGAATTGATTTGCCTGGTAGGATTTGTATGCCTAATGTCAACAAAAAAAAGGAACTGATTGAAATCGATCGTAAATTTAAATGAAAAGTCATACTATAAAGTGTATTTGCAACAGTTTCGCATTCGTTACTCGCCGGGGAATGTGTGAGTGTGCATGACAACAACAAATGGACATGACCTTTAAATTCTTCCTCTGTTGCTGAATATTATCAACCACTTCATCAGCAGAGTAAATCGCACAAACAAAAAAATGTTACCATTACGGAAAAGATCACGCATCAACAATAATAACAACAACAGCAAAAAATACACATACACAATTCAAAGCACGGTACGCATATGCTAACGTGCAAAGCTTTTTCGGTGGCGGCATTCGATTGCGTAGTATTAGCAAGTTAGTGGCGACTTACAGCAAACAAGCAGCAGCATGAAGCGATCGAGCGCACACACAACAGCGAACTGTAACGTATTTCGCCCACTAACCTTCGTAAAACTTCGCGTAGGCCGGAGGCTGCCGTTGGCAGAAGCGCAAAAAATACATTCTGCTCCGTTCGCGGACGAAGGAAGGAATAAAACAAGTGCTGCTGACCGTACTGGGAATGTGTTGCCGGTTTCGACGAAATTTGCAACGTTTGGCCGTAAAGCGCCGTGAGCTGGCGGCTTTAGCTTAAATGAGCAAATTACTATTTTCAATCTGTTGGTGCGATTGAAGTTACTTTATACGCGAGATTTATTTTGCGCACACACAAAACAAAAAACACGCATAAACAGCACGATACTTCAGGTGAGCGTAACGCGTGCTCCGTAAATTGAACGCTTGACGCATTTTGAGTTGAAACCGATTCGCATTGCCGGATGTGTGTTGGGTTTGTTTTTAATTCTTTAAACTGATTTCACACTACCACAGCTACGCGGTAGTCAGATTGATGACTCTTTTTCAGTACACAACTAATGGCATATCATCAAGACATCGAATCAAAGCGGATGCTGTTTGTGTTGACTTCAGCACACCGGTGGGTGGAGTTTGCTCAGCGGGTTAAGGGTGCGCAATTGACACCTTGAAAGAATTAGGGGTGAAATCTAAATATAATTCTGCTTCGTTTCATTCTACACTCGATCGCGCTTGATCTTTAGCAAAATGATACACTGATTGTGAACGTATCTGTTTGATTCGACGTGAGGCACAATAACACGCTTTTATATTACACTAAAATTAAGTAAAACAAAGAGCACATTGTTTCCTTCGTATTCTATGCACCAGAATTGGCACAGAAACTAATTCACTAAACTATTCACTCAATCATATTGCAGCAGAAATAGAAACTTAACCGCTATGTGCGGCCTTGGATGGACACAACGGAAATAATAAAAAAATGCCTTCCGATCAAGATGATTCACGGTTACACCATGTTCTACACGCTAATCATTTAACAATTGACACCAATCCAATCAAACGCAGAACAACACATGGCACATTCGAATGTGCAAAAAAAAAGCAAATTGCACGCACACAAACCATACACGTTCGGCTGAAGATGCACCGAAATGAAGCACAACGCGCGAAAGTGCAACTGCGTCGTGTATGCTGCACTGGACGAATAACACGGCAACAAACACAACCAGCGTTCCACGACGATGGAATCTTTCTGATAGCTGTTGCCCGTGTAAAATTCATCCAACGCGGACTCGCGTTTCGACAACCCTGCACGCAACGAAATGCCAGCGCTCATTTTCTTTCTCAACCGTGAGCGGGAGAGAGAGAGAGAGAGAATTGAGAGAAACTGGGAAGCAATGAAGAGTAGTTGGCATGAAACAACCTGCGCATGGTATAAGCTTTACGCGTCGAGCTTTTACATGAAGTTGTGCGAGAGAATGTTTGATGTTAAGTTGCTCTGCTCAGAGACATTCATCGAACAAGGCAAGCCGTAAACCTACAAAAACACCATGGAGTTGTTCGTTCAGACACCATCGAACATTCAAGTCAACATCATAGGAGTTCATCAAAAACAGGTAAAATTTTATGTGGCATTTCTGTGACTCATTCTGCACTGTTGTATATCTTGACTGTGAGGTTTACAGATAGACAGCAAATGTTGCTTTCAATGTTCCAAAGCAGCTGTGTTTGTCGGACTTGTTCGATGGCTACTAGAGCAATGCCTAAGCGAGCCCACCAAAAAGCTTCCACAAGTTCAATCGAAAGCTCAAATTTTAACCCAAATTTTTTTTAAGGTGAGGTAGCCACTAATGTTGTTGCGTTGCGCACTTGTAGACATCGCTTAAGGATAGAAATGTGCTTAAAGGAAAATAGTGTTTAGCAAAACAAATCAATTCCATAGAGATAGTCAATTAACGTGTTACGATTCATTTTTATTTTGAAGACTAAGCGAGCTTTTTCATATCGGGAAGCCAAACTTCCAGTTTAGGGGTGAGTTTTAAGAGATTTTTCTTTGGATTATTGGTTGGTATGAAAGACTGAAAGAAAGAAAGATTGAAATTTCGCAAGTAAAACTATAGTAAACCATAAGCGCATGTGTCGCATCATTAATCACACGTTTTAAATTTGTCGTGCTTGTTACATGGTACACAATAAAATCTACCTAATCAAACTGTGATCATTATACTAATTGAGGCAAACGCCTTCATCCTGAAACACCCTCCATCAGACGTGAAAGAACGGATGAGTTAGTGCGATTTTAATTTCCCTTTAAAAAAAAAAGCATCCTCCGGGTAGAATCGATTTCCACCGACATTGTGGTACAAAGCTGGATGCTCTGGGAGGAACGAGCGAGTGCAAGGCAAAAACCGAAAACTAACCACACACTAATCCAATAAACAACTCACAAACGGCACGAAAATCACAGACTCATGCTGGCCGTGAATTAGATCAACACATAATCATACCACCCCGCCCGCCGGCCCACGTTCAACCTCCACGTGCTGCGCTCATCCCATAATTTACTACACCCCCCCACCCCCCCCTCGTTCGACGGTTCGGCAGTGTAGAGAGTGAGCACGAATTAATGAGTGATTATTTCTGTTCTGTTTTTATTTTTTCTCATTTCCTGATACAACACTCCCCACCAACCAGAGGGGTGCGCGATCGCGTACAGGGAAAAACAAGACTCTTGTCCAACTCATCCTTCCTTTTCCTTTCCGTTCTGTTGCGTTCGTTTCGTCCGCTCGTAGAGCAAAGGCACACACGCGGGTCAATCCGTTCAAATTATACTTCCGTCCACTTCCGTTTTCCTACGGAAACAAAACAACAACACCGATCGAAGAGATGGGGACTGGGGCCTCCGTTAGATGATTCGCTTTTCAATCAAATTTGTTTCATTCTTGCACCATTTGTTTGTGTGCCTTTTTTTCTCTCTTGTGGCTCGGGTATAGCAAACCACCGAACGGAACAGATTATCGTACGATCGATGGGAGAGCTAGCAGCACAGAGCTGCAATTATCCCAGTCACATTTCATCATTTTTCCCCATTTGCTGAACCAGCTGACAGACAGCCAAACGAACAGCGCATTTAAAAGGGAACATAAAACGAGTTCATTACAGTTACTACTTTTCGTGTGTTGTTTGTGCATTTCAATCGCAACACAACCGATACGATTGCGACTCGAATATATTCGCTTATTCTGGCTACGCATTGTGCAATATTATGGATTGTGTCGCGCAGTACACGAAGGGAGAAATGTCATCCGATCATCATGGGCGCACAATGGCGATGATCACGTTTCATCGGTTGCGCGCCAGCTTCTAAATTGCATCAACATTCACCTTCACAAGCAAACAAAAGCATCTCTGCTTCGAGCGGTGTTAATTCGACAGCAAGCGAATGAGAAGCACCTCGGGCGAAGCGCCTCCCAAAGGAGAATCAAATTAACACCCAACACAGTTGACGCTTAGTGGTAAAGTTTATTTAGCTGCAATTTGAAACCAACGGCGACCAAAGGGGAAAAAAACAAAGCTACCAGACGTCGTAATTAGGTGCCAACTTGGAAATGTTTGTGTAAGCAATTTTTTAGCTATTTTTTGCAAGCAATTTCGATTTGCGTTTGGTAAATTCTTATATATGAGAGGTAAATAATCTTAATAAAACGACCGTTTTCAGAACAGTATAGCTGATACAAAACACATTCTAATAAAAAGAAATAGTGAAATATCATATTTCAAACACCCCATCCCATCTGTTGCACTTGACTGCTAAGGTAAGCACATTTCTGCGACACACAGCGACTAATCATTGAAATTGAAAACTTTGTACCCTGCGTTAAGGTATGCGTATCGTATTCAATCATCAAGACCCCGATCGGACGAATGGAACACCATCATAATGGACTGGTTTGAAGCTGGTTCCCTCCATCACTGGTTGTATGGGTGTACTATTATTGTTGCTGTTGCTCTTACACACTTGCCCGGTCGTATCTCGACAACCACCACCCACCTGTGTGACACAACCGTCCGAGACACGCCTGTCATTGCGATGACTTCGCGGTATGTTCGCCTCACATCGCGCAGCGACACACATTCTTTTGCGTTTCCGCGAGCGCTCGCGCAATGTTGGTGCGCGTGTGTTGGGGCCCGGATCGACAATAGCACCCGGCTTTCCGGGCACGCGACGAAATGGGGCCAGAGGGAGGAGAGGGATGCAATGAATTAACATTCCAGAACGACCCCAACACATAGAAAGCATAGACAACCCGATCGCGAGCGGCGTATCCGTCCGATCGGGTTTGTTTTGTCTCCCAAATACAAGAGACACCCCCCCGCGTAACATTGACTTCTTTTGTCCTGTGTGCCGCTGTTAACTTCATAGTTTTCTCGCAAAAATCACATACCACGGGTTCATCTAAACGTCGAATCAAGTGAGATAGGAACGGTCGTATGGAAATGATACGAGAGCATACTAACCACCACTACCGCATATCCGCACAGATTGGACATGCTTCGTTGGAGAAGCACATTTGCTGCTGCAATGACGCGTAGTAGGAAGATGCACCGGTCAGGCTCTCACTCTCCGGGGCCGGTTTCGAATTTGGGGCTTATCGTAAAAGTTGTGTGACGTCATGAACCGGATTGGTGATGGTGGCAATAGCGGCAATAGCATACAATGTTGCGCACCATCGTATCACCACACACCACGGATATACCACCCGAAGGTCAACGGTAGTGAGCGTTCGAAGCAGTGAAATGATTTTTCTTCCCAAAAACTGCTTTTCCGATATTTAAACGGACGCTGAAGTGAAACCCGATGCCAAAAATCCACCCCGCAACTTGATTGCCCATGACCTCTATTTGCCTGGTCCGGTCCGTAAAGTGTTTGAATTCCACCAACAAACGACGTGTTGTACTTACGCGATTGGAGAAAATGTATCGCGCGCCTGCTTCGCTCCCCACAAGCAAATGGTGGTCGATCATATGCTACGCTTTCGAAAAGATGACCCACAAAATATACGCACCTGTGAAAAGGAGAAAGTGGAGTTTAAAAGTTATTGTATCGGCTGGCAGATCATTATCGTGGATGAAAATATTGATGTGTTCATAGTTTTAAATAGTGCACCAAACATAATTTAAATGTTACTTTGGAAGGCGTCTAGAAAAAAAATGATGTTTAGCAATAATTTATAAAAAGGTTTATTCATTTAATACTGTTTAATTTAATTCAGAATCCTATCTAGAATTCAATATTTCTAGAAATTACAGATCCGGATCGTCCAAAGAGCGATTTCCGTCGACTGGGACAAGTGATAATCACAGATGAACTTGACAGGTGTTGATTAACTTCAAAAAAAATAATTGATTGAGCCCAAAAGAGAAATAGTAAAACAAGAATGAAAATGTAAAGGCTCTTTCCCAATCAAATGCAAAAAGATATTAATTGGAAATTAATATTAGGATTATTTCATGAAATGTTTCACGGACGACAATAGAGAGATTGCCCTAGATTAGTTTTTTGACGCATCATCTAGAGCAGTTATGAAATTCACTAGGCGTAGGAAAATGAACTTGTAATATAATGAACTACAAAAGGACAAATGAATACACAGTAGCAAATAGAACTTCTAACGCTTAACACGACTTTTCTCTTGATCATAAACTCTACATATTTCACGTCCAGCAACATTTCGCGATATTTCGCACAGATAATACAGAATGTTGAATTTGTTCCCATGTTGGAATAGAGAAAAGGAGATTAGTATTAGATTTTTGTATAGAAACATGGCCTTACTGCTCGTTCTTTTACGAGAAATATATCTTTAAATGATTATATTAAAAATTAAAAATACTTTATTGAAGATAGTTTTCCCAACATTTCGCTGCTACCCGTGGATGGATTTGTTCCGCGAGTACAAAGAATCTCTTGAACAGTACAGGGCCTCTTCTTTCAAGTGTGTAACTTCCGGTTCATTGTTCCTTTCTGTAGAACGCAATGAAAACAGAACATTCATACCAGCCCTTATAAAACTTGCAACGAGCGCACTGAAAGAGGTTTGCCTTTGCATCCATTTCTTAGTGAAAGACGCAGCACAACAACGAAAACCACAGGCCCTTCTTCCTTCTTCTTGATTCGTGCATGGCATTTCAGATGATACATCCAGCAGTTCCTCACACAGCCGCCCGTCATTCTATTGGAATAGATTTATTTTTATAGCATAATGAACAGTCATTTTTCATTTGATGTTTTTCTTTGCAATTTCCGCGGGATGTGCGTCTTCCTTTTGGGCTGCGTGTCTGGGTGTGAGGATCGTGTGTGCCAGCCAAAGGGTGCTGAAGAGAACGCACCAGACCAGTGTGTCAGAGTGACCATGATTGGCGGCTCGGTGAATTACGTTGATTCATTGCCATATCTTTCTTCACTTTTAGCTCTGCTGTGCTAAAATAAACACAACATTAAGGAACGGATTCTTTGTTTGCTAAAGCAGTAAGCAATCGTATTTGGTAAATTAAATTGTTAATTAATTTGGTGCAGCAACATTACAATTTTTAAGAGAATAAAATCTCTAAAACGATTCTATCGTCTCTTAAAGCTAACATTGAATAATAAGTAACGTTTTACAGACACTAGACTCGAGGAAGTAGCAACATTAGCCATTGCCAACAATCACAAGGTTAATAACTGTGAAACAAACACTTAAATTACCTCAACTCTTCGCAAAGGTTGCACAGTCTCACCACGCGTTGGCACTGTCGTTGCCTTTGCATTAACCTACTTATCCCATTTCCTTCCCTCAGCGCAAAAGCAGCATGTAAATAACAGATAACACCAGGCAACCGTACCTTCCAATCAACCCAAGAAGGCCCATTACTCCCAAAGGGTCTTTCCTCCCTCACCCCCCCCCCCCCCCCTTTAGCAGGCGGGGGAAAAATGTGAGAAATTTCTTTCGATGGCAACTTCAATCCGTCATAGAATTGGTCGAAACTTGAACACGGTAACGGTAATTACCATCGAAGAAGGACTGCCTAATCAATGCCGCAAGACAACATTTCAACATGTTTGCTTAAACATTCGATGAGTCGATGAACGGAACGGCAACGGAATGGTGATGGATCAGCTGCAAAATAATTGTTTCGATTTATTCAATTTTTTTTCTTTAAAAGTGCACTTTTGTAAGCTAAAAAAAAGTAATAAACATTCCACCTATTTCCGGTGAAGTGAATCGTTGAAAAAATATATATATTGTTCTTCAATATATTCTCGCCTACAGCATCACGCATTATGCAAATTGTTGTTTGTTGAAGTAACTCCAGCGTGAAATAATAAAAACACAGGCCTCGAATAATAAGCTTAATCCCTTGCAGCGTTTTAGTGATACTTTCTTGGATAATTTATATGAAAAGCAAAATAATCGATTCTACACCGAACTGGAGAAACTTTTTCTTTGGCATTAGAGACTCCACATAAAGTATTTGATGGATGAGTTTTCTATGTGTTCCTTTCGAAGCTATTCAATGTTGTTGTTTTCAATTCCTAAGCCTAAACTATTGACCAATCTAGCGAGTAAATTATTGGCTACTTCTCAGGTGATATTGATCTTAGCAACTTCGGAACATTTTCCTCAGACCTCAGACCAAAAACATTCCTTTAGTGTTTCGAGGTCCGCAACATGGTCCGCAAAATAAAAAGAATTCCAGGGAAACCCCCAAATGCCCGGAATGCGAGATTTTGATCGTTGAAAGTGGTATTTTTGCAGCATTGTGATACGCTCGTTATGCGAAGGGGTTTAACTATACAGTTGAACAAAATCTACCGTATCTTCATGTGCTGGTACTGTCCCGTACAGAATGAACTATTCAATGTAGCACACATTGCTAGTACATTATATTCCAATTTATATCGCTCACCTTCATTCGAATCGATCAGTTGGTGCACAGCTGCATAGAAGCGACCGATTGCATCTTTTTTAAAAAGGGGACACGCACACCACATTGCCAGCGAATCATCGGAAAAAATACAATTGCAGGCACCGCTCAGCTGCATGTGCAAAAATGATAAAATGGACACTCGTCCGAGAAAACGCCGCTGCATATGCGCGCAAACTGTTTTTTCGGGCCGTTTTTACCCCATTTCGCTTCCCATTCTATATTACGCTGTCACGCAAACCTTCCAGAACGTTCCTCACAACCCTTTCTTTCATCCCTTGTATCGGTTAGCTGGCCGATTCTTCCGGTTATTCTCTCTCTCTCTCTCTGTATCACTTTGTCTCTCTTTCTTTTTCTGGACGCTTCCTGATTGTCCGAGTGCAGCAAATGAAAATGAGCTAAAAAAAAGGATACGCATGAACGTCATCGTTTGTACGGTGTGTTGTATCGTGCGTAAATTTGCGAATACGCATCAACCGTACGCAACCGATCTGGGTTGCGTACATATGCGCAAGTTCTGGCCATTTTCCCAGGATGCATTCTACGGTTGCTTCTAGCCGGTTTGCACACCCATTGGCTGTTATTAGAACGGTGTGCATTCATGCTGCACCACCGCCGAGTGCATCGAGGCTTTTCGGGGTGCCAAAAATGTCGGAGGACCTGAGAGTGGCCGATACGGACGCAAGTGCAAGGATGCACCCAAGTGCATCGACAAAAACCGAAACCGTTCATCACCCCAACCTGTGTTAGGTCGATGGTGTGTTCACTTCCTGGGTCAACGTAACTTCCTGGGCGTCTGCCGATGAATGCAACTTGCGTTGAGAATGAGCAAAAGTGAGATTTATCTGTCTGCTCACTTAGTACAAACCATGTTCAACATATATTCCTGATTGTTTAAAGTGCGTTTAAATCGTCCACTATTCTCGTATTATTATGTCTATATTCTTAATTCTTAAACTCATCCTACCAATAATTGATAGAATAGTAGGATAATGTTTCTCCCATTATTACACCCAATCAATGAACCAAGAATTGAGACGACTTTGGTGAGAATAACAATTCGTTCGATATAATAGCTAGCACTGGCTACTCCTCCGTATACCAGATGAATGTTGGAGCAATCGTAGTAACTAGTGGCTACTGCGCATGTATCCACCCGAGGTGTAGTAACAAACGAACTCTACTACACCGACGATAACGTACAGCCAGCAGCACGAACAAGCTGCACCGAATACTGAGAAACCTCCAAAACTGGTATCGTCCATTCTGAAATGTTGCCGAAGCCCGCTGTTACGCTGTGGGACAGACGTTGCCCGATAACGATTGACGGGATGAAACGTGCGTAGGTGTCCTTGGTAGTTGGTGCGCCTGTGTGCGAATATGCATCGGTGTGCGATGATAGAGTACCCGGTGTAGTAAGCAGAGTAGCCAGACTTTACGCTACTCTGGGATGAGAAAAAATGGACACTCGGGACAAAATTGCTCCAATAACGATAGGCGCTTGTTTCGCAAAACAATTAGAACCTACAGATACTAATTTTGATACTAAACAAATGTGTGATTCGGGTTGCCTAAACAAAGACGTAAACTCTTTCTGACCACTAATCGACGTTGAAAATACTAGATATACTCATTTATTATTTAAAAAAAATCAATAATGGATAAAAATTGAAAAATTGGTCTGCTTAATAACATAAAAAGCTTATTTACGTACAACGATCATTATAATAGTTCATACTTAAATGTCTCAGCATTTACCACACAAAAGCTGATGCCATTTATAATAAAACACTCATCGACACAAACATCGTTTTGCTTCTAGACCGAGCCTTCATTCATAACACGCCAACCACCAAACCACCCACCAACCCATATTTGCCGCATGTCCATTAGCGTTGGATACAAACACGCACTCATTTTTACAAATTGCCTTTGAAGCAATTTCGATTTTGTAGGGAGACATAGACCATGGCGTGAAACGGCCAAATAACAAACCCAAGTTAAGCCCAGCCCTAGCCAAGTTCTACGCCGTCTGGATCTCTGGAAGCTCGAACACAACAAAAAAAACGGGAAAATAATAGTTATCATTTTCCAATCAGCACCAATGGAAGATTCCAATTCGAGTTCGGCTTCCAAAGGCACAGCAAATCCTGAGCTATCTGCTCTACTGTGATATCGAGCATATCGCATACGCATCATCACTCCGGTAGATATGTGGGACAGCCAGAACCACACTGAAAGCACACACTCCGGGTTTTGCCAGACGTATGAAAATTATAACCAAACATCGTCGTCACCACAAAATCAACTCCCGGCCTCAATGAGGAAGACCAAACAAAAAAGACCCTCTGACAAGCAGATTTCGGTAGTGGTATGCGAACGGTTTATCATTTTCCTGCTTCCCTAGCTGGTTTGGTTGGGTTTTGCTCAAAATCCGTTAAAATGCCGTATCAATAATTTTATGCAAATCTAGCCCCTCTGCGCGATCGTCGCTCGCTGAAGCACATCCCAAAACTCCGAAAACTTGAAAGGAAGCTCCTACAACTACACTTCCCACACCAGCCCACAGTCTGCGGGCTCATGGCCAGAGAAACTAGAGCACTGGTGAGGAAGTGGCTGCTGCTTTGTTGCTCGGAATCTCCCCCAAATATCTCCCAACATGCAAATTGCTTGTGCCGCATCACTTGAGCTCGGGGAAACTAGTTTGGGTCAGCTTCCGTGAAATGCTCTACCAGTGAAGCAACAAATCTGTCCACCAGTTCTATGCGGGGGTTGTATCGTACCATAGACGATACACACACACACACACACACAGACGCGTGTTCGAAACATCCAATCCATCACCCGATCCGTACTATTTACGGTCATATGTTGTGTGGGATGACGATGATGTGGACGAGCTGGCACGATGCTGGGACGATGCGGATTTGCGGAACGCTTGAGATAATAACTCATCTGAATGAATGCCAAGTTTATACTAATGCTTCGGCTATCCATCTAGCACCTGAGCCATCGCGTTATGGTATCATCCTCTTCTCGTTAGATAGCTCCTGCCAATTGATTATAACCTTATTCGAGTTACGGCATCCATCTACTGCATGGATAAAGCGTGAGATTTTAATGTGCAATACTTTTAGCAGAATACCTTAAAGTGGATTATACTTCGTTTTCCTATGGCGCATGTTTGCGATGCTAATGACTCTATATGCGCGGTCTAGAAACTATCTCCTTTAAATTGTCAAGGATTTACACATATTTGCATAAAATCCTGACTATTTCTGCATAACATTTTGAAGCATTATAAAAATGTCAAACATAATTAGTAACTAATGTAACTTAAGCTTTCAAGTTAGGTGCTGCTATATGACTAGACTATTGCATATCATTGTACCAAACCGGTGGTGATTAGAGTTAATCAATGGATTCGCACCGGATCATAAGTTAGCAGTTAGGAAATCGTGTTGATTAGTTCATACTTTTCGAAGGTTGTTTAAAAATATTAGTTTTAAATGGTTCTCACTAAATGCTTAATTAAAACAGGTCCACACCACAGACATCTGCAGATTCTACTATGCTTTTTTAATCAAATTTATTTCAAATTACACGATTAATTAAATGGACAAAATAATGCTTTTCAGTAAATTAGATAAACTTTACATATATAATTTCTAGATTTTTGTGCAGAGCCGTACATTTCATAATTAAACCTATATTTTACTGCAGCCAACCCATACACGTCTTTTGTGGCGAGACCTTTCGCTCATTGTCATTTCCTGGCGAGAAGTACCTAAAAATAACCATTCTCTTTAGCTTGCAGCACAATTTCCCTACATTTCTGGGTTTCGTCCCTGCTTCATTATTACATTTTTGTGCACCATTTGAGATGGTCGTGCGGTTGGTTGCAAAATGTTGTCATTAAGTGTCGGTCGAATAACTAATCTGATGGTTAAATGAGATTTGATAATTTTGCTACAGAACAGCAAACATAACATTATTACATGGTTGAAAACGGATCTATCCACACCGTTTTCATCATCTTAAGGGATCGTTTCTTTGTTCCGCAGTTCCGCAAGACTGTTCGCTTCCTGAGTACAACTGCTTGACAGTGTGACGGACGTTCGGAATGGTGTACGAATAATAAGTCTTTTCCGGTTCATCATTAGCACCGAAGCAAATGTGTCACTTCCCTTCAACTTCCCTCCCAATTCCATGCCTTCCTTCCTCATTTTGGACAACCAGTTCAAAGAGTTCTTATTTTTGCAAAAACACAAAACAACAGATCGATTTCCGGTCATTGTTTTACAGGCAGTGTGTATTTTTGGGCCCCCAAAACGACATCCCTACGGGTGACCAATTATTGTCGCAGAACAGAAACAGAACACGATGGACCATAGAGAACAGGGTTCTCTCCACGATTCTAGTTACATTTGATGCGAATTCAAAAGTGTAATACGTTTGCTATTCTTAACAATCCTTTCTAATAATAGCTATGTTTCGATCCCAAAGAAGTCAACTTACCTTTACACTAGCAGCAGGCCTGGGCTCGGGAAATTATTTTCGTAATTTGGTGAGGGATTGATGAAAAATGCGCAGAACGGCCAGACCAGCGTATGAAACGATGCACTAGGTACGTTTTTCCGTACGAGACGGCTTATTTTTAACAGAACTTTACCAACGTATTCACAATATTTCACCTTACGACAAAGAACACACAAAACACATCACAGTAGGCAACTTTCCCAATTAATTTGCCAACTCACAGCTCACCGATTTGGCTTCACAATTTTTTGTAATTTGCAGTGAAAAATATCACCACCATTCCTTTAATTATTTGTTGCCGCTTTTGCACGATTTTACACCAACCAATACCAACACTCCTTCGGGGAGCTCTTCTTCTGCCTTTTTTTCCAGTTACAAGCGCACTGTTTAACCTACTATTATTATTAACATTGCAAACAATTCACTTTTGCTTTCTCACGCCGCACACTTATGACTCATACTCATCATCAGCACAAACACGCACACACTACATACACATTTTCCATATCCACACGTTGGTGGGTACTGCAGTTGGGGCTGTGATCTATATTACACTCTGGGGGAAAATAAAACTCAATTTAAATACATGATCACCACTCAGTGCTAAGCATTATGTTCCTTATTATAGACAATCAACCATTAATGAGGAATAATTTTAAAATGTGTTACTTTAGCGCTGCGATGGTAAGTGCCCTTAGTCGACACCACTACACCAATCGCAATTGCTGCTACTTTTTCTACGCTCATCACACTTTCCATCATTGAAGGCACTGAACCGTTTGTCTGTACGTGTTTTTTTTTATTCGGACAGACTTATCAACCACTACACCCTGCGGTAAACAAAGAGGAAAAATTTCCGTTTTTCCATTTCTACCTCACTATTGCGGAAAGAAAAGGCACACACGCAATGCACTGAACTGCATTGTTGTTGTTGTTGTTTGTTGTTTTTATTTATCAACAAACGATAGGAAAAAAAGTGAACCTGCTCATACAATGAAGGTGGTGAAGTAGCATTTTCAAAAATACTCATTTCATACGTACTGGAATCGCTACAAAAAGCACGTTTTGCCAACCCAAAATATACCTCAGTTCTGCAGGTGCAAATTTTAATTAAATATGCATTACATTATGCCACAAATAACACCGAAAACATCAATCATGCGCCCGCACGCTGCCCCCGTGATCAACCTGCCTTCTGTACACACAAACATTCACACATACACACACACGCACACAGGCACATCACAATCGGGAAGGTCGATTGTGAAGAGGAAAAACACTGGCTGCTCGTTGTGCTGCAGGTGTCACACCGTGATGGGTGTAATCATCATCTTCTTCAGCACCAGATGTTGCGGAACAGCGAATCGCCAAAATCTAACAGCAGCTGCTAGTGCGGAAGGAACTGTCACTTGAAAAGGGGGCCTGCTTTGACACGTTGGGCGTTCCTTTTTGTTTTGCGCAAGCAGGACACGAAGGAAACACTTTTGGGGCGGTGATGAGAGAAAGGTGTGCCAAAGTCTTTACTGCCTCTTTCAAATAGCATTTTTCTCGCACTAAGCAACCCACGATCGTGATGACAAACAACATACGTTTGCTCTGTGTGAAACGATAAAATATTTGCGAATATGAAAAATATTTTAACCCAAACACGCACACACACACACGCGCGATTCCCGCTTTCATCTTCTTCTCGTTTCGTTTCGGGCGGTTTTCGTTTTCGAGCACGCATTCCACAAGCTTTTATTTCGTGGAAGATTTCTTCTGTTTTCTGTCTGTGACAAATTTCTAAAAATTTCTAGGGCGTTTTATTTCATTTTGCTCTCCATGTACCACTGCCAACAACCGTACAATGTTGTCAATCCAGAATAAACAGCTTTGCATCTCACACACTTCTTATACACTCACTTGATCTGACTAATCTTCAATAAAATCACTTCCCAAGGATTTGCGGTCAAGTTTTGCATTCACAATCGTGGAACTAGATCACCAACCTTCTATTTTTTTTATACTACCAGCAGCCACACAATAAACAAATCACAAACATCTCTTCTCACGTCGTCGTCAAAAACTGTGTGTATCGTACACACCGTCTCGAAATCGACACTCTCTCACGGACACATCTCTATCGCTAGCTCACTTACTTACTTCTTGCTACTCACACTTCTCAGCCAAGGACCGAAAAGGAAACCCAGAATCCTGTGCGAATATGTATGTGTGGCTGTGTCACACAAATTGAACACACACACACGCATCACTCGAGCGTAAATAAAGTACCAACGAAACCTTTCGATAGCCGAAACACGTTCATCTCATTTCACTGGCGCGCGACGAACGGACTGACTTTCATGAGAACGCAAAACGTCACCGTTTTTGCTCCAAAATACACACACACATCCGCTCACTCTTCTTGCTTCACGCCCACTACCACACACACACACACAACGCACAAATTCGATTTCATCTCACGTTTACTTCATGCCCTGGGCACAGCCAGTGCGCGGCAGGTTCATGCAACAGCAGGCTATGCAGCAGACCAAACAAGCATTGTAACCTTGTCCGCACAACAATGATGCTGCGTTACAACTTGCATTATCATTGATATCATAATCAAATCAGAAAATTTTACCAATATTACCAGATGCATTGCACTAAGAGAACACTTTATATTCAATGGATAATACAACGACAGATTAGGGACAACAGTGCTGTAATTTGCCGACCACTGGCTTCAACAAATTCAAGGCTCACTCTCTTACCCACTCCCATACACATACGCACACACACTCAAACAAACTTTATTCACACGCGTTTGTTTTCTTCTCCATGCCCTGGCAATCGTAGACTCTACCAGCTAAATAGACAAAATTGCCCAAAAAGCAACTTCTAAATCGCAGATTGACCATCTTCAATTACCGTTCCGCGTGCGTAAACCTTCTGCACTCACATGCTAAGAAATCGGAATCTGCAAACGCATTTGTCTCGCGACATAAGCGCGCACACACACACACACACACATACTCCACTACGGTCACTGCATTCCAGCGCGATAAGAAGTTCGATGCACCGTCAAGAACTGCTTAACCTCGGCCATAAGTTACACACTAGCAAATGCTTACAGCTTAGCGTAATACAGCTGGTATGCAAATTTACCCTCGTAAGCGGTGTTGTTAGCTGCACTAACTATTGTGACAGGAAAAGGCTAAAGTTGTTGACAGACCGCACACAAATGACTGCTATCATTATGCGTTATATTTTGACCAAAACGCGGCTCCATAGTTCGTTCTAGTGCTATTTGCCCATAGTCGAAGGTTAGAGTGAGAAAGGTTGGAAAGAGATCACTATAGCGCTTGGTGGCCGTCAAAGTGTGACGAAGCTTCTCGAATTGAGTTTGTTGAGCAGTCGAGCTGTCAAAAAACATGCGTCAAAAACAGTACTAAAAAGGAAAATTCTAAAATTCTACAATTTTATCTCGGAATTACAAATTTAAATTTCTTGAAGGAATTAAAATTTTATTATTTTTTACCCATTCCAACCAATTCTGATCAAACCTTCAACAGTTATCACTTGGAAAGTGCAGACTAGCCGATTCCTCGAATGGCTAGCTTTGTACACGGCTTAAGACAATACAAAACGTAAACAAACAACAATTGCATACCGGCAAGAAAAGGTGTTTTGTACAAAAACTACTACAAATTGTGGAAAACGAGGTATTTCATTCGCAGAAAAATTGGTCCCTTTTGGTGGTGCTATCAATTTGGCATAATTTTGTATCGTTCTGTAGATGGCCAAAGTACACGAAGCACTAAAACCCATTCAATGGCTTATCGGAACATGGGAATCCGTGACGGCAAAGGGAAGTTATCCGACCATTAAAGATTTTTCCTACAACGAGATTATCAAGTTCGAGTCCGTGGGACAACCGTTGCTGAACTATGAGGCAAATTCCCGGAATCCCGTGTCCGGTGCTCCGATGCACCTTGAAAGAGGCTTTCTTCGCATAAAACCGGGCACCAACCAGGTTGCGTTCATGGTAGCACACAACTTTGGCTTGGTAGTGCTGGAGGAAGGAGAAGCGATGGAGCACGGACTAAAGCTGACCTCGAAGTCTGTAGACCGTATGTCCTTCGGTAAAGAGCCGGCCGTAAAAGCAGTCGTGAAAAGATATTGTTTAAATGCGGATGGAACGTTGGAGATTCAAACGGATATGGAGACGAACAATACACCGATGACAAATCATCTGAATGTGGTGTACAAGAGATGTGAATGAAATCAGTTGGCGATTGGCTCAAGCTGTTTTATACACATGTTTGATGCAGTATCAATAGCAAGAAACAAAATGGTTGTGGATAAACAAAGATTTACCTCGTAGTTAGTCGCAAACGAATGGTGTCGGATGGTTAAAACCCATAATTATCAAGGTACCTTATAAAAATCGTTGTGAAACAGAATCTCAAGAAAATGATCACTTGATTTGATCATCCGAACTACGCTTGGAAGGTAGGGTATAGACCACTGTTAATCGAAGGATCCTATGAAAGAAAATAGCTCAGAGTTAATTGAAGACAAGTAAACTCTGCAAACGCCAAACGTTTGCTTCCTAGCAGGGAATAATTATCCATCCACGGAGAAGGTGAGTGTGATGAAAACGAAGGAAGTTAACTGATGGTTAGGTAAAGAACTACTCAATTAAACAGTTTTCGTTGCAGTTTGGTAACAACATCGTCTATTGGACGCTCAACAGGACGCCGATGGGAAGAACGAAGGCAAGAAAAACATCTTTCTTAAACTGTCCAAAGATTACAGCTTCGTTGTCTTCTGAAGCGAATCTTAAAATGGGAACGTACCACGTAAGGATGGACACCGAACACCCCAGACATTCGTTGAGACTGAACGGCTACTATGGAAACACCCCAAACGCTGTCTGGAATCCTCATCTTGCATTGTCAACTCAACGGCTACAATCGCATCCATCGGATCCACATCCGCTGCGTTCGCATATGCGCTACTTCGGTCAGCAAGTGTTCCAGAGCGATGCTAACACTTCAAATACTACGGCATACAAGTATACGGTTGATTTTTTAAACAACGTTCGGCAGCATATGTATCTCGGGCGCAACGATAGAAACTATGACATACGCCCTACAGCAAGAAGGACAGAAACGGTCCAACCGAATCATACGTTCGCTAATTTGCTACGCTGCTACGGTTATTACAACAATTCCTTTTCCTTCAAATTTGGCTACACCTATCACAAAGAACTGTTGTATAAACGTAAAAATGAACTATGGATGCAGAACGCCCGTGAACCGCAGTTCGTTCAGCGTGAGCGGAAACAAGAACATGTTATGTTGCCAGAACAACATTCGCGGCAGTCAGAACACACAGATCGAACCAAAGATTTTACATCTTCAAAAACCACCGACAGCTTCCAAGACTATGAGAAACCCTGTATTTCACCGGCCAATGAAAACGAAGCGAATTCAAACGCGGAATGCTCATCATCTAATCGTTCCACATCACCTCNCTATGGATGCAGAACGCCCGTGAACCGCAGTTCGTTCAGCGTGAGCGGAAACAAGAACATGTTATGTTGCCAGAACAACATTCGCGGCAGTCAGAACACACAGATCGAACCAAAGATTTTACATCTTCAAAAACCACCGACAGCTTCCAAGACTATGAGAAACCCTGTATTTCACCGGCCAATGAAAACGAAGCGAATTCAAACGCGGAATGCTCATCATCTAATCGTTCCACATCACCTCACACCAACGCAACTGAACTAACACCAACGAAAGCTGCGGATGCTTTACCTACGGAGGATCCTTTGTCGAAGGAGATTTGGCGCATGTTTCACGCGAACAAGCAGTCCGAGGCAACGTTTGCGAAAAAGATGCGCCTGTGGGAAAAGCTGTACATCTGCTTCCAGCGCATGGCATCCTGGTTGCCAAAGTACGAACTGTATCTAATGGGAAGCACCATTTCAGGCTTCGGTACGGACAATTCCGATATGGACATGTGCATCGTGGATATTGACGGTCCCACGTACTGCGATTCGCGCACGGAAGCTCTGAACAATTTGCTGCGGGTGAAAAGCTTCATCGAATCGATGCCCACTTCCAGCAGCTTTGAGCATCTCGATCTGATACGGGCAAAGGTGCCCATTCTACGGTTTCGCCATGTGCAGGAAAACATCGACATCGATCTAAGCATTAACAATCGTGTGGGTATTCGTAATACCCGTTTGCTGCACTGCTATGCACAATGTACGTATGCTTGGTTTTGAAGCGATGTGACTCTCTTTCGATTATTTAACAACATTTCTTTCCCTCCAGTGGACTTGCGTGTACGGCCGTTGGTAATGGTCATAAAACTGTGGGCGCAGCATCACAACCTGAATGATCCGATAAACTCCACGATGTCCAGCTACTCGCTGGTGTTGATGGTCATCAACTTCCTACAGCACGGTGTTACACCTGCGGTACTACCATGTCTGCATAATCTTTATCCGGACAAGTTTTACGTCAGTAAACGGAACAATCTTATGTATATTTACACATCGATCGAAGTGTACGTAAAAGGTGATGCTCTTTTATTTACTTGCAGAAAGACAACTATAACAGCAATCTGATCGAACGTATCGAGCCACACCAATCGGAAAATACGGACAGTGTCGGCGAGCTGCTGCTTAAGTTTTACAAATATTATGCCGAATTTGAGTAAGTTTCCGCCTCGATGTGCTCTACGTTATGCTTTACAACCGTTTGCTTTCTAGCTATGCCAACTATGCTATATCGGTTCGAACGGGAAGAATTGTACCACTATCTGATTGTAAATGGAATGGACCCGAACAGTATGGAATCAAGAACTATCTCTTTATCGAAGGTAATATACGATGGACTCATGATAGACCATGATGCCCATAGCGACATGCTATAACCATTCTCATTCCTTCACTCCCTACAGAACCATTCAACCAAACGAACACCGGTAAATCTGTCCATAATAAATTTGTGTTCGAACAGATAAAGTCCGCATTTACCGCGTCCTGGAAAATGCTAGCAGAGCATGAAAACTTAAGCATCTTGTTTCGAAAGCCACTCTTCGCATCCACTTCTCTTCCATCCCCAAATAGCTACTTCTAAGCTCAGCATTCCTTGAAAAACAACACGAAGGAAGGAGAAAAAAATATTTTAAAAAGCAAAAAAAAATCCTAAAAAAACTTTTAAAAAGTATTATGGGAAATAAAAAATAAGCTTGTTTATAATGTTATCTCTTGTAAACGCTGCACCAATAAAATAGTTAATTATGCACGTAAGCGTGTTAAGTTATTGTGTGATGAAGTTTAACTAACTCGTTCCCGGAAAGAGTATACAAAGGATAGCCAACAACGCTACGACTGTTAAATTTTAAATACACAAGAAAGCACAAAAAATTTCTGATTGCCTCTCCTACATTCCTGTTGATGTCATCCCTTCTTGTGATGTGGTTATCAATGATGAAGTAGTTTTATCGGCTATTTCAAAATTGAAACCCTCGTTCTCTCCCGGCCCCGATGATATCCCTTCCTCTGTAATTAAGAAGGGTAAATATTTGTTTGTACCGATTCTTAATCGTATTTTTAACACGTTGTGTGCCACGCTTATTTTGGTGATGTTTCCTAGCAGGCCACAGCGTTTTTGTTTACATATTGACTGTCTATCATTTTTGATAGACATGGCCCCCCAGGAAATGTAGCTTTCAGACTGTTATTTCTTCACGGTTAAAGCTCCTTTGTACTTAAAACATTTGGCAATCTTGAAGTTAAGACTTTTATGAAACTATTTGTATAGTTGATTTTCGAAAATCATCAGTCAAACAATTTTTCCAAGCATTTTTATGAGATGCTTTTTTGGTAAGTTTTAGGATTGATTTGTAGTGCTATCTCCTTTCTCGCGACGTTTGATCGTCTGTTGAGTGAGTGAGACAACCGTATAATGCACTACAGGACTATACTCAGGACAAATTATTAGCAACTAGGTTTCTTGATTAGGAATATTTTATGTATCATGCGCAACGAATGAAGTTGTAAAATAAAGAAATACATGAAATAGTGCATTTATTGTAATCAACATCAAGCAAAACATTTACTTGTATGTAAAAAGAAATTTCAGAAATAGTTGCTATTAATTGTCCTGACCAAGTCCACAATGCATCGGTCTGATGTGGAAAAATATATTTGTCTCACTCACACAACAGACGATCAAACGGCGCGAGAAAGGAGATAGCAATGTAAATAAAACGTAAGAATTTTCGAAAAAAGCATCCCAGAAAAATGCTTGTATAAATTGTTTAGCTATTGATTTGCGAAAACCAACTATATAATTAGTTTCTTAAAAGTCTTATCTTCAAATTTCTCGAAGGTTGTTAGTAAAAAGGAGCTTTCACCGCGGAGAAATACCAGGTTAAAAATGACCACTACTGTCTATCAAAAATGATAGACATGGCCCCCCAGGAAACACCACTGTCTATCAAAAATGATAAACATGGCGCACAAGTGTTAATCGTTCAATCCTCCTAGGTTCCTTTCCTACTGTTTGGAAATCTGCATGGCTGGTTCCTGTACACAAGAAGGAAGATAGGCGTGATGCTCGCAACTATCGCGGTGTCTCCCTTCTTGCTGCTCCAGCCAAGAGTTTTGAATATGTCGTCCTCTCTTCACTACTTCTTTGTGGGACCAACTATATATCTCCTCACCAGCCGAAGCGTTCTTCCTCATCCAACCTCATGTCTCTTGTCTCGTCTGTGTTCGTTAACATTTAACAATTTAACATTTTTTTCGATTTTGGTTGCTGCTGGAAAAGTATGAGCAAATTTGGAAACAAATGAAGCTCTACTAGGAACATTGCTGGTGTCTCGTACTAACGATCATCTTTTTCTTTTTCACTAGCTTTCTTAGAGTAAATAAATACGGTTTAAAAATCTTTTACAATTGAGCAACATGGTTGAAAAATTATCAATTATCATAATCAGGTAAAGAGGTAGAGGTAAAGTAGATACAAACTATTAAAGCGAACATTTGAGTCCAAGATTGAACGAGATCACAAACAAACTAAAGCTTCATTGGGCAGAAATGCGAGAGTTCGAAGAGTTATTTAGAGATCTTTCACCGAGATCAAGTATCGCTAGTAAGGCTTGTGAAGAGATCTTCCATGTCATTTTCTGCCATGCTGTTGGTATCCATATAAGCCAATCTGTCCTGGTGATCGTAGAAATTATCATCCTCCAATAAATTGTAGCTTAACCAATCATCGCTAACCTCGCCCAAATTTCTTTCCAGCTCAGCGGTTAATGAACAATCTTCTTCCATTGGTTCCGACTTTTGGACAACACCGGAAGATGGATCTTCTATCGCAGATGGCCAAATGTTGCCAATCGAACTGGCAAAGGAAGGCAGCGGCATATCTACATCCATGTCGTGTTTGGGTATGTGCAAATATTCTGATTCCTCATTATTTGTAAATATCACCTCCATATCAACAAGATTTTCCATATTCATATCAACAAGATCTTTGCGTGGTTGTACGATACTTTCCTCTCCAGTCGCAGGCTGGTCAATATGTTCTACGAAATCATCATTGTCTATTGGCAAGGGCTTACGTGGTGAGTTGGATCCATTTTCCAGCACATTACAGTGACCGTCCGTATCGTTTGCTGTTGGGGTCTCCGCCTTGAATGCCGGCAGTTTCATTTCGTAAGTCATTTCCTTTGTCTGCGCCGATGTGGACATTATTTGCGCACTCTCCGGTCCTCTCGGACGGAGCTCTTCCTTCAGTGTGTACTTTTGCTCCAATTCTTCAGCAGTGTCCACCGTGCCGGGTTCGTCGTTTTCGTCCGCCAACTGTACGTTTCCATCTGGAGGTGGATCTGGAGCATTGGCTTCGTCGGACGCATCCAAAATTTGCTTCAGCATCTTTATGTGCTGAATAGCTCCGCTGAAAAAATAAGAAACCTGTACATGGATATGCATGTTCTAATTACACTTACGATTTCTTACACCAGCGTTTTAACTTTCGATGTATTCTTGTTAAGGCCAAGCAACGTTCGAATTTGGCTGTATCGATCATTCATCTTCACCAGACGATTATGTTCGCGAATGCATGCCTTTACGCAGACATCTAAACCAGCGAAAAGCAATAAATGTACGGTTTTTTTTTTACATGAGCAAATGGGTGTTAAAAAGGGCCATAAAAAGTGACGTCATGCCGGGTCTGCATCGTGGGCATCGCCAACAATCAATGCGGTGATCATAACCATCGTGTACAACACACAAGATTTCTTTACTCGATTGGATATTATCACTTGCGATATTGTTTGTTTGCGAGCCCAACTTTAACCTTGTCCAGGTTGCTCCCGGGAAATGGCACCACCCTGTACCTTTGTTTGGGTGTTTGCATTTATGCACTTTCGCATCTCCAACAGGATCCATGTTGCTCGGTCTTTGTAACTTTGCTTTTAAAAACTCCTTTAATTAACAATATATGGACGCCAATGTCGATGCAGAATAAAACACTTTTCCAAAAAGAGATGGGCCACAAACGACTGTGATAGCGATAGTGACTTCTGGCTATGATGGACGAAACTAGACTGCAGACTCGATCGTGAGCGGAACCGTTTGTTTCTTCTTCTAGCTAATGCGTAATCCATAGGCGTTAGGATGCACTTTTGTCGCATGCAGCGCATCGAGCGGTGCATAGTGAGATACATAATGTGCTGAGCTTAACTTGTGCAAGCTAGGCGAGTGTTTATATCGCATATTTGAATCACAGCGGATTCATATTGCGCAATTTAAATTTAAAAAATCAAGTACAACTGCAGTTATAACAGTTGTTTAGAAATGTAAACCAATCAAAGGAATATCTTGATAAGTGCCGGATTTTCCAATGAAACGTGATCAAAACTTAAGAAAATATATATGTATATATATATATGCAGAATCAATAGGAAAATTGCTTTTCCAATTTCTAAATGGAATTCTTCCCACATTACCCTGAAATATGATTTACTGTAAAATAATAAATACATTTAGATTAAAACAGATATTGCACGCTTCTTTGGGGAAATTTGGGGACGTTCTATCTTGCTTACAGAATCACACGAACTCGTTCAATTTCTCTATATGTTTACAGCCATACCGATTACGATTGATCGTAGAGAGATCTTTCCATCCATATTACCTTAAATTTTAGAATGTTTTTTGCTCCTTTTTATGTTCTAATGGATGCGAAACAAGACTTTGATGGTTTAACTCTGAATCTCTAAAGTTGCCTTTAATTTAATGATTTCATTACACGGTTCATCGCTTGTTATCCTGCAAGTTTCCTTGTTATCCTCCTAGATGTTGGTAATTTGAGAAAGCTGTTAGCATAGTTTGGGGAAACTGTTTGTAAAGATTGACAATTAATGATTAATTTCTATGTAAGTGATCTTCACTACTTACCTAAAATAGTTGGGTTTCGTTGGTTGGAGATTGAATGTTTTCCATCTGAGAAGATCATACGATCTGATACATCGATGGTTCATCGGAATCATCTGGACTGCTCCTCCTCAATAGCAACAATGGACTGTTCGATTCGACGTGGAAAATAAATCCTGAAAATGTTGTTATATCGCAGAGCATGTGTAGCCTCATGAACAAGCTAAGAATTCTTTCCCTTCGTTCGAATGCGATCATGTAAGGCGCTCTTAGCTTTACCGAACTATATTTTAAGGATTACACATTAAAACACAATTACACGGATGCTACGGAAGATAGTAGTAACTGTAGCCATCGGCACTGTTCGCTATGTACCACTGGTGGTTGTGTGCCACAGGTGGCGGTACCGGTGGCTGTGGTGTCGGTAACGCCGGCATAATAGGCTGCGGTGCCGAGGGTCTCGGTGGGGTAACCACGGTAAAGGAGTGGGCCGAAACGATTGGCAGATTGTTGTTGTTGGTGTCCAGCCCGCCATAGCTACTCGACTGGGGTGGTGGGATGTGGTTGAACGGTGTGACCACCTCGTACGTGTACTCGTGTGGTTCCGGCGACGGTGTGGTCGGGTATTCTAGTTCTCGTCTCAAATGCCGTATGTACTGTATTGCCACCCTGTTTGGATGTTGGTGGATTAGTGGATTGATAAGCACTAAAAGGAGCTAAAAACACACACACACACACACACACACACAGAGATTGATAAACAGTATTTACTTGCCTTAAGCATTCGATCTTGGAGTACTTCTTGCCGGACGGTTTCTTGTTGGGTAGCTTGGAGCGTAACATATCGAACGCACGGTTCATATCGCGCATCCTTGTCCGTTCGCGATCGCAGGCAGATTTTTTGTAATCTAAAACATACACACAGCACGCCGTTTTTGTTGGTGTGTCGATTTGTCTCGAAAGGAATCGGGATGAATTGGGTGCCTGCTTACCTTTTTCGATCTCTAACGCTCGCTTTCGCCAGAGACTAACGTCACACTGGTTCAGCACATCGGCAACAGACGAGGAGGACGAGTTGGACGAAGGCGTCGTCATGGTCGTTACACTTTGGCCACCGGACGAAAAGCCACCCTCGGTCAGGGTATGGTCCGGTTCCTTCGAAGCGCTGGTGCTGGCGAACGAAAGCACCACATTCTTCACCAACCGATCACTTTCATCACCCGTCCCGGTGCTGCTCATTCTGGTGAAATCCATCGCAAACACTGGCGTCGGCGAACGGTGCACATCGTTCGCCTGCAGCAACGTGGCAGGTGGAGACGATCGTGGTGGCGTCAGCTTCAGTACACTGACCGGGATGGTGCTTCCGGTTGGGTCACCATTGTCACCGTGCCCGGTACCGGTTAGTACCTGCACTGGTGGCGAAGCGATCGGTACAGAGTAGAGCGCACTGGTGGTCGTACCTCCGAGATTCGTGGTTCGCCTCGTCGGATAGCGCCGCTCAAAGGTTGTGGAGGGAAAGATCGCCGGCAGTGTAGCGGGCACTGGAGCAGCAAACGTGGCGAACGTTGGCGTTGGAACGTGGATGTAGCTAATGGAGGACGGAACATCTACCCCGCGGTGCGCTACATCGCTGCCAGTGATCAGCGGTGAACTGCACACGGCCGGATATTCACGATCGTTCGAAAGATCGATTGGAATGAGATCGGCTATATTCATTATGCATTCGACACTTTGTAGCGCCCCGTGTCTGTATGAAATGGAACTGCACAATATTTGCACTGTAGTTTTTTTTCTTTCTTTCTTTTCTCTCTCAATTTGCATACGGAAAGAGTGGACGTTTTTGTATGCACATTGCCACCTTATCGGTCCGTTAACATTAGCCCCAGCGAATCATTCTGTTCTGGCGCACAATCGGCACAAACGTGTATCAAATTCACCGCTCCCGGATGAACTTAGTGCGCGAACTTTAACGTAAAACAACTTGCACAACAACGCTACAGTTTCCCGTTCGGCCATGAAAGAAACGTTCCATGCGACATGCCGAATGACACTAACACCTCGTCGATCAGTCGCATCAGCTCATCTCACTCGGTTCTCGTTCCAAGGATTAGTCCTATTCAGACATAAATACACATTATAATATTGTCCCGGTTGTTTTTTTTCTATTTATTTATTTCCACTGTTCTGGTGCTACTCTGTGCTACCACGTTTTCCACGCAAACTCCGAAGCGTACCGACTCCGAAGTGTTCACAGTTTTCCTCTATCGGTAGCTCTTCCCCTTTTGGAAATGGAGTTCCATTCGGTTCGGAAGATTTGATCACCATCGGCAGGAGGAGTTTGATGTGTGCGTTTGTGTGCACAAGTGTTTCAGCGTGAGGGTTTTTTTTATCGTTTCGCTTTAGCGTTAGCCGTAGCATGATGCGTAGATGAATGTAGAGCAGCAGCATCGGAACGGTGGGTCGAACAGCACCGGAGGATTCTTTTGTTCGCTACCTTGCTTGAAGATCATTTATCTTCTTTCATTGGGAAGGCTGCAAGGAAGAACAGGTAACTGTTACACGTGTTTCCATTGACGGCTCGCCGACCACTTTGCTGGTGACGGTGGACAGATAGCACATGGAGAGTTTATGTATGCCTGACTTTATTCCAGCTATTAAATTGTGTAATTGGTTGATGTTTATTATTTTATTAATAAAAAATATGTTTTCTTCTTGGATGGTTTGGAGAACAAACTCGATCGAACGAGATTATTGTTTCTTGTTTCTGAGTCTATGGCATGGGATCTTCGAGGGTCCCAGATGAGGTTTTAATTGTCTTCGTCGTCGTATTATCAACATCATTCTCAGAGCATTGCAAAATGTTAGGAACGGAAGAATAGAGCTCAATGCATGTCTAAGAAGAAAACCAAATTTGTAGATCATTTTGCCAATAGTAATTAGAAGTTAATTGTTAATAATGTATTTCTT
Source organism: Anopheles rivulorum (assembly GCA_018908115.1). Classification (NCBI taxonomy): domain Eukaryota; kingdom Metazoa; phylum Arthropoda; class Insecta; order Diptera; family Culicidae; genus Anopheles; species Anopheles rivulorum. The sequence continues at coordinate 29,041,593 of STHB01000004.1, forward strand.
TTATGTTATTTACGTATAATTAGCTTCTTTCTTATTGACATTCATTGGACACAATGTTATAATTTTGTATTGCAATTTATTCATCGCCGTGCAACTTTTTTTCTTTACTTGCAAAAAGCTAAGCAATAACGCGGCTATAAATAAAATAAATAAATGTTCACCACTACGGAAGCTAGTTTGCGTCTGTGGTGGTTCACTGCGTACGTATCATTTTAAACGTACTCAATCGAAGCACTGCTGCCGAACGTGGGAAGGACAAGCGACGTAACGCCGGCTTATCACAATCCCCTAAAGTACCGAAAATTGCTTGCCCGATGACGCCCTGTGTAATCGCGAGCGTGGCTAATTTTGCTTGGGCGCTTTCTTATCTTTGCCCTTTTTCTTTCCCCCTGTGCCGGGACCGTTAGCGCTATCACCGGACACGTTTACGCTGAAATCGTAGTTAAGCTTTCTCGGTGTTAGGAACAGATTCAGCACCTCGTCGGTGACATCCTTCCGTCGGTCCTGATGCTCGGTCACGATCGGTTGTAACGTATCGATGGCGATCTTTTTCATTTCACCGCTAAGCAGTTCACCTTTTCCGTACGCCACACGGATGCGCTCCAGCTCGGCATCGTCCTCAAGGAAGAAACGAAGCAGCTGGAAGCTCACGTCAATGTCCGTGTTGCCACCGAGCTCTCGGTGCTCCTCGAGCGTTGGCCGTCCGCCAGAGAACGCATGTTTGTTGATCTTCGTTTTGATCTGCTTCGCAGTATCGGTAAGGAAGACGGCCGAGTTCGTATCGCTGGCCGACATTTTCGTTCGGGCTCCTTGCAAAGCGGGGAAGAAACTCGAATGGATTAGGGCCGGTTTCGGGAAGCCTAACCTTGGCGAAACGTCACGCGTCATGCGAAAGTAAGGATCTTGATCGATTGCGCAGGGAATCAGTACGGGCAGCTTGTCCGCACCGAAGATGAAGGGAAACGTTGTGGAGAATGCAGGTGCGGCTTGTGCCGCCGGAAAGCCAATCTTTCCTATTACGTCCGAATCTCCAAATCCGAAGATGCCCTTTACCTGGTTGAACGTCACACATTTCTGGATGCGTATGATGTTCTGATAGAACTGCGGACACTNACGTCACGCGTCATGCGAAAGTAAGGATCTTGATCGATTGCGCAGGGAATCAGTACGGGCAGCTTGTCCGCACCGAAGATGAAGGGAAACGTTGTGGAGAATGCAGGTGCGGCTTGTGCCGCCGGAAAGCCAATCTTTCCTATTACGTCCGAATCTCCAAATCCGAAGATGCCCTTTACCTGGTTGAACGTCACACATTTCTGGATGCGTATGATGTTCTGATAGAACTGCGGACACTGGCCCATAAAGTCGAGGTTGGAAAAGATGAACGTTTTGCTCGGATCGAACCCGATCGCGATGATATCTTTCGCGTTCTCCCGTGCCATTCGCATCGACTGCTCGATCGTCAAATCTTTCCACAGCGTTTTCTCATCGTCGGTCAATTGAATTACCAACGGAACATCAAATGCCTCTTGAAGCCATCTGCAATGAAATTATTGCTACTTTTGCATCATCCATTTCCAACGCACCCGCTTCTTTCACTCCGCTACTTACTTCGTCACGATAAATGGCACGAGATGACCTAAATGCATCGAATCGGACGAAGGTCCGCGGCCGGTGTACAGGTAAAATTTTTTGCCCGCTTCCACTGCATTCAGTAGCGTGTGTAGGTCACGGTGCGAAAAGAATATACCACGACGGATCAGATGGTGAACCGGTTTTCCTGTGACCTTTTCCAGCCGCTCAATTAGAGCCGCATCGATATGTGAGCATCCGAAGCGTTCTGTACATTGTAAAGGGTGGGAAAAAAGGGTTACTGAACGATGCCCTGGGTAGTGACGTTCTCCAATAATATTCGTACGTACTTATCAACTTATCGTAATCGATTCCTGCATCGGATGTGCTTGTTACAGTCCACGGATCAACCACATCTTCTTCGACTGGTGCAGCCGCATTATTTTCGACCACGTTGTTGTGATTTTCTTCCAGCGTTAGCTGTGCCACGTCCGGTGAATTGCTCATGTTCTGTTGCCTTTAAAACGCTGCACTTTCATTCAAAAAGATGATCAACTCGCGATTTTTGTCGATAGTAGACGAGAAGTGATTTTCCTTGCCAACACACCGCGCTGCCGATGTTAACGTTATTGACAGCAGGATTGTTGTTGTGAGCTAATTGAACAATGACAGCATCCAAAAGCCCATTGGCACAATGGGTCGTGAACATGTACAAAAGCATCCGTGTCCTAAAATATGCGTGTGTTTCTTTCATCTCATTCGTGAACGAGGTAAAAGAAACACAATTTTGTACGAGATTTTGGCTTGTGAACTTGGAGCCTAAACTACGAATTCTTGAAAAGATAGCTCGTTTCAATGAAATAAAAGTTGTACTAAATCATTTTAACTGACAGCATCAATTGCTGCCAGCTAGTACGTGAATGTTCCACTACGAGACACAGCGGCGCTGCATCACCAACTGTCAATGTGTAAAATTAGAAAAGAACGAAAAGATAACCAAAAAAGAAACAAATTGTTTAACTAATGTTTTCCAGAGGAACTGTACGTGAAAATTTGTTAAACGCAGCGAAAACGGAGTATTAAAGTGTGACTACAACCAACCCGGAACCGGTCACGATGGCAACGGAGATAATGAAGGGGTACAACGATTTGCAGCAGGAGCTGGACCGTGCAAGGTGTAACCTGAAGGGCCTAAATGATAACATTCGGAGAATATTTGGACGCGATCCGGCCAATACGGAACAGTACAACAACAATGGTCGCGATGATGCCACCGGACCGTATGCCCCGAATGGAGGAAACAAAAAAAGTCCCATCACAAAGGAGCAGTACGATTCCCGCAAACGAAGCTCAGTTGGGTTCGATTCACCTCATGGGATGATGGGACCGCGCCGGGAGCATGGTAGAGCATACCCGGACCTTGGCCAGAATCCTGCCAAACGTCGTGCCATAGGAGAAACTAAGTCCGTTTTCAGCCGTCTGTCGGGACCTCCGAATCGTGATGTGGATTACGAAAAGCCCCGGATTTTTTCCCGCGTCATCAAGGAGCAACCTTCCAAAGAGGACATTGTGGCCGCTCAAGGTTCGGACGAACGGTCACGCGCTCGCAATCGTCGCATCTTCGGTTCACTGCTAGGGACGCTGCAAAAGTTCTCTCAGGAGGAATCGAAACTGAAGTCCAAAGAGGAGAAGAAAGCAATGATCGAGAAGAAGCTCGAGGAGCAGGAAAAAATGGAACGCGAAAACATGCTCAAGGAAAAGCAATGCCTGTTCACGGATCGCAAACGGCAACAATTGGAAATCCGTGCACTGGAAACGAAGGTGGCCATGCTGAAAGCGCTGGAAACGTGGGAAAACTCGAAACGGCCACTGCAGAACTTTATCAAAACTAAAACAAACCCACCGATTTACTACCTACCAAAGCGGATGAATGCTGCCATGGAAAAGAAACTGGCCGACTGCCAGCAGGAGCAACAAAGTAAGTGCAAAGGGATACGCTGTACATACTAGCAGCGGAAATTACTAACGAAGCGTTTGATTTATTTGCAGAAATAATGGAAGAAAAACGACAAGAAGTGATGGAAAGCATTGAAGCGGTGGAAGCACGGTTCAGAGCGGACATCAAATCGCTGGAGGAACACGACGCGAAGGATCGTTCCAATGTCGGTAGTTACGACCGGGTAAAGTCTACTGCCAATTTCGACGAAAGCACCGGCAGCGTTTCCAAGCATGATCGATCAAAGATGGATGAAGACGAAGAGGACGACGATCCGCACAGTTCGTATCACTACGAGCAGGACGAGCAGCTCGAAGTAACCGAGGGCCCTGCCTTACCAGCATCGATGGTGTCAAGGTTTAAAATTACGATCCATAACACTGACCATAAGCATGGTAAGTACGGTAAGCGAGGTGTGTGTAAATTTGAAAGCAATGTCCATTGATTAGCTGCTTCCTAATCGCAGATACTATCGAACGACGGGACGTTCCATCGGAAGAGTCGAAACCCATACGACTGCTGTCGTCGGACAACATGGAAGAAGATGCATCCGTTATGGAAATGGATGATGACTCGGAAAGTCTCAGTAGACGCAAAACCTCCATTGATCGTTCGTCGAAGAGCATTCAGATCACGTTCCGAGCGTCCAACCCGGATGGTAACTGATCGTATCGTGCGAATCGTTTGAAAAATACAGGAAGAAATTAGTCTCCGTATTAGTTCTTCCGATTTTGGTTTGCAAGAGCAGTACTACTCCGATTACTCGTAAAGCGCAGATCGTACCTGTTGCCTGTCATAATTGCAATAATTTGTTATCATTTTGAATCTAGTACTTTTCTACATGGTTTAGCATTTGTAGCGGATGTCTCAAGGTAGGGACCGTGCTGTAACAGAAGAACATTATTTTCGGTCGTGAAAAATTGCAAATCAATTTTATAAGGTGGGTTCCATGAAAAGTGTTGAATAAGTCTGACCACATAGTGAACTCGAAAATGCACCACTTAATCATGTGTTCAAATGTCACATGCAAGAATTATGTTGATTCAACTATTGGCAACTACAAGATAATTTGTAGTCGTGTGCTTTGAATTTGAACTAAAATTTAATTGTAAACCAATTCGGGATCTAATTCGCGTTCCAATCGTTTCAACCAATGCATTCTGATCTGGCGAGTATAGTTGATCGGTGTGGTACTTGCACGTTCGAATTCGTACTCTCATGCATATATAAAGAAGCTTTCGCGTTTCGTAAATCCATTTTTCTACGTTTTGTTTCACCGGAATGATGCAGAACACGCAAAGGTTTGGCTTTGTTGGGAATTAAGCATTCGAAGCATAACACAACAAAATGGTACGATTAATCTCTAGCCGTACGGTTCATTTACACGGTACACATGTTTTTGCTGCGTCGAATTGTACAGCTTACAACACCCGTATCGCTTGTAGCGTGTAGATTACCTCGTAAGATAGATGCTAAGAACGATTAGAAACGATAGGCAAAACTCAACGATAAACAGGTGTGCGGTTTTGTTATCGGTACTGCGAATCGTGAACCTAATTCAGTAAGTCATAATATTACANATAACACAACAAAATGGTACGATTAATCTCTAGCCGTACGGTTCATTTACACGGTACACATGTTTTTGCTGCGTCGAATTGTACAGCTTACAACACCCGTATCGCTTGTAGCGTGTAGATTACCTCGTAAGATAGATGCTAAGAACGATTAGAAACGATAGGCAAAACTCAACGATAAACAGGTGTGCGGTTTTGTTATCGGTACTGCGAATCGTGAACCTAATTCAGTAAGTCATAATATTACAAGTAGTAAATAATAAACCAGTTTTCATACTTCCCATAAACAGTGCACGTTTCGGATGGCTTCGGTTCCGCTGAAATCCAGCTGCATTGTAGGAAGCAAAAAAACGTTGACGTTATGTTTTTATTTTATCGTATTAGTATATGTACGTTTATTAACTATTCTGTCTTATGCAAAAATTTACAAGTTTTAAAAGCAAATACCTTCTCACTATTTCTTGCATTGATACTTATGTTGCTGCAGGATGTTTCAAACACGCTGCGCGCGCATATGTTGAATAATCGTCATTTCGTGAATGGTTAAATTTATTAAGCTACTCATTATTTGCTGCTTCCGATGCTTGCGACGCAGCAGTTCCTGTTCCTCCATTACAGCTAGTTTCACTAGTATTACCTATGGTGTTTTTTTTTGTTTGTATTGTTTAAAGTAACTTTTACACTTCCATCACTTACGCTTGTTACGGTGGCGAATCATGCTCAATACGTGTTTTTATTTCCCAATGCTAGTGGTAATTAAATCAACAGCTTTTACTCCCTGTGTAATCACAGTGCGGGTATTACTTGTTCGTTTGCTTTTGCTCGAAAGATGTTTGGGTTGGAGGTTTAAAAAAAAACAAATAATCCAGCAGAAAGACGTACGTTTACATGGCATTTGTCAGTCTTCGGCTGGCCGATACTCGGTACATTTAAGTTGGGAACATAAAACAAACAAAAAAAAATGCTCGCTACCATCGTGTGGACGGATTGAAACACTACACTGCGCCTGGTGGTATGCTATGTTCAGTACAGTAAGTCCCCATTGCAGAGTGCAGAGTGGATGAACGCGGCGAATGATAGATGGTACGTACCGGTTGTGCATAAGTTAAGCATGGTCCATTTCATTGCATTGCTTCTGCCGATGCCGTATGCATAGAACTTACATAGAACTTGAAATCTTTCGTTCGCTTGATTTGTTCGGTTGGACCAGAGATGGTGATCCAATTGCTCTAGACGCTCCGGCGTACGGAGTGTTTGTGTAAGCTGGTTAATATTAAAAACAAAAACACATACACCATTACGCATACACGCACGTTCGGTTATGTACAATTTCGCTGTGCGTATAGCGTTGCAATGCTCCGGCAACTTCACTCAAACCGATCGATCCTCATATTCGATAAGGCTGAGGAAGGAAAACGGAGGGATGCGGGAGGCAACCATTTTAAATTTGGGCAAGCGGTCTATTTTTGTTTGTCCTTGCACACCCACACAGCAATTGCTTTACATATTGCTCGGTGGTCCACGTGGCCGATGTCCATGCAGCCCGGAATGCCGTGAACCGGGCCGGCTGTGCACGATCGCGTAATGGTCCGAGTCGATGGGCAGCGACCGGTTGGAGTGGATCGTGCTGCCACCGCTCGTGTAGCCCTTGTTGTGGCCACCCTCGCGGCCACCGTGCAGCGAGTAACGCGATCCGTACTGTGAACCGTGCCAACTTCGGTACGGATCGTACTCTTCGATGATTGACGGTTCCTTCTCGATGATCTGTGAAGCGAAGGAATGGTTTTTACGTGTAAGCGTATCGTACAGCCGTATCGTGCCGCTCCAACTTACCTCAGTCTGTGCACAGCTGCAGCTCATCGCCGTACAGAGGAAGATGTTCATCAGTAGCATGATCAAAAACAGCACGCCGAGTGCGATCGTCAGCCACAGTAGCCAGTGCGGACGGATGCCAGTGTCGTCACAGATCGGTGAGATAACTGTTGGCAGAAGTAAGCAGGATCGAGTTAAAAACGATGATCCCTGATTTATTTGGCCTGGCACATCACTTACCAGGCGCGAAGGCAGGATCAATCACAAAGACGGTTGTGGCCGCCAGCAGCATACCATCGTCGACCGTACCTAAGGCACGGGCCGATTTGACGAACGCGTTCGCATCCCCGGTACAGATCGCGTCGTCCAGCTCGGGACAGCGCCCGTTACACTGCACCACATCGCACTGGAAGTGCACTTCCGAGCCTTCGGAAAATTTAAACATCGACATAATCTGTGCNGATTTATTTGGCCTGGCACATCACTTACCAGGCGCGAAGGCAGGATCAATCACAAAGACGGTTGTGGCCGCCAGCAGCATACCATCGTCGACCGTACCTAAGGCACGGGCCGATTTGACGAACGCGTTCGCATCCCCGGTACAGATCGCGTCGTCCAGCTCGGGACAGCGCCCGTTACACTGCACCACATCGCACTGGAAGTGCACTTCCGAGCCTTCGGAAAATTTAAACATCGACATAATCTGTGCCGTTGCGCTGGTACCATCTTCACTCGTACGGAACCGTGTCATCGTGTCATTTTTCAATGGGCAGCTAGATGTGTAGATGAACATAAAATTGTTACCTCATATTCTGATTGAAATAGTTAAAACAATCCAAATCAATTCTTACCCTCGATCGTCGATCAGCGCCACGGACATGTTTTTCTTGTTGAAGGCAAAGCAGTTCTTCACCCGAATGCCATAGGTGCCATTGGGGTTGGTAACTTCCGCCTTGATCGTGTACTCCCGGTTGTACACCGTTTCTCGCACACGCCGTCCAGTGCTGTCGAGGAACTTCAATGCCACCGCACCACTGTCATCCCTGCAGACAAGGTGTTCAATTTAGTCAAAAAAAACACAATACATTAGAGAGCAGTTGCATTTAAAATGGTACCGATGCGGTTTGTGCATCCTAATTCCCTTGCCCTTGTCTATGAGCTAGCGAGATTCTGCATTTAATCCCACGTACTGTAGTGACTGATCGATGAAGACATTAGCAAGCGGATCCGCCAGAGTCGGAAATAAACGTAATGCGTTGGAAACGTACGCCAAGTACGCATACACAGCGATGCTACTCAATAAGGACAGGATCATGAGCGTTACCACTTTACGTAGCTTCCCCCTTCCAATGTCCCCCCCCCCCCAAAGGTCTCCCAATACCCCAATGATTGTGGGGGTTGCCTCGAACCAATCCAAGTTGCTGCAATATTCATGAAGGCCACTGTCACGGATTGTACGCTCGTTCGATTGCCTGCTCGTAACGATGCCCATTCCGTATGCCAAACTGTGATCGAACGGGGTCGACGGTTTTGCAGAACGTTCCATAAATTGTACACCTACTAAAAAGTCTACTCTCACTGTGCCCAACACTGGGCATCTGGTGTGAGTGTGAAACACACGCACCAAGAACGATCATGACACGTTTCTATCTCATTAGCACTAATCGCGCCCGGGTGGCGTAATATCGCTTCGACATTCCCCCCATGCTTCAAAGCGCAAGCGATCGCCTGTGTGTGTGTGTGTGTGTGTGTGTGCAAAACTGCACCGTCATATGGTAAAATGTGCTACGGAAAGAGATACGCATGCATGCACCTTCCCCGATATACTTACCTAGCGAATCCTGTTTTGCCGCATGTGATAACGTAGAATTTGTCGTCCGCCAGCTCCAACGTTTTGTGCACACGGACCGCCAGCTGTACGGAGCGTTCTTCCGTGCGCTGCAATTGTACCGGCGAGTGGTTTGGGATCCAGCATCCAGCGTGCCATCAGGAAACAAAACAGAGAGAAGAACACAATTTGCCAAACGGTTAGGAATGGGGCTCGTTAAAATGTAATAACAAATTGTACAAACCCCCCCTTCGGTGTGACAGCTTTATGAGCTGTTATGTTATGCGATGAAACTTCGCACGATCGGACGTGTTATTAATGAGTTTGGTTAATAGGCAGCAGCCAGCATTAGGCGGAACGGGCGAACCGTCTGCTAAATGCAACGAACAGCGTATGTGTAAGCGTTAAAATGTGTTTGTAACGTTGTGAGAGCTTCTACTATACATCTGCAAAGGAGACTTGCGGACAGAAACAAAAGACTTCACCGTAAGCGACGAACCCTTCTCGAAGTTTGGATGTTTGTTACTGTAACATATCAAAAGTGTTCCTACTCTGAGAATAATATTTCGCTAGGAAAGCTTCATGCTGATGGCCTGGCCAGGCCGTAGTACTACCAGCTTTAACCTTTCCAAATTTAAAGCGAACAAAAGCCCAAATCTGGAACGCACTTGTTCAAACGTTGCGCTGAAGTATCATCGAGCTTCCCTCAAACACGAGTTCGAGATCTGCGCGATCTCCCTCTAAATCCTCCTCCTTCTTCCACACACAGATCGTGTGCCTCCCTGGTCCCGCAGTGCTTGAGAAGAAAAGGGTGGAAATGTTGTTATTACTTTCCCTGCTTCAAACCTGGGAGTACGGAACGGTCGGACGGTGACCTAAAAATTTGCAAACCCAGCAACGGCATGTGAAGGGCCGGCCACGCTTACGCGATGGTTCGAACGTTTCTTCTTTACGCCGCCAAACTTTTCACCAGAAATGGTGAAATATTTTGAGCAGGAATTTCCAACCCTCGCACCGGTTGTCGTTCGGTTGCGGATGAAGTGGAATGCCATAGCCCATCGATCGAACACACTTCAAAATCGAGTGTCACGAACGAAACCACGTAATTGGACCACGTCTAATGAGCCACTCAGCAACACCCATCGGAACGACGCTGCTGGGCGTTAGGTGGTGCTTCATAATTTGGAATTGATTTTCAATCTCTTCCAACTGCCAACCGGGCTCATTTCCGCCGAACACACATGACCTGAAATCCATTGCGATGAGACCCTTTCCGTGGCTCATCTTCCCAAACGGTGCGCCCTCGTCGATTGAATGGTCGGCTTAAACGATCGCATATCGATGCGTACGTGAAATGTGTGTTTGGCCTTGCGGCATAAATTAAGACCGGCACGCCAGTAAGGTGCGGAGTCTTGACGGATCTTTTCAAGCATTATTGCGTCAATGCGGGCGTTCTATGACCTTCGCCTGCGACCTTCATTGTAAATTGTAGCAATCAAAAGGGTTTTGCAGCTGGGCGCACATAACATCGTACCATCGTTGCATCTTCGGGTCTCAGCCCATGAGACTGGGTTTGGGTTTGGGATAATAAAAAAAATATATAAAACCATCGCGTATAGCCCTATCGTGCAATGGCGCAATAACAAATCATCGCATCGATCAGGTGCAGTGTTGTGGTGCAGATCGGTTCTTTGTTTCCCGAACTGCTGCTGCTGCTGATGCTGCTCCTCCTACACAAGCGATCGCAGTTGACTGGCACTGGCACAGGCAGTACATCAGTAACTTGCAGGCGTTCAGTGAACGTCGATGAATAAGTCATCAGCCGCATGCCGCTTAAAAGCTTTTGCCCGATTTTAGCCCCGAGCGGCTAGCTTTCGAGGGCCTCATTGCTAATGATGAGAACCTTTTGTCGGTTTGGGGATGCAACGAGCAAGGCGAAGCATATATCTTGATGTTTCTTCTACACCCCCCCCCCTCCCCCCTGGGGGAGGGAAAAACAGTGACCCCTGTCTGGAAGAAATGACTTCCACCGGCAGGGATGCAAGCGATGAACTCGTGCCGACAACGCCCCGAACGACGCAACAGCACATACGTTACACGCATCGAACGCTCGAAGAACGAACCGAAACAACAAAAGCCACCAAAAGCGAAAGTGAAAAAGCATCTCAAGCAATTATTACGCGCTCGAAAGGCGTCCGTCCGGCGGTCGGGATCGGCTAGGGGGAAAAGTCGATCGATGAAGATTGATTTCGCAACCGATTGTGCAAAAAAAAAAAAAGGTGACCGATCGATCGGACGGTTAGACGAAGATAAATAAACGAACACACGCTGACAGCGATGCGATGCAATGTGGCTACGCACGTTCGGTACGTGCTGTCAGCAAATCTGTTGGCCGTTTTTTCACCCCCTTTTTTACTTCAGCCACTTCATGCATACCGATTCCAATCGTTGTCATCGGATTGGGAAGGATTGCAATCGATCGATCGAGTGATCGAAGGTACGAGGGTCCGTTCGTTCACTGAGGCCGTACATATCGTCCGGGAAGTTGTGTGCCCTTCCGCTGAGAAGCGTGGAAAACTTTCTCCGGAGATCAATTTACAATGTCAATGCGTGGTGTGTTTATTTGTGTAGTACTGGTTGCGTGTGTTTTCCTTAAGCAACATTGACAAGGGTTAGCGCAGTCGGTTCGGTTTATTGGTGCCGGTATGGCATGNGGATTGCAATCGATCGATCGAGTGATCGAAGGTACGAGGGTCCGTTCGTTCACTGAGGCCGTACATATCGTCCGGGAAGTTGTGTGCCCTTCCGCTGAGAAGCGTGGAAAACTTTCTCCGGAGATCAATTTACAATGTCAATGCGTGGTGTGTTTATTTGTGTAGTACTGGTTGCGTGTGTTTTCCTTAAGCAACATTGACAAGGGTTAGCGCAGTCGGTTCGGTTTATTGGTGCCGGTATGGCATGTAGTGCTAATGCTGAGTGAGTTGCGTTAAGTCATTTGATTAATGATATTAGCGATGTTTCTTAAACGTACATGGAGCTTATTATTGCTGTGTGTTAATTGCTTATTTTTTCCTGATTTAGATTTTCTTTTTTATAGCACAATAGTAACTAATTAGCTGTTGTGATGCTGTGCTACACTGTACGCGAGTATACATTTTTAATGAGTCAAACTAAGCAGAAAGTTTTTATAAGTACTTTTTAAGTTCTGCATTAACTAAATTCTCGGGGGTGGTGGTGATCGGGGGTCAAAAAGTGACCACCACAGATCGACTTCGGGGTTCACTTTTTGGTGTCTAGGGACCATTTTAAGCACTTTTTGTAAACATGGGACAAAAAAATTTGACTTCCCGACGGGGGGGATTTCAATCTTTGGATCCGAATCCTTCTTGGGATTCGAGTCCCCGAATCCGAATCCCTCATTGTGGTAGCAAGTCGCTATAATTAAGTGCTTGATTTAATTAAAACAAAGTAATGAAAAAAAACATTTTATTTATACAACAAATATTCCTGTTTTTTATATGTTAAATATAAATATACTAAAAATTTTATAAAAAGTTCAAAATAAAAAGTTCAATAGCGATCGTGCAATCCTACAATTCAACAGTATTTTCGTATGCCACGTAAGAATAACGCTTCAGCTTAGTATATTGCATCAATAAATGGCAAGACGCTCATATTTGTAGCCAATGATACAAAAACAAAAAAAATATTCAAGACAATATCGAATCCTTATGTAATCGCAATCGGATCTCAAATAGCAAAACCAAAATGCTTTCCCGCTCTGTCAAACTAACAATCATATCTGTGCAAAAGCATGTTGATTAGGATCTCTTTCCTATAGAATCCCAATCCGATCGAGAATCCCTATAGAATCCCAATCCGATCGAGAATCCTTATAGAATCCCAATCCGATCGAGAATCCTTATAGAATCCCAATCCGATCGAGAATCGCTATAGAATCCCAATCGGATCAAATCCCTATAGAATCCCAATCGGATCGAATCCCTATAGAATCCGTCAAATGGGATCCAATCCGATCAAATCCTTTAAAGGATCGAATCTTCGAATCTTCCGAATCCCAATTTTCTCAACACTACAAAAAACTTTGTAAAATGCTTTTAAAGGAATAATCTTTTACAATGTTAGTTGACCTCACCAACTGTTGAACTCGTAAACAAACGTTAAGCTCAGTGCACTCACCATGATGGTCATCTTTCGGGTCAAACACCCACACCAGATGTCCCAATGTGTTTAACCTCATCCGTGTTTGGGTCATGGGTGGCCATTGCAATTGGTTCACAATACAAACACACAGACACACACATGCACAGACACAGGGACATCATACAGTTGCGATAAAATTTGCATCAACACTAGTGCCGAAAGCATGCCGCTGAACGTGCGCAGACGGTTGTGCAGCAGCGTGCATAATGCAATTTATGCGGAACAATGCAATTTATGATAATGGATTACAAATAATGGTACCATGCGAGCGTGCCCTTGGCGTTCCTCCGGGATAATGTTGCGACCGGAAGGTAAAACGCGTGCGACCTACAAAATCGACCCGTGGAAGAATAATGGACACGGCCCATCCACCGCCCATTGCTTTGGTGGACGTCCGTGCCCTTCCATCTTTCCCCTTTCTCCCTACAACCCTCCCCCCCCCCCCTCCCACCTTCAATTTTACTTCATCGCAGCAGAATAGAATCTGGTAGGGTGATAAATTTTCGGATTCGGACAAGAATTAGCACAGCACTGGTGGTCAGTGAGGCAGTGGTTGGGTTTTTCATGTTTTTTCCTTCCTTTTCCTGGCTTTGTACCACCGTGGAAAAGATTTCCCGTTAGCGTGACCATTAATCGGGCTCCACACGGTGACCCAGAAATGGACACACGGTGGACGCTTGGAACGAGTGCATTCGGTGCGGTTCGGCCAGCTGATTGGGTGAAAATTCTGATAAAAATTCCACCCGCTGCGCAAATACAATGCGCCAATCATCAGTGGTTGAGCTGCATGGAGAGTTTATTTTTATCTCCTACAAATGTATAGTTCTTTAGCTATTTTTTTTTTGTTCTTCTCAACCATTTTGCTGGCGAACATAAATCAGCCAGTGTTCTTGATTAGACAGCAAAATATCAACCTTTTTCTCGTAAGCGCAGCGTCAATATTGTATTCTGTTCACGTGCCAAATCCATCTTATCGGGGAGTAATTTGTTTCCTTCGAGCTATTTTCCTTTCCTGGTCGATTGTGCATTATCAATCTGGCAGAAAGCCACCCATTACACGTGCAGCCGGAGCTGCATGCAATAGTTTACGTGCCGTTTACCGCAAAGCAAGACGCATTGCACTGTGGCGTCGTGTTCGAGACGTTGCTCGCGTACATTGTTTTGTTGCATTTTGCACTCCCGTAACCGTTTGGCAGGTAATCGCCTGTTTGGTGGGCAAAACGTGGCCAAACGCAAAGCTTCCGGTAAGCGTATCCAGCCAGATGTTACTTCACAGCTCGGCTGCCACCAGGAATCGGAATCGGAACGGTTTGTTTGCGTTTCTTTATAGCCGTAAGTGGTTTCGTGGTGCTGACGGCACCACGCGTTGTGAGACTGTGCGACGAGAGCGTTTGTATCATGCTCTTGAACCGCACAGAAAAACGAAAGATTTAAACGATCGCAAGAAAGGGAAGCGTATTTTTACCCATAATTGAAATAATTTAATAATTGCGTGTAACAACACGTGGAAAACGCACCGTGAATTAATCATTTTAAATGACTTTTTAATATGTAATGTTTGTACAAGAGTGTGTCGTAACACTGGCACAAACCATGCTTTAGAGTAGCCATTAACGGCAGCAGAGGATGTTTGTGGTTAATTTTAAATAATTGTAACATGATGCCCTTAAAACATTCGGCATAAGGTAGCTTATGCAGGAATGCCCTTCCGGGTGCTACACCCCAGCAAGGAATCTTCCAGCAAAATGCATGCAAGTATGCAATTTTCTTCTGCTTCACCAATCCACCACTTTCGTACCCGCTGCGTATCCTCGAGCGACAGCCAAATGCTGCCACATCAACTCCCATTTCTAGGGCAGCATTTTTACACAGCCACAGGAGAGTACGGCGTGGATTCAATTTATTCCCGTAATTCTTTTAATGCCAAATCGGTAAGATCCGGCAAAATCCCAAAACTGGGCACACACATAACCACCACTGCTGGAAGTGTTTTGGGAAGGATTTTACACGGCACACAGTGATCGGCACCGATAAGTGTTGGTGGAAAATTGTAGCCCTTTTTTCCGCCTGTCGGAAGCATTTAAATCGCAATAACCATCTCAATCGATGTGCGCGAAGGCGATTTAGTGATCTTGCCGAAGCGACCGCTTGCGCAGAGTGAATGGGGAACCACACTTTTCACCGTTCGGTATCGGTGGCATCGATCGTGACCTTACATCACCCCGAATGCTCTGAATTAGATGGTCACCCTATCGTGAGCGGGAGATGCGATCGAATGGGGCGGTAAAGCCCTGTGCTTTGATGATGGTCATGATCACGATCCCGACACACCCTCTTGCGGTTAGAAAAGGGGTTGAATGGAAAGAAGAAAACAAAAACACACACACACACATAGAACAGAATCATTCCATTAAATGGGAGTGAGATTAGGTTTAATCGTGCTAAATCAGAGTCAGTTTGGTTCGGCATCTGAACGAAGCGTGGTTTTTAAAGGAAGTATCTTAATTAAAGCTGTGAAATGTTTTCCTTTTAGCAACCGTTTATCTTAATTTATACTAATTTCAATCCCCAAACATTATTCGCTATTAGATAAGGTCACATGGGAGGTTATATTAAACTCTTTCATCGTTGGTACAGTTATGGGCATAAAATAGTGAACAACTTTTTATTTTAAAATCCCTCACAATTGTTTGGGTTTGTAACAGAGGAAACCTAATTTTGCCATCAGCAATCATAAAAGCATGTTGAAGTGTAAATATGTTTTTATAAAGCTTTTTACTTGAATATCATATTCACCTAGAATCTAGTTCTCAGCAGGTTTGAATTAGAATTTCAAAATTATTTGTTTAAATAATTTTAAAACATAAAAATTGTTGCCTTGTAGAATCGCCCACAAATTATCGGTGATATTCAGTTTCGAGATTACTTGAGGATTTTGTAAACGGAACGTCTACTCCCGTTGGAAAAAAAACTGGAAGAAAGTCTTGATATTTGATGAGTTTCAAAATCTTGAAAATCTTGATAGTTTGCTAAGAGTCGTGTTTACTTTGAGAAAGGGTTTTCCAATTCACTACCTTGATATTGTACTTCCCAGCGAAATTCACCGCTTAGCACATGTTCACTCCAAAATAGACAAGAATTAAAAGCAAAATGATGCCAGCGGAGTGCTTTATTTTGCCGATCACTGTATATCGTCCCATCGTGCTGGTGCTTTGTAATGGCGTTACAACATTGTAAAACGCTCCCTGTCAGGATACACGATTTGTGCCATCAATTCCACCCAATTGACAACCCTGATCGAGCGGTTCGGGCGTGATGGTTGGACAGCCTCTCACGCGTGTCCCGTATAACCCGGGAAGCCGTTTATCTGCATTACTGCAAGCGAGAAGTTCGCGTCAATTCGCCATTCGATGTGCACACACCTCACACTCCAAGCGCCATTTTAATTAAGAATATAATAGTAAAAAAAATATTATTACTACCAGCATGGAGCACGGAAGGTACTATTCTATAAAATGGACATTAATCAAAATAGAAGAAAATTTATTTTAAAGAAAATGCAATGCAATGTGCGTGCGTAGAATCATGTGAGTAGCCATGCCGACCGGATGCGTTCATCTTCACAGTACATTAAACATTAACACCATCCAATTTTGTTTCACACTTCGGCCCTCGCGATCGTTCGTTCGTTCGTCCGCTTCGATCGCATTGCAAAGGAAGAAGGATGCTTTTAACATAAACACTGTAACGCCTTTCGGGTAGTGCATCGTCGGGTGTCCATTTCGCAGTCAGTTTGACAGCTCCATTCTCCGGGACGCAGCACGTTAATCAATCAAGTTGCGTTTCATTTAGCCAGCCGGCCGCTCCGCCATTCGCAAAGTTGCCAACCCCGGTTGTACTAGGGCAAATGGAACAAATGCGTACGGAAAAGGATTTGTACGATTATGCATTATAGTACAAGAAGAATTAACTCGACGCCGCTGCCGTGATTACAGCGTACGCTCAAGGACATATGTGCATACCTGAGAGCCTTGTAAATGAATCCTTGGCAGAAACATCGACGTACCTGACGATATCGAGCCATGGATGTCGAAGAAGGCTTTCCCCGTTTCTGTGCATACCCGATCATAGAACAGCCAGGCACGTTGGACACTCGATTGAAAGCGATTGATTGTCCGTCGGTTCGTGCGTTTCGAGCGAAACGTCCGCCAACCAGTAACTTCTTGCATCCCTGTGTGTGCGCTGATTAATGCACCTCGAACGTGCATCCCGGGTTTGCCGCACATTATTCTTCTTAATTACGTTCGATTTCCCGCCGTGTTGATTTAAGCGTCTCAATCGCTATCATTGGCTCGTTTGGTGGTTACGGTTGACGCGCTATTAATTATCTCTTTGCGTTGCACGGTACGGTGAGACGTCGCAACCGTCGCAACGCGATGCACCGAGCCCATTTCATAGGAAGCCGGGTGACTAACGTGTCTATTATCGAGTGTACGACCATCGTGCAAGGTTGGCGATCGGTACGGCAACGACAATTAGCATTAAATCAATTGGCTCCGCGTGCAGCGCACAGGATGAGTACGGTTCTGATTGCAACTTAAACGTAACGTCCATTAGAAAACCATCGCACGGTTTCGCCTTTTTTGTTTTGTATCAGCCGGTGCCGTTTCAGGTGGAATGTTAAGGTCATGCCACAAATGGAGCAACGAATTTGCTTCCGTTGAAACGTGTGCAAAATTAAATATATTGCAAACAATTGGGGAATTGCTAATGAGCGCCTGAATGTAGGCTATCCGTTGCACACGTAAAGAAGTTTTGTTAAAACGCTGTTGTCACACCATTTGTCCAAACATTCGTACGATTGTCATTGAAATGTGGTGTAAAGTTCAACCAGCAACCGAAAAATCCGGTTTTGGAAAATGTCAAACCAGACTGTTACGAACATTTCGGTGTTGAAAATAGTTCGATCAGCTGTGGGAAGATCACCTCGGTGCAATCGCCGCGAAGCAAGGGCCATACCTGTTTATCACCCTACTGGTTCATTTCCTGTACGATAATCGTGCTTTGTTCGTCCCTCATTAGGGCAGGGATCGATTCCGCCCGCTGCCTAACGTTATACGGGCCCGTCTCCGTCGACGATTCGGCGTGATTCAATGCACGATCAAACACGATCGAGCATGCGAAATCTAAAGAACGTCTAATGAAGAATCAGATCACTTGCCCATTACCAGACACCCTCGCCACCCTTTCACAACGTCCCCCAGTTTTTTTTCTCCCCAGCCGGAGAAAGTAAACTAGTTCAGCGTAATAAAGTGCAAGCTATGCTGGCAAACAACAAAATACGACGGATCTAATACGGACGTCCAAAAGGGCACAATCATACCACTAATGTACACCGGCAGTTTAGCCATCGTTCGTCACGTTATCTTGGCCCAGTTATTGGCGAAATAAACACAACAACAAAAAAAGCAGTCTCCTACAGAAAACTACACACCAGTCCCAGCTAGTGCTGCTAGCTTGTTGCATCGGCTTGTTGCATCGGCTTGTTGCAGTGGTTTGTGTTTCGGGGCCGAAGCTGATCATTAGGGAACAAATTACTGCATCGCCACCATCGTCATCGTCGCGGTTCGGGGCCAGCTGGCACACCGGTTTGCAGGACCCGTTCGGTTGCGATTGCAGGCCCACTGGAACGGATTAATCTGTTCGTTCTACTTTCATCACGAATGGCAGGGACTTGGCCGCAAATCCGAACCACGCTAACCCATTTCCGGGTTAGCCTGGCTACCCGGCCGGGCAAAGCCGTTCCAAAAAAAAAAGCTGCCACCACGATGAACGTTGTGCAAAGCGGCGGTCAATCCCGGCCACACAAAGCCTGCTCGGGAGTTCGTGACTGTGATCGGTGGGCGGGATAGGCGCGAGTTTTGGCCGAGCACAGGTGCAGGCGTACCGGGCGAGTAAAACACACACACTGGTAATCGTTCGCAATCACGACCTGTCAACGATTTTTAGGGTGGTTAGGTAAGATTGGACCTTTTGCCTGATGGTGGTTCGTCGGTCCCTTCTCATGGGTGGCGTCGTTGAATTTATAATTCACCATTAAGCACCAGCAGAAGGCACCCGTTTACGACGACCTTCCCAGCGAGATGCGAGACACCTGGAACGCTGGAATCAAGTTCAACCAATCAATCACCTGCGATCGAACACAAAAAAAGGCCGCAACGTTACGCAAACAGACATGGGCGGCGTTCGCGTGTCATTCGATTTGATTTTCCAATTATCATACGGATCATACACAGCCGTGCCGTGGCGGAATCTTTACGACAATGGTTGTGCCGGTTGCGCTGATTAGGTTTAATTTAATCAAAACGCTCAAACCAATTCGTTCCCATTTCGGGCGCTCCGCTCAAAGGAGAAGGTGCATGTATGTTACAACTGCACTGCGAAAAAGAAAAGAAAAAACCGATCACGATCTTCACCCCAACAAGGCTGCCGTGACTGTGTGGTTCCTGTTTGTGGCTTCACCCAGTAACATTGTGCGCGATTTGTGGGCCTAGCCCTAGCGTATGGCTGCAAGCGAGCGAGATCACAATCTTTCCCGGGGCTTTGGCTGTAAGTCAAACTACAGTTGCGTTGCAGCGACTGCAGTGCTGCACTCCACAATTAAAACGTTCTATCGGAAGCACTTAAAATATAGGTCTCTAATGAATGGTCGAAATGTGGAAAAACCGAAAACTCAAGCTCGCATGATACGGAACCGTTGGGGAACCGGGTTTTGTAATGTTTGACGCCGGACACGGATTCTCCATCATCTCCCGTACCTGTTAACCCTGGCCGGTGGACCGGATTCGTGCGAACTGGTATGCTTGTAAGCCGCCGAGTCAAATTAAGGTCATCCGAGCCCGAGCGTGCCGGGCGGAATGTTCTGGATCGGGCATCGGGCTGAATGTTTCGCTTATTTCTTACTTTGCCATCCTTGTCGACAGCGATTAATTGGACCGCGATTGTGATGCGATCCGGCCGGGAGGGGTGTACACCCGTCTGCTGGTCACCGTGCCGCACCAACCACAAACCTTTGTGACCCTTTGTTGCGGTCACACGGCCGCATGAAGTGCGCACATCGTGTGGGTACGCTTGCGATTCGATTAGGTCCTGCCAAAACCCATCAGCGTGCTTATTGTTATCTTTGAGCAGTGTTTGACCCGTTTCCAGCGTAATAGCGCTAACATCACCGAGCGTACCAATTACTCAGCGAAAATAAAAAAAAACGAGAGGAAAAAGGGGTGGTTTTGAGGAGGGTTGCAATGGAGGGGAAAAGGGGATGGTGGAACATTAGGGCGCAAGTATATTCCAAGATCAAAACCACCATTTATTGATACAATACGACACAATAGCCATTGACCCAGTCCGGGCCGATTTGGTGGCTGCTCATATTAACATGGCGGTGAAATTAGTATCTCACGACTGAACCGGCTCGTCCGATGTTATCTCACCACGCGCCAACAAGCTCACTTAATAGACCGTTGTCATCGTCAGCGTCGCCATCTTCGTCGTACGTTTACAACCGAAGGTTTTGGGATTTAACTTTCTCACCTTCTTTCAACCGTTCGTTGACGTTTGTTCGTGCCGGGACGGTTAGAAAGCAAACCGAACTGGTGATGTTTTGATGAGTAGTAGAAACCAACAACAGTGACGGCAATGAAGTTCTGCTATAATTTCTGCCTAAGCAGTGAGAAAAATAGGGTTTTCCACTAAGCAAACATTACGCCACAAATCCATTTCGTTTGTCGCATTTCATTGCGAATTGTCGTTTTTTCAGTTGGAGTTTATCAAAGGAACCATTTTCTAAAACGCCACTCAAATTGTGTGTGGTCAATGGATAATCATTTGTTGTTTTCCGTGTAGTTTAATTTGCGAATGAAGTAGAGAGAGAGAAAAAAAAATGCATAACCTTCTGTTACGTTTTATCCGCCACATTTTGTCTATTGGTGCATTTTCCATTCCGTCGATACCGTCCAGGCGGCATCGCAACGCTCACTCACCAATTCACGTCTGCTGCTATTGTGCAGCAAATGCAGTTTATTCTATTTCACCATAATGTATCCAGGGTGCACAGGGCGTTTTTTTTTTGGTGAGGCGGGAAATCGATTCAAGCCGGGGGTTTGCATTTTTCCATACAATAGCAATCACTTGGACTCGGTTGGATCGTTATCTTGCATGTGGTGCCAACCGCTCGATATAACAGATCGACAATGGGAACAGGAGAGAGAGAGAGATCGAGAGACTATGAATGTGTTTAATGTTGGCTCTATATTTCAATTTCCGCAATAATCGGAACCCCGGGAGACTGAGTCCGCCTGCCCAGTCATGATTGTGGCCCGATAGCCCGACACTAAAGCGGCATCAGCGTTGGCAATCGATCGGCAAAATCCGAAACCCGTCTACACAGATCAATGAACACCGTGAGCGTGTTCGGACTGGCTGGATTTGAATAAGTGAAGTGATCCACCCAATCCAATGTGATCGACCCTTCGGGCATTGGAATGTAGCGTTCCGTAGCTGTAAACTATGGGATGGAGAAAGAGTGCAGCTTCCCTGGGAAAATGAAAAGCGACACGTAATCTCTTCATTTTGCACATTCCATCCGTGTACGTGCTGGAACGTTCCAGGTGTACCGCCTCTTCTACGCGGTAGGATAATTAGTGCCGAGCGGAAAACCGAGCGTTAGAGAAGGTTAGCGTGGCAGGGTAACGTCCCAAGAATGCTCATCCGAAGAATCACCCAACGTTCTGGATGAGGCCCGGGGTTCGTTTGCGCCGACTCCCATCGTCCGAAGACGATGACAAGCATTCCCGCGGGACTCGGTACCGACGGTACGCGGGAAGTCCTTGAACGTGACAACCGCAGCCAGCAATGCACCCGCTTTGCCGAATGGTTGGCTCTGTCGTTTGGTTTTACGCTTGTCACTTCAAACCGTCAACCGGCGCGGTTTGACAAGTTGTCGCACATCCACGATGGCCATATTTTGCACCACCATCTCCACCACCTTATCCTCTTCTTTTCCCCACTACCCTCTTTGCACTCTCCCTTCATCCAGCCACAGCCAGACGGCAATTAACATTCACCGAATGGGAGACCCGTGCGCGAGTCCTGTTTTGCTGTTTGCTTTAACGTTCGACGTCTACGCGTTCAAGTGCAGTTGGCTACGTTGTATCGCCACTAGAAACCGAACCTGATTACCATTCCTGAAATGGCAGCGGGAGAACAGCAACGACACGAAAGCCCGGCCCGATTGTAGCACCGTTTGGTGACCGCTCTAAATGATCGCAAATGATCACAATTGCTGTCAATTATGCTGGTGGCCGAAGGTGATCATCGGGGGGATCGATGATTTATGTGACGAAATCGCACTGTGACAGGGCGAAGCGTTTGTCTTTCGACCCATGCTGCGCCGCTCACAACATTCCGCGCGAGCGAATCAGTCGACTGTAATCACGTGCAACGATGTATGATGATGATGATGATATTTGCGCGGATCAGGCTAAACGAGCGTCCGGCGTGCGTGAGAATCAGCGCGTTAGGATGGATGCGCGTAAGCAGCATTGCGGTATGTTGTATTATGTTTTATTTCATAAAAAGCGAAAATTTACATTTCGTCACGTACGTGTGTGATACATTAATGATACTGTCATAAATCGACTTGTTTACGAGGAAAGCAAATTTTGATATAAAATTGAGCATTTTCTTTGTAACTTATGCCGAACTAGTACGGCAAGTGGACATAATTTTCGATACATTGTACATTGTATTGTATTCAACATATTCCTTTTCGAATTAATGGTTCTCTCTCTCCCTCTCTCTCTTTGGCTTAACGACCAACTCCCGGGTCATGCCGGCCATCAAATGGCTTACTAGACACTATTAGATACCACGTAGTTGCATAGTCAGTGCTCATTACGCGGGAACGGTCCGGATGGGATTTGAACCAGGTCCGGTCGTGTTTGGGACCTAGTGCCGTTGCCAAATACACCACCGGGCCGTCCCCGAATAAATGGATAAGATTCAGTAGTATCTTCCAAATTTGTTTGGTGAATTGTTGGAATTATTGTGTTTTTTTAATATTGATTGTCACATGATCACCATAAAAATCAATGGATCATGATTAATGTCAAAGGATCATCATTTATTGCAAACAATTCAGATGATATTATAAATTAGACACTATATATGACAAATTCCAATCACTAAGCATCAGATGACATCACAACGACAGTTCATTCTCATTTAAGTCAATCAGTGATTCTGACTATTTGATTAAAGATTCTGATAACATCAGCTTTACACTGCAAATAAATGTTCACACATGTGCAACAAACATCATAAATTTTAAAAAAATGTAATTGTCTGTAAGCGCCAATTTGTCCTTGCATTATTCATGGACAGGAAATCCTTTGCAAACTTCACTGCACATCGATCGTGATTTCCAAAATCGACAAAAAAAAACTGCACAACCGCTGGTAAACATGAGTGAACCGGTCCCATTACACGGAAGTAGTCGCCCCAAAACTCGGTACGTGATCGCGTCCAAACAACGAACGCATCGCGGAAGTTTGCTCCACACACTGTTGACAATAGCGCCTTCCGCTTTCGCTTTCGGCGACTCGGTGGGCTGGGCTGGGCGCCCGGTGACACTGCTTCGGCCTGCTACCTCCACAAACTCATTAATAAAACAAACGAACGATCTGGCCACACTCCGCCCAAATGAAGACGGGTGCGTGACCGTTAGTGTAACCAGCTATCAAAGCTAAGCATTAAAACAAGCCAGAAAATGAGATTGCTTACATCACCACCACTCACGTTGCTGACGAGAATGCCACAGTACTCGCTGTTGCCGGACTTGGCGAGCAGGTTGAGGCTGAGCCCGAGCGATGCCGATCCGTTACCGAAGGTCATGCAGGCCGGTGTCCGAAAGTCTCNATCATCATTTATTGCAAACAATTCAGATGATATTATAAATTACATCACAACGACAGTTCATTCTCATTTAAAAATCACTGATTCTGACTATTTGATTAAAGATTCTGATAACATCAGCTTTACACTGCAAATAAATGTTCACACATGTGCAACAAACATCATAAATTTTAAAAAAATGTAATTGTCTGTAAGCGCCAATTTGTCCTTGCATTATTCATGGACAGGAAATCCTTTGCAAACTTCACTGCACATCGATCGTGATTTCCAAAATCGACAAAAAAAAACTGCACAACCGCTGGTAAACATGAGTGAACCGGTCCCATTACACGGAAGTAGTCGCCCCAAAACTCGGTACGTGATCGCGTCCAAACAACGAACGCATCGCGGAAGTTTGCTCCACACACTGTTGACAATAGCGCCTTCCGCTTTCGCTTTCGGCGACTCGGTGGGCTGGGCTGGGCGCCCGGTGACACTGCTTCGGCCTGCTACCTCCACAAACTCATTAATAAAACAAACGAACGATCTGGCCACACTCCGCCCAAATGAAGACGGGTGCGTGACCGTTAGTGTAACCAGCTATCAAAGCTAAGCATTAAAACAAGCCAGAAAATGAGATTGCTTACATCACCACCACTCACGTTGCTGACGAGAATGCCACAGTACTCGCTGTTGCCGGACTTGGCGAGCAGGTTGAGGCTGAGCCCGAGCGATGCCGATCCGTTACCGAAGGTCATGCAGGCCGGTGTCCGAAAGTCTCGCGCGTGCACCACACCGTTGTACGGGCCGGCGAACTGGATCTTGATGTTCATCGTGCCGGACTTGCAGGTGGCGGTCACATGCGGTGCGAACTCCGTGTCCTGACCCGTGGCCTGTTTTTGGGGAGAGAGAAAACAACAAAAAGAAAAAGAAGGAGATAAGCATTTAGTGTCAACGGAATCGGAGCGAACAAAGCATGATAACAGAAACTAAGGAAGAGAGAAACAATGTGTTGCAGGAACTGTACGAGAAATGATTTATTACACGCCGTCCGTCCGACAAACTCGCCGCGTGCAATGATTTTAATTTTGGGCTTTTTAATTAAAAACAATCAACCCACAAACCCCAGCTACATTCCTGCAGGAAACGTTCAGCATTTTATGCAAATGCCAAACGGTCACCGGGTAGTGTCAGTTGTAACTTTGAAAACGTTAATTTCCGTAACGATGGCTGCGGAATGCTGTCGTGCTGTGAGATTTAACTTTCACCGAACGAAACGTTCACCCCACTTTCGGGGTATGGGATGTTAAGCAATGTGAAGGAAGGTGCTTCAACATAGTTAACCATGTTAAAAATTACGCAACCAAAGCGCCGTCCAACGGACTCCTCTCACGGCAAGGTACGGTTCACGGCTTCACTGTGGAGCGAATCTGTGGTCCGTTCTGTTGCGATCCGTTCTGCAACAGAGCAGACATTCAACATTTCTGAAGACACTGACATCACCTGTGTACCCGCACACGGCAGATTGATTGGATCATGCAATAGTTCAATTTTTATGATTGAAGATCGCAAAGAAGTACTCGATGCCTTTCTAAAACTGATTGAACAGCACGTTTCCATGTTCATCCGATCGATCGTGCGATTGTAAAAGGTACAGCTAAAGGTGTAAGACACTTTTGCCTACAACATTATCATGCCACTCACGAATTCTTTTTCCGAAACGGAAAAAGAAACCTCCAGCTAAACATAGGCGCAAAGTGTCGTTCGGCGATCGTCACAGCGACGGAACCAAATTTGTCATCACGGACTGCTTTGTCGATCAAGGCAATCGGCTCAATGTCAACGGCGAAGCGGTTACGAACGGGCTGCTTCGGCCGAAGGAAATTGGTTCCGCATGGGCGAGCTGCTTCCAGTTGTCTTGCAGCGTTTCGGCCCGGGTCATGACTCCCGGCCGAAACGCCTCCAACCGATAGGTGAAACATCTGTTCGGCGTTATTGAAGTGTTACGTTTTCCTGTGTTTTACCAAAGCCACAATGCGGATTAGCTGGTGGGCAAAAACTTGATCCGGTGCGATCGGATTGTGGGCGTTTGTTTGGTGACCAATTTCAGTCCGGAGTTCATTGTGCTGGGTCGCGGGTTTTGAAGCCGGTTTCATTCGGCATGCGAATGATTAATTTTTGTACAAAAGATAAAGCAGCACACCATTTACGTCAGCATGTTCTTAAGGTCAAGAGACAACAGTTGCTTTGGAAATATGTCGCAGGTTTTACCTTTGGAAACGATTCCAGTGGGCAGTAGTCGAGCAAACTGACTAAATACAGAATCAAACTAGTTTGAAGCTTTCATTCACACGGTATAAACGATCCCGTTAGGTATAAACGTCTGCTTGATGCAATTTGAAAATTCGAAACATCTTTAANTTGTACAAAAGATAAAGCAGCACACCATTTACGTCAGCATGTTCTTAAGGTCAAGAGACAACAGTTGCTTTGGAAATATGTCGCAGGTTTTACCTTTGGAAACGATTCCAGTGGGCAGTAGTCGAGCAAACTGACTAAATACAGAATCAAACTAGTTTGAAGCTTTCATTCACACGGTATAAACGATCCCGTTAGGTATAAACGTCTGCTTGATGCAATTTGAAAATTCGAAACATCTTTAAAAGAGTCAATCGGACGGACGATCGGCGAACAATAGTCAAGGTAAGAGGGAAAACCTTCCATGTGCCATAAATGAATAAATCCGAATCGAAGGTGCTAACAGAAAGTCGATTCGCCTCAAAAAAAAAAAAAATTAAGAAAAAAAAGATCGACTTCGCCTCAATTAGATTCCCTCCTTTGGCTAAAGAAAAGCGAACGCCTTTATAGTGCCATCCGATCGATCTCTCATGGCCGGCCGACTTTATGAGCACGCGAAAGTAAACCAGCGCTACACGTGCAGCACAAATCCCTCGCCATCGCTGATTGGACCGGTCGTGAGAAGCCGAAACCAACCGCCGAACGCAAGATGCCAAAAATTAATTCCGATTGATTTCCAATCGCTCGACCACCGTTTTCGGGCGGGCGGGAAAATTTACGGCCTCTGCCATGTGTTAACAGCTAATTGCCGATTTTCCGACCCGGTACCGGTTGGACACCAAATGGGCGACCTTCTTATCGTGGTGACCGATAAAAAGAAGGTGAATGGTACGGTTTTGGGGAAGAAGCCACACTTAGCCGGAGGAATTGGAAATGTTTGTTTGATGCTTCACCGGTCACAGGCGAGTTAGATGCGCGTGATGTGATGATGGCCCGAGGTGGCAACTTGAGAAATTCCAATCGATGGGAAAAAAAAGGCGCCACAACTTAGCCTCATTTCTAACGTTGCTTGCGTTTGCGAAGGGCCCGATTTAATGATCTGCTTCATTTAGCCCTTTCGCTCGTTCCGCTGTTACCCAGGTTCGTCATCAAAAGGGCAGAGAGATGGCAGCTTACGATGCAGTTTCTAGCTCGCTTCTAAGTTTGCTGCAGCTTTTTCGATTGGTTTATTTCTTTTTCCACGCAAACCATCAACCACTCGTTGGAGATGGCACTCTACACTCATCACCACAGCAGTTGACAGCGTTATGCCATGGGGGACTGTATTCACCTGTTGTGGTCGCCGGTCGCTTATCGTTAATCATATTAGAAAATGGCAACCGGGACGAAGGATTGACGCAGGAAAGGTGTGAACGTGTGAAGACCGGCGGTACATCGACACATTACCCCTAATGATACTGGAACGATGGGATAGTACGATCAGACATTAGAAAGAACGATGTTTGATGCTGTCAGTGAGTAGCAAACACATTCTGCACGATCATGATGCTGTCATTTCAATTGCCTATCGGTATCAAATGGAGTGGAATGAGCTCTACATGATAAACTTACTAAAACTAATATCTTTAGTCCGAAACGCCTAAAGTTATGCAATTATGATACTTATTACATCTAAATAGATTGTCCTATACGGAAAGAATACACTCATTGCAAGACAGGGCTTAAAATGGTTGTATTCTAAGCAGGTGCATCGTTCCAAATGTGCCATTCTCAGCGTGGATGACATCATCACCTACACCCACCCACCATATAAATTGTTCGAAGCGACTTCCGACGCTCAATGTCATGCCGTTTGTCGTTAAAGCAAATTAACATATAATCACACGCCAGGAAAGGGACGGAGCTAGATAAAGAGATTGATCAGTTCTCGATTTAATCTGCAACACGGTGCTGCACGCAGATGTCACCATTTATGCAACCAAAACCCGATCTGACCAAACGATCCATCCGTTTGTGACCCAAATACGGTCCAATCAGCCCAAAGATCAACGGCCATTTTCGCGGACACATCGAAAGTGAATGAGTGAGCATAATATTATGGGCACAATTCACAATTAGCATGATGTATGGCCCGTGTTCGCCCATACCACGGTGACGTGACGTTTTGATGCGTTCCAGCGTGCTTGCTTGCTTGCAAACATTTCGCCCTCTGTTTGCATATGAAATGTGACAAGCATTATGTCATCGTTTAGTTGCACCACTAGGTAGTGCTAAAGCCGCACACAAACCGAGCAATGGAAAACAATTCAACAATGCAAAGTAGCTCCAACCCGGGGAGCTGGTTTGTTTATTTGCTCTAGTTGGGTGATCTAACGATATACGCTCCCACGGTGCTAAAGCATGTTCAATAAAACCGTTCTGTGAAGCATTAGAACAAATGTTGATTCTATTACACCGAGCATGATTCAAACAACCGACCATAATTAGTACGGAGCGGAAGCATACAAACAGTCCGAAAATGAAAGAATCTTTTAATTAATTTCTGTTCCGACCGATTCGCAGCTTTTGCAGTGAGGTGTTACAAAATTCATCTATACAGTTCATAAGAATCTATAATCCACGTGTAATCATGACCAATGCAGCGAACTGGGCGCGAAATTCACACGTTGTTCTCACATCCCAACGGAACTACGATCGTCTGTTACTTTATGCTTCGGATCTAACACTTCACAGAAAAGAGAATTCATTCAGCTACCATTTTATCTACACCAGAAGCGATCAATCGACTCGGTGGGGTGTTTTTTTTTCTTCTGACGATCAAACAGTGTGGAGAAGAATTTCGGTAGTCAAACTGTCTGCCTCCTACCGATTTCTTTCCTATCAGAACCAGTTGCTGGATTGTGAATGGCTTTTATCTCGTCCCGCCCGCTAAAAGGCTTAGAACGATTTCGATATCAAGATCGTGCACACAATTTAATTACGAACACATTCGAACTCTCGCATCGGAACACCCCTTTTGCTCGATGGATTTAATCTTTACATCTTAAAGCTTCAATCTAAGCATAATCGGTTGCACGGGGGCAAACGTTTTAGCGGTTAGCGTTATGAGTGAATAGTAAAAATAGTACCACGGAAGAAAAAAAAAACAATCCCGAGAAGCTAATCTGAAAGCTGATAAAGGGTGGAAAGAAGGTTCGTTGGTTGGAACAAGTTCGCACTA
This sequence comes from Anopheles rivulorum, assembly GCA_018908115.1. NCBI lineage: Eukaryota > Metazoa > Arthropoda > Insecta > Diptera > Culicidae > Anopheles > Anopheles rivulorum. The sequence continues at coordinate 29,071,067 of STHB01000004.1, forward strand.
CCAAGGTCTAGGCTGGTCGGGCGCAACATTAGAAGCTTGCGTTTTGATCTTGTGAATTGTTATTCACATTTACAACCATTCATCTCGTTCGTTTTATTGTTCCCTTCTCATTCTAAGCACAGTGAGCTTTGGGGTTTGTTTCTCGCAAAGCGAATAGGATATGTTATAAATCCCCATTCAAAACGCGATCGGTTGGCTTTCGTACGCTGCAGCCCGTCCCCTTTTCGGCATGTTTTGTTTGCCAGCGAATAATGACAAGAATTAGAGCATGCTGCAAATGTGCCCATGCGGTGCCATTGTTTCACTTGCCGCACGCAAACAAAACAAAAACCGTTTGCTTACATTCGGTTTCGCACCCTCGCACGCGCAAACCCGCCGGTCAACGAACGAAGCGGCGAAACTGAAACTGTTCGAACAGGCAATGGTCGGCCAAGCGGACGTACCGTGGAAGCTTTTATGACGCGTTGTGTATGTGCATGTGCTCCGGCAAGGGCGTACGAACACAACGGCAACCCCGACGCACAAGCGCGCAAAGGCCACGGTGGCCTTCACCAGGCGCTCGCTGGTGGGACGATACGAAAGACTCAAGCGACGAACCTCACCGAACGTCTTGCCGGCGGGACACAACCGATCTCTGCACTTGTGGTGAGCGAGCATGCACCTCACCCAGCTAGTAGTGTGGCCCACTCGCTGTTTCTGCCCCGTCTTGAGGAGGTGTTAAGAACACGCTCACACACTCACACACACACATGTTTCGCCTTCTAGCAAGGCCAGAGAAGAATTCGTTCCTTTTGGGTGGCACGCTGTCGTTCATCTCCCGGTTGCGGTTGTGTGCTACTGCGGAGGCGCAGCTAGAATGTGTTGCTCCACAACGCCTTCCCAACGAACCCGAAGCACGGCAGCGAACGTATCGACCTATTCGATACGCCTTCACACCGCCGCGATGGTGGTTGTCGGTTGTTGGGTTTTAGCCACAAAATTGAAACAAAATTGTTTTACTGTTGCTTGCCATGCCGGCGAAATGGCGAAAGCCACGAAAACCACCAGCATTTTCCGCCGAACTGGCCAACGGAGATAACTTTTTCGCTGCTTCCGTTTCGAACCACTAACGAGGAAGAGCAAATCGTACAGAAAAAGTACAGTTGTGCAGCGAGTCGAAGGTATTTAGCTTTTAATTATTACACCCATGCATTGGCGGAAGGTTCTTTATGCTTTGGGCTCCCTGTACTGTACCGCTTCTAACGTTACTTTCCGTGCTATCAATCAATCCTGCAGAATTATCGTATTAAACTGGTTGGACCGTGGGTTCGTTCCTTCACACACTGCAAACCCTTCTGGGCGCTTTGTAATCACAACCGGAACCGGTAACGGGTAATCTGCCAGTGAAATGGGAAAAGTGAACCAGCCAGACTAACCCAAGTGAGCCTGCCAGCTCGATTAAAACATGCCACTTTCGCTTGGGTGGGAACCATTTTTCGCAAATGTGTTTTTTTTTTTTTGTTTTTCAGCTCTTCATACCGATCCCCGAACGGTATCGGAATGGATTTGGCTGTAGTGATATGGAAGGGAAATGCACGCTACCAGGGCTGGGCCGATTTGTACGCACGCACATTCCATCATCTCGCGCATCGGAAACTGGGTGCTTTTTTTATCCTCTCTTTACTGACAGTTTGCTGCTGCTGGTGCTGGGGACGTTCCGAATATTGCACACGGAACGAGCGTGCGATTTGGAAAGTGTGCTAAATTTGTGCTCGTGTTTTTCGCACTCGCGCTTTGACGGGAGCGGCGACTTTTTGGGCCCGAAAACGTGCATGCACTGCAGCGATTGCAGACAGCTTTCTAATTTGCAGCGCTGAATGCCGATGTGACACGTTTAACGAGCGCGCTGGGAGATGCAAAAGCAAAGGCAAGTCGTTTGTCACGCGAATGAATAGCGTCGGGCGGGTAATTAGAATTAGCAAAAATGTAATAAATTGTATGCAAAGGCTTGGGCGGTTTGGGAATGCAAACACAGAATAATCGTATGAAGTTATTTGTTAAAATTAGTGCCTTTTGCAACAAAAGGTAGTCATTCGTAAAACAATTACTTTTTGTAGTTATTCACATGGAATCTTCATTTTTTTTTAGCATTGTGCTCTTGTGGATAATCGCTTGGATGGAAGATTGATTTTTTTTACTGTGAGTTTATGTTCAACATCCCTGTTGTGTAAATTATTACGCTTTGGATCGGTTAGTATAAACGCGTACGTCAAACTCGTCGATCGCATGACGTAAACGGGTTGAGAGCCAACGGGCTAACAGTTACAGGTAAATAAAAAGTTAGTTGCGAACAATGCAGAAGACCACGAGGTTTAAACTTTCGTTACACATAGTGCTATTTGAGAAAACTCGTGTTCTACACCGCAATCCCTTTGATGGGAATCATAGAAGATATTATCAACTTCAAATAATTGTTTTTTAATCGCTTTTGATTCAATTTACTCTGTTGTTCTATTCACCATTTACACATTTTGCAGTACTATTTGCATGCTTTTTGTATATTGAATCTTTTGCTAGCACAAGCTAATACTAGACATTTTTATGCATTAAACAGAAGAAAATATTAACGGCTAATGAATTATCAACACGAGGAGCCACTAAAGTCGTTATGCAAAACGTGTGTTCAAATTAACAGTTGAGTTAAATGCAGCTACGAGGGAAAAAAGTTTACCACTTTGCACGACGTAAATTATTTCATCAAATAATTATAACATTACACGCTCCCATAGGCGTCCTCGCCGTTCCTTGACGTCATAATTCGTTTCGTGCAAATTCTTCAATCCGGAATCTGCAACTCCGGATGGTGCGGGCTTGCAACCATAATAGCGTATCAACCATCCAACGGTATGTGCCATGCCAGAACTGCATGCCAGGAGAGAAAAACTCCCGTTCCCGGTTGTGTTGCTGCAAAACCCCTTTTGCAATCGGTCGTTTGGTGGAATGGTTTCGATTGCTCGACAAATATTGCCCCAAAGCAGTCCATTTGTTGGGTAGTTGGAAAAAGTCCCGGCAGGAGGTAAGTATCACGTATGGTTTATCAGCCATGGGTCCCAGTGTGACGCAACTCGTTGCTATTATGGCATGCATCCAGCCTATTGGTGGAAATAAATCGACTCAACCTTCCAGCTTTAGCGACTCTCCAGGTCTCCGGAATGTGTATAAAGGGCTTGCATAGAACCATGTGGTTTCACTCTCGTTTTAATGTCGTACGTCGTTTAGGTGCACTTATTTCTTCCCATGTCGCAACCGCCAAAACAGACACATGCGACGTCGCATTGCATTTGGGTGAACGTTTCACGCTCGCGATTTGCCCGGCGGCGAAATCCAAAAACCGAAAACGAAATGAATAATTTAACAGCGCTTGGGAAGGGAAACATGCTGGCCGGTTCGTTCGATCGCGATTGTGCTTGCATCGTTATGGAATACCGGCGATCAGGCCACACAATTCCGTTCGGTTTATGGTCGGGCGAAGGTATCCTCGACCTGATGCTTGTGACGGCAAAGTCGTTCTTGTTCTGGTGTCTCTGGTGTCGATATTTTGAGCAAGTTTATTACGAACGCAGCAGGACGCAGAAACGCAAACGGAACCCAACAAGACGCTTGCAGAAATAGAATAATAAAGGAAGATCGTGTTTTATGACAAGCGAGTTCTGGAATCGCCAGCAAGAAAAGCACACCGAAGCGCACACCAGCATGCGCTTTACGCCCTTGCATGACTCAAAAGTTCCCAGCAGGCTTGGTGAGGTCCTTGGTGCTATCATGCCGCGCACGAACCATCATCACAATTTCCGATTGGAATTCACGCACATTCGACCAACGGGCGCAAAATCCTTTGTGTTTGTCCGCACTGTTTGCACGCACACGCCACTATCATCGAGCGCAAATCGAAGTGCAAAAAGTTGGCGAAGTTTCCCTTCGCACAACGGACGTGGAACCTACGCTAGATTACGGACGATCGGGTACGATTCGGATCCTTGGCCGGTACAATGGCTCATTACCATTGAAAGAAATCTCGCCCGTACCGGTGGTACGGCTGATCCGAAAAAACCGATTAGTTCGGCGTTTTGGTTCGAGTCCGTGCGTTGTGCAATCGGGTGTGTCCCCTCGGTTCGGTTGATCATCGTCATCGTCCAACCGCAATTGTCCACACGGTCGGTGCTCGGTGCTCGCTAAGGTTCGGTACCTTTACGAAAACCATTCCCTGCCCAGAACTGTACGCACGCAACGGCGATCTAATTAGTGCATGTTTTACCTTTAAAGCCAGTCACGGTATTAGCTAGCCTCTTGCATATAAAAAGGGCACTCCTATATGTTCCTTCTCCAGTATAAACACATGAGTTTGTGTCTTTTCTTTACAGCAGTCTCACTTTCGATTTTTTGTGTATGTTCTGTGATCTCCCGTTGGGCAAAACAGAATTTAAATTAACTGCCAATTTAAGTTGACAGACTTATGGTGGCGAACACGTGGCGAAGAAACTTTAACACCTTTATGATGCCCTCCGGGGAAATCGAGAACAAGTTCGCCGTGGAAATACAGGCAATAGAATACTAGAATCGCAAACAGATAAATAGGGAAACAACAACAACAAGCATGCAAATTAAACACAACCTACAGAGTAATCAATACAAGCTGCCATAAACATTACGAACTGATTGCTTCTTTACCGTGTCGAGCCACACAAAAGGAAAAGGTTTGCACAAGCGTTTCCACATTGGTGGGTTAAAAACAAATTGTCCCCACGTTCGTTCGGTGTCTTTATAAATCATTGCAATTTGTTTTCACTTCATCTTCGAGCGAGGCGATAATCAAGTGCCCCGATCTACGGCTTCTGTCATGGCGTTGCAGTGCGGCCCGACCCCTGTACCGGCAACATGGCTTTAATTAATAAGTACATCCTTTCTGCTGCTTGTCACGGAACTGCGAGGCTGCTTGGGAACATTCTCGGAAGCTCACAATTGCTGCCCCGAAGACCTCTATGCCTGGTAGCAGCTTCTTCCGTTCCGATGAAAGTCATTTCGGTTTACAGTGGTAACACTTTACTGCACTCTGGAAGATGTTCTAGCCCGGGCGCCATTACGCTCGCTCGCTGACGTACTGCTGTCACATTCAACTTTATCGCTGGCGGATTCCGTTACGGGTGCCTTTTCGCTTATCGCTGCCACGATCGGGCTCATGGTTGAGGTTTCCGGTGAGTGTCTGTTGGACGATCGCATCCACGAGATTGGGTAATTAATTACACTACCCAAAGCATAATTGTTTCATTCGCCCACCTTTCGTTGCTGCTACTAACATGCTCGTTTCGACATGGCACAGCACTTCGATCGCATAGCATAACCGTCGCGAACGGTACATAAAGAACGACTAGCATGCGTAGTGGTATTAATTAAACAACAAGCGCAAATCAAAGACACACCGCACACACCGAAGCGAGCGTTTGAACCGTGTCCATAGATGCAAGACAAAGACCACACACACACACACACACACACACACACACACACACGCATCCGCATGCTGAATGGACAGGTGGCGTAACGGATTGATATTTGCGTCGCATTACCTGCCATTCCCGGTCATTCGGCGCTGCTTATGATTGAGTGATTGAAAATTAATACTGGCCGTGTTTGCTCGATTGACGGCGGCAAAACATTCCTTTTCCATTCAACCGGAACGATGCTTCTCAGCTTGCCAAACAAATGTATACCCTGCCCGGTGGTCGCGATGCCATCGGCCTGCTACCATTTCTAATCGATGATCGATTGAAAGCTTCCAAAGTAGCTTCGGCTTCGGTCGATCGGTCGGTCGGTCGGTTGGTCGGTCGGTGGTTGTTCCGTTGCGCTTCGGTTCCAGCTGGCGGAGCTGGAAATTCGATCAACGATCGGGCAACGCCTGTTTGCCACTGGACCGTATTGGACCGTAAGTGGCGGTGGTGCAACCGCTTGTGCACGGGCTTTTCGGAGTGGCTGCTGCCAGTAACGGAACTGGCTGCGCCGTAATCGCACTCAATCCGTCCCTCAGCTGTCGTGCTATGGTCGATCGTGGAAGGAATTATGGAACCGGCGCGGGAAAGCTAATCCGTTCGTTTCCAATTTGAGCTTTCTGCCTGCGGTGTGCAGCTGCTAGAATCCTTTCCAGCAATTCATGGCTGGAAGGTTTCGGTTAGGATGGTCTCGTGGTTAGAGAGAATAAGGGCCAAGAAAATTGCTTGACTCACTTAGAGAAAAGGCGCAGAATAGGGCACCGAGTAGAAGAACAATTAACGCAGCAAGGTAAGCAGATGTTGAGTCGCGCCTGTCTGAAATGTCTTACCGAGCGTTAGCTCTCGGAAGCGTGTAGAACACGTGTAGAACAAATGTAGATACGGCAAACATTCATACAAGAGCGTTTTGTTGAGCTATTGATCTTATTAGAAGAAGCCCATACAACTTAAAGTAAGGGCAAAATACTCTCCAAGCGTGGACTCCCTCACCGTGGAATTCGGTAAAGAACAGTTGGAAGTGGATTAATGTACTTTCCATCGTTTTAAATTCATTTAAACAGGTTCCTCGCCACCAAACCCATTCTGCTCATTTAACTGCTCATAATGAAGGCATAAAGCACGGAGCTGGCTTCGGTCTTTAAGCACGACGCTCACTTAACGGGCAAGCCTTAACACTGGGCGGTTAGGAAGATTACGGTGCTGCTATCATGCGGTGCTCATCGTGCCTGCCGATCGGGTCCGTTGATTTCGAGTGTAAATTAAAAAAAACTGTGCTCTTCTGGGCCTACGATGTCTTTGGCCTACTCGTGGTGTCTCTGGGCCATTCGAGTGGCGGCGGCAGTTGCGGATTCCGCTACTCATTTAGCACATATGCGAGTTATAAGTGGTCTCGATAGAGCGCCTGCCCAGATAGGCATGCCCATAAACATTTTTCATTTAACAACGCTCTAAAACTTAACAACGCGATGTCGCTCATCAAAAAGAGTGAATTCCTCTTTGTCGGGTTCTGGGGTTCCTGGGGCCATTTTTGTTGTTGTTCGTTCGTTCGTTCGTTTTGTTTTGTTTCCCGTATGTTTGCACCGATAATCTTAATCACTCTGCGGTGGTGTGCGATTCTTGGAATTACGAACCGTTCGCACACGAAACCTGTTTTTCGCTGCAGTTGTGGTTTTCGTCTTTAGATCCTGCCAAGACATTGCAACCGCTCAGGAGGAGGTCCAGTCGTTGGCAGCGACCTGGCGAACGTGAGTTTGCGAAATCAATATGGTTTATGTTGATTGCTGGCGAGGGACCCTGGTGCTTAAGGTACACCCTCGCTCGCGTAACGCTTGCCTTACACGGGTCACAATGGAAAGCGGTGCCCAACCGCCGCATCAACTGCCGGGCCCGGGAAGGCGAATGATTTAAGTCTCACGCGGGAAGTTGGTCAACCCACGCGTTGGCGTGTTCTCGGTCGGTGAAATATGTATTAATCCTTTTAAAAACCACGCCTGCGACGATGCAAAGCTGCACTCGCTGCAAAACCGGTAGCCTGTGCGGGACAGGGCTCGCCATTAGGCGACGAACAACGCCCGTAAGCCGGCTTGCCGAAATCGAACGACACCAACGCCCGGATAAGCGAGAAACCCCGAAAACGCAACGAGAGTGCATTGCGAACTACACTGTCTTGGAATGGTTTATTTTTTTTACCAACATTGGTTTATATTTGCTGATGCCATTTCTCTCCCGTCCCTCCCTCTCCTTTCTCTCATGCACATATACACATGAAATATATCGTGAAATTGTCTTGATGACGTTTGCTTGGCAAAACGGTACGATACGCGGGCAAGATATATGATGAAATCAGCTAATGTCGCTTATACGGAAGGCGCAAGCGGAGTGATCGGATAGTCACGATCTAGTGGTGAGTTTAAAAATTGCTTCCATTCCAACCAAAGCGCCCCATTGACTGATAAATCATCTGCACGGAATGGCGCTCGTACGCTGTGTCTGTGGAGGGTTTTTCCCCCGACAACTCATAGACGAGGCCTGTCAAGACGCTAAATTCCATGTGTGTCGTTAGCCTTCTCTCTCTCTCTTCTTTGTTTTTTTTTGCGTATCTTGAAAAGGAAAAACACAACAGCAAAAGCCTTAAAATGACCAAAGTTTGTACATTCTTAGGACGACGGTTAAACGGCTCTTTTTTATGCAACGTCTCGTGCAACGGATCGACTGAGCGAACGATCTACCAAAATAAAAAAAAAAAAAACAAGACAACAAGTAAAAATGCAACATAACCGGTTTTACCGCACGGGCACCAAAATATGCAAAACCCAAAGTGCAAGATGCTGCAGGCGCTGCACCGAAACAAACGCCATGCTTAAATGAGAAAAAAAGCGAATGCGGACTTCCCTTGCCGATGCCTGGATGCCTGCATTTTGTTGACTCGCACGTAACGATGACGCAACGTCAGTGCGGGCTGCTGCAGCCTTACTGAACGATCCGTACGTTAACACCCGTGGTGCAGCAACACGCCAGAGACGCTGCGGTACACGTTCGCCCTGCATTATCCACAAGGAGACATACCGTCCATGCCGATGTTAATGACTGACTGGTGAATAAACGAGTGCTGATTGAAGGTGCAGACAGTGTGGACCGACGGTTGACGTGAGTGATCGCGGGTATCGGCGGGTGGTGAACAACGAAGGGAGAAGGGAGTGGAGAGAGAGAGAGAGAAAGTTACACTTCCTTCAGCCCTTGCACTGATCGCATCGCATTAAACCTTGCCAGCCAGTCCCGACACTGGCAAATGAACGCTTTTACCACATTCTGCACAATATTATTAAGTGGAGAACTATCATTTTCCATAGTTACTGCGGGTGTATAGCTGCTTTCTCTGCTTGTTTCGCAGATCCTTCAGGTGCGATGCGGAAGAAAAGCGACGATTACATGTCATTAATCGATAGTTATCTAATTGTCAGTGTTTGAAGCTCTAATATCAATCATTCGAGTGATGCGCCAACTAACGCTACCGCTGCAGCGGGATAGCAGTGTACAAAGGTCGGTTTGTTTTATGCTTATCAAACAAGGAAGAAATAAATGGCTGTGTTACGATTGAAAACATTCGTACCGTACAGAACAATTGTGGCGGGAGGTGATAATTAGACTCTACTCCTACCGCTCTCGAGCACGGGGCCATCACCGGTGGCATCAGCTCAACGGCGAACGATAGTGATTACGGCAATCAGCCGATCGACGTTAGAACGCTACAACACAGATCGCAGATGGAGTGAAAATATGCGGCACACAGTAAATACAGCACCGCAGGAGTTCACGTAAAGGAACAAACAAAAAAAACCAAGACAAATCTCACACACAGCGCTCAGATACAGCGAAATATCTTGATCGAGAAACAGTTTCCACACACACACACCCGTGGGAAGGGCTGTAATTTCACCGCAACCCTCGATCAGAACCTCGATCGTGATTCTTTTAGGAAAAATGCTAACGAATTGGTGATTAGCAAAGCAAATGAAGATTGATGCTATCGCGAGTTATGGCTCGCACACCGGGATGTGTTTGGTTTCGGTTCGATGTGGAATTTGGAATTCGTTTCGTTATGGGATTTTTCTGTGTGCTTTTCTCTATTTTTTAAAGTTTAAGCCAAGTTTAAGCCAAGTTTAAGCCAAGTTATAAGCGAAACGATTGGGCCGTTGTGTGTACGCGCTTCCATTTATAACGGATTTTTGCGTTGTTTGACATTGGCTCCGTGGGTCTGTGTGTTTGCTAAGTGAACACTTATCATAACTACGCTCGTACAAAACATGATCGAAACATGATTAGCGCTTTATCATCGTGTTCGCGCCAGTGCTGGAAGTAATTCCATCAATCCCACAGATAGAATACTAGTGTGCTAAACTGATTATGGTTTGGAGTGAAGGGAGTATGGAGTATGGTGAGTCCAATTGTGTCCGAAATTCTAATACTTTCTGCTCTAGATATGTATCCAGCGCATAGCTAGAACACCCACCCGAGAGCTTCATTTTGTACTGTAAACCATTGGTAATGCTGCCTTCATTCGGTATTCAGTACAGGGCAGCCATTCTCGCATAATAAACACAGACACACACATATACACTCTGCTGTAGGAGAAAAATTCACCCCACGGGGTGGCGAGCAACAGCAAATGGCCCCATCGAGCGCATTCTTTCAATAGGGAAGAGACAATAAAATCATAAAACAAAAAAAAAAAACTAGCGCACAGTGGCGCACACAGAATGGGGCACACGAAAATATCGGTGCGTTTTTCACCGTGTTGGACCAGTTTTTAAACAAACGAAGTCATTTTCCCTACCGAAGTGGGTGGGATGAGTATGGGAAGGGATGAGAGAGGGAGGAGGTACTAAAATGAAATAAAAAAAGCACATAAACACCCTCCCATCGGGCATCATGACAAAGAGGTTGGAGAGGGCATCGTTTAATGATGTCGGAAGTGAATCGCAAATGAAATCGGCAGCCCTACAGCAACAACCAGCTGCCGGTTTGGGCAAACCAAACCAGGGAGGCAACATGTTTCGTTTCCCTCCCAACATTAAAAGGAACAGAAAATGGGCTCTAGTGAACAAAAAAAAAAAAACAGAAGGGAAATAACAAAAAATAATAACAAATGTACTTGCTGAAATAAATGATGGGATATGATCATGATTCGATCATCCACACATGTACTCATGCTGCGGCATCGGGTTTTTAGATGTTTGCACATGGCGAAAAAACAATAAATAAAACAACCAAGATCAGGGTGACCGATCGGGCAGCAAAATGGAAGTGAAAATAGAAAACAATCAAAAATGCGATCGATTTCATAAGGAAACACTTTTCTTCATTTCCGGTCGACTGTTGCAGTGCGAATAGGCAAAGGAAACGACGGTTAGATCTGTTGTGAAGATGAGCATTAATTACAATCGGAATTCGATCATTCACTTCAGCCAGACTGTAGCTCTTTGCTTTAGAAGAAACGTTTGCTTTAATACAACAGTATATGTATTTTATAATCGTAGGTTGATCCGAAATTTATTACAATATTCTCGTTAAAATTTGAAAAACGCGTTGAAGCAAACAATGAATCCCTAGCGTTACGAGAGACGATTTTATTTAATTGAAACAAGAACGAAAATAATTTACAATATTCTATGTAGTTTTTGTAGTCCACGCGTTTGACTCTACAGGAAGATCTTATTTTTTCTTCACGGTAGTACGTCCCCAAAGATCTACCATTCTCTGGATTTCCTTGACTTTTAAGTATCCGTTTCTTGGTAGTAACTGCAGGAAAACACTTTTTATAGGATTTTGTAATGATCCTGTCGTGTGCAAGACATCACACCCGCAGGTGGACTACCTCCTGTAAAACGATCTGCACGGAGTTATCTCTAGATAAATTCTCCAACAAAGATTCGCCACCGGGTTCTTGGGGCAGGTGTAAAATATGATCTTCGGTCTAGCTCTGCCCTACCTCAAACGACCTCTTCTTGGGTGTTCCGATCAGCTCCCGGGCCGCGCGATAACGTGTGTGCGTGATTTAAATCTTCACACAAAAGCCCTGCTTGCAACACAACACAGGGTTAACAGTCGTGCACCGGACGGTTCTGGGTTGCAGCTCTGGAACGCCCGTTTATAATTACTGGCGATCAATCAAAAGGCGTCGAACAAGGGACAGCCAGATGAAGCTTTTGCCGGCAAACGCATTGCAAAACGTTACGCCAATTATCGTCAATCATCATCATTATCGTCATCATCATCAACAGCAGCATCGGCAGCAACAGCAACAACAACAACAACGGAGATGATGCTGTACCGTGTGGCAAATCTTCGCAGTGAGGTGGAAAGTGCCACAAGAACACTTTCGTTGTGAATGAGGTTTTAATTTCTTACTCTCATCCCCATCGTCCACTGGGAAGCGAGATTAAATTATATGAATAGCAAAAATTAATTTACCAAGCATGGCGCTTAGGCGATTCTTAATGTTTTTGTGGAACCAGCCAAACAAGTAAGCAGCACAGCACAGCTTCATCGCCAATTTCGTAGGTGTAACGTAAGGTTGTGTTGTCCGGTCTGGGGAAGCATTGTACCAACAGTCCCAACAACTAAACAACAAACTCAGGTGACATTACGTCATCGTCGTGTCGTTGCTGCTGCTGTTGCTGGTGGTAGTTGTGCAGCGCCAGCTCAAGGTAAATGGAGGCCGTCTCGCAAGCCCCCATACGCCGTTGGCTGAAGTTCCATTTTTTGCGACTGTATGCGAGTTGCTCGTGAATATATGGAGGCGACCGTACGAGCGTGCGCGCTCGCTCGTTTCCTGTCTTGGGATCCGGTTAAGTGTCTCCAGTGCTGGAGGTGTATAAATTCCACCGACCAATGGCACGCTCATTGGTTTGTTCTCCCGCAGCAGCAGCAGCATTCGAACAAGGCGAACTTCGAACCCGTAAAACACGTGAATTTTTTAACTGCCCTCGGGTGCAAACCGATCAAAATGTCAATCGATCGTTGGGATGATCGTTACGTAAAGGGGAGAAATTGTTTGGCCACCGTTTCGGACGGCTACGATGATGGTGGTTATGGGCGGGATGGACAGCTGCCACAAATCATACATACATGCACAGCAAATCCCGCATTGGGTCGCGGATGACCTATGTAAGCAAGACCCGTTCACCTTGGTTCACAAGTAGGTGCAGGCAGACAAAAAAAAACAAAACAATAAAGCGATATGGAAAAAAGATGACTTCACACGCACCACACCAATATGTGACAACAAACTTCCGAGGAAAACGTGTGAGCATTTGCTTAAGCGATTAACAAACAGGCACGGCCACTTCGGGTCCACCGCGTCATGGGCGACGTCTTCATTCGTCCGTATCGTGCTGCTGTTAGAGCCGCATCGAATCGAAGAAAGAAAGAAAGAAAGAAAGAAAAATGCTACAAAACAACCAACAACAGCAACAACACGTTCCAGACGAATTTCTTCCCAAAATAATCGTTATCGTACCTTGCGCAGGACCGTGATGTTTCCATTCCGGGAAGCATAATTAGTTGAAATTTCATTCACGTCTCGTTTGTCGATGTTTTTTTTTTGTTATATTTTCGTTTTTGTTACGGTGGCTCTTGTTTTGTGGTGGCGGTTTTTTTTCTTCTTCTGTTCACTCTCTCGCTCGACGTGCGACTTTGTCGATGCGTCACGGTTTTTGTATTTTGTTTAAGTTTGTTTGTTTCGGTACGAGCTGTGATGCGGTGCAGTAAGAATTTCGTTACAGACATGACTCAACGCAAGAACGAATCGGGATGAAATATAAAAGAAGCGAGAGAAAACTTATAAGCATGTCCCAAAAGGGACAGTAACATGTGTGAGCCGTGCACGATGTACATATTTGGCAATATTTTCGAAAAGAAAAGTATGTTCGGTTGTGGATCTTCTTTGACGGCACAAAACAACAATATTATAATTTAAAAGTTTCTTACAGCTTTCAGGTCATGTTCCACTTAATTTATCAGCAAACACAACATTCATCATAAAATTTGCATCGTCTCACTATTGATCATAAATTTATGCACATTTTATAGCATATTCTTTGCCGACAAAAAATGCACCCATGGTGACTGCTTTTGCTCCCCGGGTGGAACCGATTTCCATAGGCACCATGCACATCATGCATTCCGGGTGTCGTTTCGTACCAAGAATGCAAACCACTCACGTTGTGCATAATAAAGTGGCTTCTAAGTATAACCCTCGGGCGATTGGCGGAAATCGCACAACCGATGCATAAAGCCACAATAAGGTGTTATTTTTTCTTCTCTCTCTCTCTCTCTCTCTCTTTCTCTCTCTCTCTCTCTCTAATAGCGAGTTCTCACTCAAAGCCACTTACAGGCGGTATTTTTAACACGGGCAAGACCTTCGACTGGTCAAATGTTTCCCCTTTCAGCTGATTGTTTCCTTCCAAGCACAACTGTGACTGGTTGTGCCCACACTTGCAGCCCATGTTCTGATGTGGGAAAAGCCGCTCAACACATCTTTAGTGTGTTGACTCTGTGTCGCACCATACCGGACCGGGCTAGGGCGACCCAACTCACCCACCGCAGGAATGCTTCACAAAACGCAAATAAGCTGATTTCTTCGGGTGAAAATGTTCTGAATCATCATAACCCAAGTGAGAATAAAGCAGCGATCATGCTTACCTGACCGATGAAGATCGTGCCGAGAACAAACAGCACCGTTAGTGTCATCCATCGTCCCGTACGGCATCCGCTGCTGACTGTCGCCGATGGGCGGCGCAACCCAACTCGACCCATCCCGCGTGGAAATCGCTTGTGCCGGGGGGGTTTTCTTTGAAGAGTGTACACTTGTGACAGGTTCTGGTCCGGTGTTATGCTTATGTTGCGATCATCCAGCTGCCCGCATTCGATCCACTGGTACACTGGGTTTTGTTTTGTTTTTTGTTTTGCCACTCACCACCACAATTCAACTGAACACTGGCCCCAAACGGATACACAATGGCTCGTTAGTGAAAGCGGGGCTAAACAATCCACCCGCTCGTACCGGGTAGTAGTGTCTCCACAAACGTAACTTTCCCGGAATCAGCGTGGTCAGCAGCCCGAAATGTTGTAATTCTTCACTTGAAACCTTTTCAATTAAACCCGAAACACTCACTCCCTCGAATCGTCAGTTCGTTCTTACACACACGGACGCGCTGCGCAACAGAAAGATCAAGCAAAGAAATTGATAAAAAAAACCTTCAGACACACACACACACGCGGGAAATGGACGGAAAGAAAGGGAGAACGAGAGAAGAAGAGCCAATATTTTTGGGGTGAGGGAAAGATGCCTAACGTTCTATTCACTTGCTTCACGCCATATAAAACGCCAACTGTTTCCAACATTTCCTTCACGTGCACGATGAGCTGAATGGTCAACGGTGGTCGAAAGGATCGGAGCTATTGTACCTATCTAAACCACCCGCCCGGTTAATGACCATAGGTGAAACGGGAGATCATTAACAAAAAAAAAACAACAACAACCACACAATAAGTGAATGACGGCAAATGGTGACCACCTTCGGTAGTGCTAGTGGTCCGGGATCGTAAATCTCCATTACCCTTGGCTATTAGAGCGATCATATGTCAAGCGAACAATAGATCCGACGAAATCACGATATCACGAGCTGCTCCAGTCGGCAATGCTGCTATCATCATCAGGAAGGTGATGAGCGTCGAGTGCTTGCCGGCGAGGACTGTGTCACACCACATCTTCGTGGCAGCCGGCAGTTTCACCACGAAAAACGCCCAAAAAAGAATTAACTCCTGATGATGATTATGATGGTAATCTTCGCGAGTTGCTGTGAACCTTCTGAAGCATTCTAATGTGTTCGTTCCCCAAAATTAAAGAAAAACAAACCAAGAATACCGCAAGACTTTTAGAACATTTCTATTCTTTACTTTATGTCCGCGACAAAATGTACGCCGAGGGCCCTACAGAAATGTCGTGGGAACGCGCATCTCGCAAAGACGCAAAGACGAGCGCTGAGGTCGTCTC
>STHB01000004.1:29095733-29186404 GCA_018908115.1 Anopheles rivulorum
ATCAAACACGTTGAAAGCTTATCAAAAATTTATCAAACTTATACCATCAGACACTAGTGACACTGAGTTCGGTTCACCGGACATTTGAAGTACTCTTTCATGGAAGAAAGCACATAAGCGTCGAAAGTGACAACCAGAAACACAAAAAAAAGTTTAACGCAACTTTAAGAAAACATTCACATAACAACATGGGATCACTTCGCTTCAACATTGTCTCACGGCAAGTGTTTCTTAACATACTGTGTGTCCTGCCAAAACAATTTTCTCCGTCCAAAAGCTAACTGCAAACCATGGAACCGATTGGGCAGCTTCAATTGTTCGTTTCTCGTTTCCCAATTTTCCCGTGGGCGTGTAAATTGTGTCACTTATGTCGTGTTTCGTTGTAGCTGCGATTCTTAGTGGTGATAGCTTTCTTTTCGATGCGCACCAGTGCCCCCGAAACGTGGAAGTCGGTTTCGTTCATTTTGTCAACTACATAGACATGGAGGCGCCCGTTGATTGTGGGCGCCATTTGGTTGGTGTGGAAAAATGATGGTTATTGTTTGCGGAGCCATCGGAAGCAAGTAGAAATGGTGAGCAAATGTGATTATGATGTAAGAAAAATCAATAAAGAAAAGTTCCTGTTGGATGAAGTATTACCATTTGAATAAAATAATATTATACAGTGTATAACATAACAATAACCTGTAAACGAAAACAAATCACGTCAAATTGGACTCTGAACCTGAAGATATATTTCTTGGCTTAACGATCTCTGAGGTCACGCCGACTATTTCTGGCTTACTAGACTTTAAAAAAGGCAAAGTAAGTAGAGCAAACAATTAGATAAAGTAAAATACTAAATAATTACCAGATGGAGACGCCTAGTTCTTTTGAAAAATGTTTTGTTTTTGCTTGATTAGAACGGAAGTATTAAGACTTATTTTTACCACGTAGCCGGATAGTTAGTCCTTGCTACGGAGAGACATTGTCCAGATGGGATTTGATACCCGGTCCTATCGTGTGGAACTAACGCGGTTTAAAACCGGGCCTCCTACTGAAACTGAAGATATATCAAGTATATTAAAACAGTACTTTGTATTAAAAAAATAGAAATTTGTTCTCTANTGCTGTGAACCTTCTGAAGCATTCTAATGTGTTCGTTCCCCAAAATTAAAGAAAAACAAACCAAGAATACCGCAAGACTTTTAGAACATTTCTATTCTTTACTTTATGTCCGCGACAAAATGTACGCCGAGGGCCCTACAGAAATGTCGTGGGAACGCGCATCTCGCAAAGACGCAAAGACGAGCGCTGAGGTCGTCTCTTCGCAACTTCCCAAATTCTGGACCGGGTTGAAAAATAAAACGCTTGTCACGCTGTCCCCGTGTCGCTGTCGGACACCGTTCGCCGATGCAGGGCAAAGGAATTGTGCCCCCGGGGGAAAAGAAGAAACAACCCGCAGTCCCGTAACGTTTATTTGTAATTCAAAACTGTCAAACTTTGGCGAACGCTTCCTCGTCGTCCCGTTGCGCTGTTGTTCCTTCGGGGTCTGATTGTTTGGTGGAGTTTGGCGTGCTTCCTTGCCGTGTGCTGAAGCCATGTAAAAGCTCCCGTGCGAGGCGGTTACCCTGCCAGACCTGTTGGCTCCGGCCTCGAAAGGCCCCACTCCCGCCTGAGTTAACCGCCACTGCGTACCAAAAATTAAATAAAAACCCTCCAGAGTACGGCCTTTTCAGACGTATCATCAACCTCATCGGTCAGGCCTTCGGTGAGGAATGGTGTCGGATAACAGAAGTTTGCATTTCGCCCATTCCCGAGCATTATTCGCACCATCCCGCAAGTCTGGGATATTAAATCTTCCCCCCGGTTTCGGCTGGCCGAGTGATTGGCATAAGCCCGGGTTGTATTATAACCACCCCGCCCAGTGTCGGTTTGTTGATGGGTTTGAGATGCAAATTTTGCAAAACCACCGACACAACCGAAACTCCTGGGAGATGTCCTACATCCGAGCGATGGCGGATTGTTTATTGCGAAGAAGAAACACCAATCTGCGGCCAAAAACCATCCACGCCGGGTCTGTCATGCGCGGCGTCGTAGCGGTTTTATTACGGTACAACCTCTGACCCCGATGGCCATCCATTCGGACAGCCTGACCGTCGCAAAGCGTAATGGCGTCAATAATCCGCCTGTGCGCCGCGTGCTTACGGTTTAATCGGTACATGTTTTGTGTCCTCGCGTGGCGTTAATTGCATATGTTTGATATTAATTCAATGTTCTTGTGTTACACTACAAATGTATTGCATTCGAATGTTACGTTAAATAAATGTGGATAGTTATGCAATTTTAAATTACATTATTTGAATTCACAATAATCTTATCATACAGCAAGATCTTGGGTACAAACGATCAAGACTTTTCATCAAAGTATTTATACCATTTTAGGTATTATTAATTTTATGCATTTTAAATTTAATAATTCTCCTCTGAAGGCTAAATGAACCCAACACATTTTATGACAAATAACAAACCTTGCCGATAAATAGCATTCATTGACGATTGAATTTAAACCTTGATTGGATAACAACGTTTAAATAATCGATCCTTCCAAACGAAGGACTTGTGCAGTAAAAAAAAAGAAACAGCGACGAACGCACCTTTCAAGCACCCCGTATCGATTAAAAGATATTTCATAATCTGAAAACCTTCGCTTCCACCCACGAAAACAGCAATCGCTAACGATTCATTAGCTTCATGCTTCATTGACCGTTTCCTGGTCGGTGGAATCCGAGCGCCCAGCGTGAAATAATAAAACCATCAGCAACTGACCGATGATCATTAATTAACCTCGTGGTAGCTTATTTTACCTCGCCGACCAGTCCGTCGCTTGGCTTGTCGTTCTGATGCGATATTGTTTCCATTTTCTTTACTACTGTCACCCGGGAAACTGTCGTTCATGGTTTACTAATAAGTATTTACTTAACCGAGTGGCTACCAGACAGCGCTCCACTCGATCGTAACTGGCTGGCAAACAATTCGAATGAAAAATGCTAGCTAAACTCCAAACAATTTGCTACATTTTTATCCGGTGAGGTAATAGCGGATTGACTCACGCCTGCCCAGAATCGTTGTCACCGATGCGGATGAATGAGTAACAAATGAGAAGCTATTTTCTTAGCCAGGCAGAAGCTCGAAACACGAAGCTGTTGATACATCGCGCTGGTGTGCGGAATTTGTCTGTAAAAATCGTTTTACAACCAGGGTAACACGTGCACCTCGCAACAGAGCAGATGCAATTAAAGTTCCCTGTTTTATTCTGCAGCACAACTTTGCAGCCTTGTCGATCTTGCCCGTTTTTGCATGCGTTCCACCGGATTCCGTGCCGGTGACTTGTGCGCGTGGTTAAGCGGGAAACGCACATACAAACAAGGGCAAAAACAAATGCAGAGCAACCGGTAAATTAGGTACGCCATGGTCCAACCGAGCGAATCAGTCACTTTCGGTTTTTAATTCCAAATTATATATTACACATCATATCACGCATACACGTGTAAAGACGCACACAACAACAAAAAGGCCTTCGTGTGTGGTGCTTCTCCACCGATCTTCGAGGGAGGGTGGTGGCTTTGGTCGCGTTTCGCTTCGCTGATAGTTTGTCCCTTCTGCGTACATTACGTAATGCCATGCCATGGGTTTGACCACCAGGCGCCATTTACGGACGCGCCGTCCGCACAACTGTTCGGATCGCATGTTTGTTTCCAGCACGCACGCTGTCGGAAACGCAACAGATTCCGCAGAAACGCTCGCTGACGGAACGTTTAGATCATGCAGACACACAACCACAATTTCAACCTGTAGCTTGTAGCTACTACCATTACCACTGCAGCACTGTATCGAACGCGTCCCAGAAGATGTTGGCCGAGAAACCGCGCGCCACTTCAACCGATACGTACACTTTCCTAGAGATCGCGCTGTGGTACCGTTCTCGTGTCAGAACTGTCAAAATTACTATACTTCAACACAGCAACGGTTGACCTTCTATTTGAATGAAGAAAACAAACAACAACTCTGCGACGAACGGAAAGCCCGTGCAAACTGAGCATGCCTTGATTTTGGTCGATTTTGGTACAGTTTTCTTTCCGCGACCTCCAGCGTGTGTATGCACTCGCGCTCATCTAAGCAAACCCACCCCTCATCTCATCGAAACTCCCGGAACACAGCACACAAACGTTCGTTCGTTCGTTCGTACAGCAGCATCTCGCGAAGAAAACGGAACAACAACTCCCGCTCCCGTTCACCGACAGTTCGCCGTGGCTCTCTACGCGACAACGGCACGGTTAGCTCGCGGGAAAAAGTTGTTCACTCACTGACACTGTTTTGCTTTTCACTTGTGCACGACGATGGGCACTGCTATTTCCACCCAAGTACGATGAAACGCGGAAATCCGCGGAAAGGCTTTGTTTCTGTTTCTGCTTAATGTGAGTTCGTTTTGAGCTTTTGACTTTTCGCGTTAGATTTTTTTAAAGTTAAAACATCACACAACACACAACACTAGCGTAGACGATCGTTTTCGATGGAACTTACCGAGTGCTACGTACACACGGACGATGTCTCAAAAGCCTCAAAAGTCGGTCGTAAGCGCGTTTTCGACGATCGCGACCTATTCACGCGACTTGTTCACAACAAATGAAAAAAATCCCACCGTTGGGCTCCAACGTTAACGATGGGGAAGGGCCTTTAGATTGCACAGTGTAACCGATCGTTGGAAATACGTGGTCATAATTTGTTGCTGATCGTGATTGCGGTTTGTTTGCGTGTTAAAATGTTTATTAAAACGGAAGATGTTGAAGTACCCTCTAACCTTTTCTTACTAATACTTTACATATTATGAAATTATGTTTTATAAAAATAAAACAAATTTTATTACTTTTATATAAAATAGTTCTTGACAACAAATAGGCTTATTATAATCCTGTTCAGATCGACTTTTTTTAAATAATAAAGCTCTAAAACATTAATATACTATACCAAAAAATAGAGAAATTCTCATGAAAAGTGCTATAGTGCGTAGCGCGTGAGGTTGTATTGGTGTCAATGGGTATGCTGATCGCGCGCACATACACACTGGAACCGCGCTGGAGAACGCATACATTCCTCATTAGACAGGTATTTTCGAATACTTTATACATACAGTGGCATACAAGACAATAGCACATGTTTTCCAGAGTGAAATCTCTATTGCAACGAAGGTAATTGATATTTGTTTTTAAACCCATACAACATTAAAAATGTAAAGTGAAACAAATAATAATAGTTTCGTGAGGATTATCTGCAGATGTTTTTACATCTTTCAATACTATTATGTTGTAGATTTGCGGCCAAAAAAAATTAAATCTCAAACAAAAAAGAACGAAGTTGATTCCGCACTCGACCATTTGTTAACGTTTACCTCAAATAATCGACAGCAAAATAAAGGCACGAAACAACATTGTGAATTAAACGTTTCTTTCGATTTTTTATTGCCAATAATGCCAATTTTGGCTCAATTGATTCAAGCAAGTTGCAGAGCCCTGCACACGTGAATAATTTATAGCTTCATTTATTTTCGTCGACTGGCGCTCACTTTTATAGCAACGTTTAAAATTTAAAAAATAAGCACCGATTTTCTTTAGTTTGCATTATTTTTTATCTGTTTAGTTATACCTTTTCATTGTACCTTTCGTAGAAAGTGTCGAAGCGTATGTCATGTTAATTAATTTCTTCATTACTTTGCTATCGTTTAAATGCTCAACATAAGAAGGTGTTATTTTCGTTTTGAAAATTCATATTCATAACAAAAATTTCAATACAAAAATGAACGTACTTTTGTGTCTTGTCCCTGGCATTCTTCCATTAACAGTTTGCTCAAAGTAACAGAAACTATAACATATTAGTCGAGAAACACTTACATTTGGGTGTGTTAATTTCATGTCAACCTGCATGTTGGTCTCCTCTTCCAACAATCGATAATGTTCCCTTCTCAGTTGGGGAGCGTACATGCGCATTAGCGTGGTGGCCGATATTCTGGACGTCAAATCGGTACCGCAACCTGTAGGGAAGAAGCTTCCACAACTTCAGCGGATCCACTGGAGCATGTAGCTCAGAACCTCGTTGCATCTCGTATCAACAAGCTGTGCGTGAAGCATCTGTCTACGCTGTATTTCTACTGCTGCGTGAGTGATTGTCCCATAATCGTTTGTTTTGCAAAACAGTTTGCGCGAGTGTGTAAAGGTAATAGAAGTAACAAAAGTATTTTGCCAGATGATATTATTAACATTCCTGATAGGGTAAAAGTGTCACGGTGTGCTCGGAATGAAGGAAGCTTCCGCTAGAAAGCTAACAGCGTAATCTGCATCACATACCATAAAGCGTTCGTGTACAGGGAACGTAGCTTTTCTCTCGCATTTTGTAGCTTCTGCGATTTGCTCTCTTCCTTCGGGCATCACGATAGTAGTAGGCGTTGAGAGACCGCGCGCGCACTCGTATGTGTGAGTGAGTGTAAATACATCGCCATACAACCCGTGCGTGGTAGTATTTCTCGTGCCGTGCGTGGTTTGTGTGTGGTGAAACCGACGACGACGACTACTACGACGAACGTTCGACGGTGTCCTCCACCTACCGATTGCGAAGGATAGCCGCCAGGAGCGTGTACAGAAGATTTTCATTCTCGTACCGTACAGTGTCGGAGAAAAACGTCCAAACGTCCGTGTGTCGGTCGGTGTGTGCGCGCACTACAATCCTAATCAGTGAAAATCTTTTCCCATCTTTCGCTTGTGCGCTTTCAGGTTTGCAGGTGTGAAAATTTGGTCGTGAAAAATAGTGGTGAAGTGAAAATCGTTGCCCCCTTTATTTCGGTTGTGCACGGTGCAAAGGAGTTGGTTGCGTTCACTTGGGCTGGAAATCGATTCCGATTGCGCTCCCGTAACGGCAGTAAGGCTTTCCAGCACGTCCAACCGTCCGTTCGTCGTTTTGACTGGCGGGTTGAAAAATATCACACACGTTGAAAAAAAACTTCAACTCCAACCACAAACTCAGGTAAGTGTGTATATATATATGTGTGTGTGTGCATTAGAATGTGTGTGTGTGTGTACATCTTCGACCAACAACCCCGAATGCTAGAACCATGTGACCCATGTGAAAACTTCGTTAACGCTCCGTTGAACGAAGGCTCCTAACCATGATGGCACATGATTTCGATATCGATATGCTGTGGAAGTGGAGAAATTATATTATCCAAAACTTTACCATACAAGTTTGAAGCAAAAATAATAACAAAAAAAAACCCCAACAAAAAGGAAAACGATACGCGCGCGCTACTGGCGTAACAGGAAGTGGAGTAATTTTTCATTCAAATTTCCATTGAAAAGCTTGCCCCATTGAGAAGCGATGGCCATCCCGTACACGGTACACGCACGCACGCTGCTACACCGTCGAATGGTGGTGGCTGTTCCCGATGTTTTGGTCCCTTTTTCGCAGCCCGGGTGAATGGACAGCTAGTGCCGTTTCGCGTCACATTGGCCGTGTGTGGGAGAAACGTTTGTACTCGCATGCCGGAAAGGCTGGCCCGTTGATGACCTGATTTTTTGTTGGTCTCACTGTGAAACGGGCTTGTTCCTTTTATTCCTCTATCCGTTGCTTTCCGGGCGGGAATGCCCTCCAGGAGGTGGGCACCTGCTTTGTATGGGGTGGATATAATGGGACAAGGTTCACTACACGCTTCGGTGTTTTATCCTCCTATAGAAAGTTAATCACCTTCCTTTGTAAAGAAATAATCGTTTGTGATGTGAAAAATCTGAAAGAATTTACTTTGATTATTTATTTGATGTTATTGATTTTCTCGCGGTTTTTCATTTCAACGAAAAATAGGAAATACTTTCCGTCCTGTGGAGGCGATAATACCCACAGGTTGAACCTGGATTTGGAGTTTCGGTGGGGGGGGGGAGAAAGAACGCCGTCCAAAGTTCTAAGTACCAAATTATCCTGTCCCACCCACGAACTACCCCTTGCACAACACCCCTTTATCCTTCTCTTTCTCTCTGTCCCTCTCTCTTTCGCTTCACTTCATCCCAATCTCTCGTGCTCACCCTCGCCGTGTGTGTCTGCGTGTCAATTCTCTCCAGTTCCGGCGATGGGACCGCATCTCAGTTTCTCTCCGATGTTTGCATTGGGGAAAATGGGATTATAGCTTATGAGCTGCTGGCTCCTTGCCGTAGCAAGCCAATCGTAACGGTTAGAACATCTCTCCCAGCGCAGTTTCGATTCTGGTGGATGTTTTTAATACTGGCAAAGCGCAACGGAATATTGCCGGGAAGTGCGAAATGAGACAAGTACCATGCAAACAAAGCAAGAATAGCCAAAAAAATTTGGTATAAAATAACCTGGAACGCACATTGGGTGTAAAACGGCAGCGACAAGTGTGCTAACTGGATCAAGTATATCCTGCCCCGAAGCAAACCACACACACACACACACACACACACACACACACACACACACACACACACTTCCTTCCCACTGTCACTAACAACAGCCCCACACACAAACACACTGATAAAGTGTAACGCAATGGGCAAAGGCTCACGTGTACGGCAAAATGCCGACACTTACGTAACACCTTGGATGTGATGCAGGGAAGCTTCTGGCAAAAGGACGAGCCCGTTCGATTCATGCTTGTGTTCTAGTGGTGTGAGTGGCGAGACTTGGTGTGTCTGCAGGGATGGAATGCTGCAGTCGGTGGAAATGTGTAAACGATGTGGTTAGCATTTTTCCTTTCTTTTCCGCTGAAAGTTTGCTTCAACTGGGCGCTGAAGTACACTCGATGAAGCTCGATTTCGGAGTTTGCAAAAAAAGCGAACGTTACATTTCAGTTTGCATGATTTTATTCCATCTCGTCTAGGATGATAGATAAGGCAAGCGCAAGCAATAAATCATGCTTAATTTTGTGTATCTCTATCATACATTTATTCAACTTTGAGCATCGAGCATCAATCGTGCCATAAACCTTCGACAGTCTTACTCTTTAGTAGTGGAAAGGAGCACCAATATATTAGCATTATCTTCATATTATTATGCAAAAATCAAGATGAAGAATTGATGATTTAAAATTCTGTATCGAAATAATAAATATTTGATAGTTTACCATCCGATTTAAATCATTCAACAAAAAGCGCAAAGTCTGGCAACTGAAATGAAATTGTTTTAAACCGAAATCATTTCATTCCTCTTCTTTCGCATACGTTTATGTAATGATAATATTTAATTTTGTTGCTGCGTAAGCAAAACGATTGTAACAAGCGCCATTTCCCAATTTTCAGACAAACAAAGCTGGATCAAAAGGGGTCTTATCTTTGGAAGAAAGCGCCTGAAAGTATGCATGCCCTTAGCAGGCGGCAATTATTCATAAAACCGTTGTACCTTTTAATTGCCAAATAAATATTTTCCTTCGCATACGATAATAAGGCTCGGAAGAGCAATGAGTACCACGTGACGCAAATTGCACAAAACATTACCGATGAAGAAACGGAACATGTAGGCCGTATGATCGAAACAAAAAAAAATACGTGAATAACGAGGAAACACAACACACAAGTATGATATGGAACGATATTTTGTTATAATCTCGTTACACCAAACTTCGTTTGCCAATCAATAAATTCCTCTTTCCTTTTCAATCAGTTCCGCTGGCTTTTTATTCCATGCCACTTCTATACATTAATCATCGTGACGAGATAAATATGAGTGAGTGAGCAAATAGCCGAAAATAAATTTACCGCATCGCCGATGACTAAGTGAATATCATATTTGAACGTTTCAGTTTGTGTTACAGTCAACCTGTGCCAACAACACTGTAAGAAATCAATCGCGGTATACGCGTAAAGTTTTGCTTTTAAATCGTTTTACCAATAAAGTAAAGCATCCAAACACTTACAATGCTTAATGGAACATTTTACCAAGTTCGGGGAAAAAAAGAAAAGAAAAAAAACAGCACTCAAACAGCATCAACCGCAATAAAATGGCAATTTATGGTTAGCATTTTGAAGCAGAAACAGAAAAACCCGCAAACCATAAACCAAGCTTGCCTTTGAAAGTTGTACCAAGAAGCAAACAAAGCGACACAACAACAGCATGCATACATTTACCGTCGCAGACGACTTTCCTTTTTTGCGAAACTTTCGTACTACAGCCACAGAACGGGTTGACTAAACACACATAAAGACACTGTCGCACACATACATAAATAAAACGGATTCATTCTATAGCCTCATTTGTTGTTTTGTGTGAAAGGAATCCTATTTTTTTTTTGCTTGCGATGTAGCTAGAAAGTGGCGATGAGCGCTCCAAACGGTATCAGAAACAAAGCGGCTTAAGCCGTGCACACACTGTAAGCTGTAAAGAAATGTAACGTGTATCCTTTCATACGCATCCTGTCAAACGGTGTCTGTCACCGTTTTCGCCTTGCTCAGCGCCTTCACACGTTGATCCGCTGTGAACGGTGTAAACTGGTTCGTTATTGTGATTTTGATGCCGGTTAAATTGCGTGCCGAGATTTGCAGCCGAGAATTTGCTTTTCGGTAGGTAATAAAATATAATCACATGCTCGCCTAAACAACAACAATCAAGAAGATAAATGATTCCGTCTGTCTGTTTGTCTGTTCTGGTCTGGTCTGCCAAGCTACAATGGGATCGCTTTTATTGATTCATCGGCCCATTATATCACATTACACAGAGCGAACATTATAACGAACCATCGCTCACGACGTACTGGCAGCAGCAGGAAGAACGTACGAACAAACCCGCGACCGATCGATTTGGGAAACCATCCATTATGTGACACTAGAATCCATCGATGGCCGGTCGGATTATGGGAGCATACGCCAGGCATAGCATAGTTCCTCTGTTTGCCAATCAAACACGATGAAAGCTTATCAAAAATTTATCATACTTGTGCCAACCGGCACTGGCGACATTAAATCGGTTCCATGTGAAGAATGCCCTCTGTCATGTAAGCAGCAAAGCAGCGTATGCGTCCAGAACAGACGAGATCAGAGACACAAAACAGTTAAGCGAAACTTTAAGAAAACAACACCAATTTCGTCGCACGACAAGTGCTTCTTAACACACCGTGTCCTGCCGACAGTTGTCTTCATCTAAAAGCTGACTTCAAACCATGCAACCATGATTCGGGATCGAAGCTGCTCAATTGCTGCTCCGTTGCCCAATTTTCCCGTGGGCGTGTAAATTGTGTCACCTTATGTCGTGCCACGCGTGGTAGCTGCCGACTCGCAACGTGAGCCCTTTTATAGAAACGAACCAGTGCCCCCGAAACATGGAAAGACGTTTGATTTCGACTACACAGACTTGGAGGCGCCCATTCGATCGAGTGGGCGCCATTAAGTTGGTGTGAGAAAAAAAAATGGTGGATTTGTAGCAGAATGGAGCAGAACTCGAGCGAAAATGTGATTGTAATGCAAGAAAAAATCGATAAAGAAAGTTCCTGCAGGATGTTGGATTCGAATAAAATTGTATTGCACAGGGACAGTGACATAACAATAGGATAGCTAGTTCTTTGAGATGATGTTGAACAGCTAGACAGGATAATGATATTTGTTATGTATATTTCAATTTAATTTTCTATTTATTCTAAAACAAAAACAAAAAGTCTTACAACTATATTAGGCACTGTAGTAAAATACGTGTATGAAGTGGATAATCAGTAGAATAAAAAAAGGGTTTCATAGAGAAGAAGAGCTCCGATTATTGTATGTCCTGTAACTGATAACTTAATAATTTAATAACTTATCAATAACCAACCAGCTCGACTATGTTCACCTTGAAAACCGTTTGACTTTAAAGAAGAAATTGAAATTTAAAAAAAATTAAAGAAAAGGGTACTTGTCAACACCTTTATCAAACCGTTCCATGAAATCGGTCTTTTGGCAGTGGTATACGATTACCGGCATTCGGGCATTCGGCGTTAAGCCATACTTTGATGTTGGCGTGTTACAGATAACGAAACGAAACACCTTTCCACCCACGCAGATCTGGGCGCGTCTTCTGCGTTTTCGCTTCATTGCACAAAGTTTTGGCCAAATCCATCGCATAGAAAAGGCTTCCAGCTGTGCGCGTCCCAAGCTGTCCACTGGGAAATAAGTGAACGAAATTGAATGGTTTGTTACCACTCCCACTCGCCACACCACAAATCATGCATGGCTTTGAGGTTGATCTGCGTCGAGAGCTCCAGTGTGGAGAGCTCCAGAAATCCTAATTGAAAGTGACTATCGTTCACCGGGAATGAATGTCACCGGTTTGGGTCGTATCGTGTGACGAGCTTCGGTAAACAAACTTTCTCTCCGTTCGGTGGGATTGTATGAAACAACCAAGGGATGTGAAGATACCTGTAGATCTTTCCATCTCGAAACCTGGCCCGGCAATCGGTTAAAATCCAGAAATCTGTGCGCTTACGCTAAAATAAAGCGAACAAGGCTTAAGATGGAAGGAAATGTTGAGCTCATTTACAGATAAGCTTTTTCGGTGTCCGTCGCCGTCGTCATCTTCATTTCAAAGTTGTATTAAAGCATTGTTTAGTTAAAGTTAAATGTACAAGTGGTAATAAAATCTAAGC
This sequence comes from Anopheles rivulorum, assembly GCA_018908115.1. Lineage (NCBI taxonomy): Eukaryota > Metazoa > Arthropoda > Insecta > Diptera > Culicidae > Anopheles > Anopheles rivulorum. The sequence continues at coordinate 29,108,374 of STHB01000004.1, forward strand.
ACCAAGAAAAATAAATTACATTTTACGAGGACCTTGAACGAGTTGTTGATCCAATAAGGGTATTATCGACTCTATCTTCCACGATGTAGGAAGGTTTTTTTTGTATTCTGACTATTCTGTTCAGTGCGCCTTCCTCGATTGATTGGATGTTTTATTGGCACTTTATCGATTTTTTTTTTACTGCAGTCAGCAAGTGTACGAAAGCGTCTAAGGTCACATTGAGCCGATCTTGCGGAACAAATAGCAATAAAATAATGGACGCATACGCATTTGACAGGTTTTTCTTGCTGGAAAAAACTCTTTAGTGTAGTAAATAATCCTTAGAGAATGTAAATGATCAGTAAGTTAAAAGAGCTTTAAGTGACATAACAAGTATATATTCCGTCACTTCCTCTTGATCATTTGAAGCCTTCATTCTGGCGATTGTTTCTCCGTACAATCAACGTCAATTAAGAGAAAAGAATTTTATCGCTTGTATTTCATTCCGTGCACTATTTATGCCATTTGACACGTAGTATTTAATTATAAATTCATAAACACGGTCTGCATGCACCAATTCCTTCGCGCCACACTCTCACCGTACGGTGGAGACTTTCATTCGGCCGTAAATGAATGGCGCAAACATGGCAATAAATAGAATCACTCACTATCCCGCTGTGCCCTAGATTGAGTCACCAGGGGCATCCATCATCCTTTGCCACACGAAAACGGTTAGCGCACAGTGGGTGACCTTACTGACCCGTGCTTGAACGTGGGGAAGCCTAAGCATGATAAGGGGAATTTTATTTCTACTCCTTTTTTTGCTCTCTTCTCTGAACAATATTCTGTGTGACGAAAGAAATGATGTTTTCTTTCCGAATGAATCCAATCGAAATTGAATTTGAATTATCCCTTATGTGTTTGGACAGGCAGATGTACGGACAGATGTGTGAAGGTGTTTGAGAACGGAAAAATAGTTACCTTTGTTCATGTTTTTTAATTTAATGTTCATGTTTATGTTATTTCCATGTTGTTTTGTTTAAATCTGGTAATTCAAAACCAGAAATGAGTGTAAGGGTATTCACAGCTAACTTTAAAGCTATTCTCGTGCTATAGTTTTCCTTCGCACCATTTGACTGCTTTAAAGCATAGCTGCGAGGACACTTGAACAACATTCTTCTTTCTCAGGTGGCGACACTTATGGGCGGCCTCTGAAGATGCCCTGTTGAAAGGGGATTCACCTGAAGCACGTCTAAGGATGGCTTTTATGATACCGCGTGCACTGTTCGCACACAGTCACAGCGTGTAAAGACATGCCGACGGAGCTGCTTATGCTCTTTTATGCATTTTTAAAAACGTGTTTCAGGAAATATGGATGGAGTTAAAGGGTAACATATTTTAAGGTTACATAAATTTATATAAAACTAAGTTCAACTTGCTTGTATTACTTTATGAAACATTTTTCATCTGCTGATTAAACATAGCATACCAATAGCNTACTGACCCGTGCTTGAACGTGGGGAAGCCTAAGCATGATAAGGGGAATTTTATTTCTACTCCTTTTTTTGCTCTCTTCTCTGAACAACACTCTGTGTGACGAAAGAAATGATGTTTTCTTTCCGAATGAATCCAATCGAAATTGAAATTGCATTATCCCTTGTGTGTTTGGACAGGCACATGTACGGACGGATGTTTGAAGGTGTTTGAGAACGGAAAAATAGTTACCTTTGTTCATGTTTTTTAATTTAATGTTCATGTTTGTGTTATTTCCATGTTGTTTTGTTTAAATCTGGTAATTCAAAACCATAAATGAGTGTAAGGGTATTCACAGCTAACTTTAAAGCTATTCTCGTGCTATAGTTTTCCTTCGCACCATTTGACTGCTTTAAAGCATAGCTGCGAGGACACTTGAACAACATTCTTCTTTCTCAGGTGGCGACACTTATGGGCGGCCTCTGAAGATGCCCTGTTGAAAGGGGATTCACCTGAAGCACGTCTAAGGATGGCTTTTATGATACCGCGTGCACTGTTCGCACACAGTCACAGCGTGTAAAGACATGCCGACGGAGCTGCTTATGCTCTTTTATGCATTTTTAAAAACGTGTTTCAGGAAATATGGATGGAGTTAAAGGGTAACATATTTTAAGGTTACATAAATTTATATAAAACTAAGTTCAACTTGCTTGTATTACTTTATGAAACATTTTTCATCTGCTGATTAAACATAGCATACCAATAGCAACCCTTCGTACGGTCGATGATTACAGTATAATGATCCGTATTTTAATCAACCTTCACGTTGCATGCAACACGCTTTTGTTTCCGCACGACCAGCCAAAGGTCAGTTCCGCCATGGCAAAATGTACAAAAAACGGCGTGCTAAAAGCCGACAGGATTTCTGGTACGGTCTAATGGTGGCTCCAGCTCCAGCCCATTGCTGGGATGGTGCCCATTTCCGATGACAACCGGGCACAACATCCGGCCGACGTTTCATCGTAAATCCGGGACATGGCAACATTGGGAAAGAAAATGCCTTCGGGACATTAGATTCTGCAGCTAATGAATTTTGCATTACCTTTCTCGTAATGCCGGTTGCCGCCGCCGCCGCCGGTTATTGCCGGTTCGCTTGTCAGATTTCAAACAAAATTAGACCCGGTTTGATGGTTGATAAGCGTGGTGAGCAACGGTGGAACAGTGAAGGAATGTGGTGAAATGTGACGATGCTGGGGATTTTCCCGGAAATGAGAATCTCGTCACGACACACGGAAAACAAAACACAAACACATCGCACAAATAGAGCTGGAGAATTGCTCGTGTGTCTTGTGGGTGTTTGGGAGATATGTCGCGCCATTCATCGACAGTCTTCATTCTTTCTTTGGAGGCAGAGAAATAGAGTCATTTACGTCTGCAAATGTTAAGAATAGTTGTCTTTGTTCTACGAAGGTTTTATTTCTAACAGACGATTAATCGTGCATCAAGTATGCCACATGTAGTAGCTGTTTAAGCAGATATCGTTTGATGTTCGACGAGTGTTTCCCATGGTAACGTTCACTTTTGTTTCGTTTCAGCAACAAATTTCAGATTCGCGGAAGGACTGGTAGCTTTAAGCCATCGTGTTTCAATACCAAAGGTAGTTAACACGGGTAAAAGGTAAGACATTACAATGCTCACTGGCGCATTTTACTGACGCATAGTTCCCCAATTTCGTTGTTAATCTTTTGCTGCTCTACGACATTGTAACCTTGGGCCACCACTTAGTAATTGTACAATTTTCTCTTTCTTTTCCTCATGTATTTTTACCACCATTTCTCATCGGTTGACACTTGTTCGGTCCCTTCACATACATCCGGGTGGTCCGGGTTTTCGATTGTGCGTCGGGTGGGCACATCGAATCGCTACCAATCGCCACTCGCCGTAGTGACCATCATACATCCTCGTAAAGCGCCTCAGTAGACCATTCATCTCAGCCCCCTCAGCACAAAGCACTCAAAGTGCTCGGTGCTTAGAAAACCATCAAAAGCGTACGAGCAAAGTGTCAACGACCATCCCATCCCAGGGCCATCAGCATCCATTCGGGCGCCAATAAACACGACACCGAAGCAATACACACGCGCCCACAGGCACACGGCACCAGGCTCACCCTCTTACCGTGACACACACACACACACTTACACACTCACCCACAGACACACGCGCGACCGGAAGTCAACTAAGCCGCCACTCGGGTGCGTAGCGTAGTTGTCTTCACTTTCGTTCCGTTCCGTTCAATATTAGCGCCATATCTGACGCTGGGTGCGGGCGAATCTGCGCCCCGCCAAAGGTAATAATTGTTTGCACCGAAAACTATCAACGCTTCTCTCGCTCTTCTTGTGTTTCCGTGCTGTATTCAATACCCTACGATCGTTTTAAGTTGGCTCTGCAGAGTCGCTCTGGTGAGTCTGGTCTCACATGCATAAACGGTGAGCTCATTCCTCGGAGCTATTATTTCGCTGCTTCCACCGTAACAAACTATCCTCTTTTACGCTTGAAATAGTGTGCTCGTATGGTTTATCATCCCGTATGACACGTTTGTCGGATGCCTGAAGCGTCTAACTAGTCTAACTTTGTCGAATAACATCATCAACACCGAGAAGCACCGGGCGCCTCCATTGAGGTTGATGTTAGGAAAGTTTAGTTTTTATATGGTTTTTCATTTTTCTACACACCTCCTGTTTTTTTCTCTCTCTCTCTCTCTCTCTCTCTCTTGCTACCATTACAGGTTTGCTGACAATTAGCAATTTTGTTGATGGTAATGGTTTTCTGCTTGCGTGCAATTATTTTAATTTCACAACCACCATCATTATCGTTCGGAACGTGGCTCCGTTACAATCTTTTCATTCCCTCTTTCGTTGGCCGTTTAACCACATAAGAGTGAAACTTTTTATACAAAAAAAAAAGAAGAAATCCAAATTCCGTTTCGTGTCCGTTAGCATATCCTTCCGCACAAACTGGATCGGTTTCCCGTACGAACAAAATCCCAACATCAACTGCTTCCTCTCGCTTATTTATCTCGGTGTTTTTTTTTATTTTTCTCGTTGGTTGTTGCCACATTTGATGAAGGTTGCGAAGCGAACGCAAACGGGCAAACTGCCAGCCAACAGGCAAACTTCCACCGCCAACCACACATACACGCGCGTTTGCAAATTCTTGTGATGATTCAATAATGAAACTTCTAACCTATACGGCAACACGATACGGCAAAGTTTTGCCCGTATTTTTCTTTTCCCGTCATGGTGAAATCAACCGTGGCACGGTGGCAAACATGATCGAATGGCATAAAACCAGTGCGAAATGAATCTGTGCGGTAAAGCTTTTCTAGCTCTTTCTTATGCATTTCACATGCGTCGCCAACGTTTGTGCGCTAGGGGAAAAAANTTCTACACACCTCCTGTTTTTTTCTCTCTCTCTCTCTCTCTCTCTCTCTTGCTACCATTACAGGTTTGCTGACAATTAGCAATTTTGTTGATGGTAATGGTTTTCTGCTTGCGTGCAATTATTTTAATTTCACAACCACCATCATTATCGTTCGGAACGTGGCTCCGTTACAATCTTTTCATTCCCTCTTTCGTTGGCCGTTTAACCACATAAGAGCGAAACTTTTTATACAAAAAAAAAGAAGAAATCCAAATTCCGTTTCGTGTCCGTTAGCATATCCTTCCGCACAAACTGGATCGGTTTCCCGTACGAACAAAATCCCAACATCAACTGCTTCCTCTCGCTTATTTATCTCGGTGTTTTTTTTTATTTTTCTCGTTGGTTGTTGCCACATTTGATGAAGGTTGCGAAGCGAACGCAAACGGGCAAACTGCCAGCCAACAGGCAAACTTCCACCGCCAACCACACATACACGCGCGTTTGCAAATACTTGTGATGATTCAATAATGAAACTTCTAACCTATACGGCAACACGATACGGCAAAGTTTTGCCCGTATTTTTCTTTTCCCATCATGGTGAAATCAACCGTGGCACGGTGGCAAACATGATCGAATGGCATAAAACCAGTGCGAAATGAATCTGTGCGGTAAAGCTTTTCTAGCTCTTTCTTATGCATTTCACATGCGTCGCCAACGTTTGTGCGCTAGGGGAAAAAAAGTTTTTGTTCAACTGTAAATACTGAACAGCCTCGATATGTTGTTGTCATTTTATTTGGTTTACAATGGCAAGTTGATTCCTGAAACCAGTAGTCACAATATGATTAAATATAGATGATAGAATAGAAAATAATCCGAAACGAAGATCTATTATAAAGGCAATGGTTCTTAGTTGAAGCTAAAAACAAGTTTCTCGATTTCTTGTTTGGAATTATTGATTTAATATCTGTTGCTAGGTATAAGACAAAAGCTCCTCCCGAATTATCCATCTTTGTCATTTATTGTGTTATCCTTACATTGTGACACTTAGTGGATTAAAACTAATGATTGTAACTTATTCAACGACAAGCGAATGGAAAAATGTGAAATGAGCTCATTAATCATTGAGCCACAACTTACATTGTAAGTGTTTCGAGAAGCCATATAACATAAAGCCTGTCTGAAGTTGCTGAAACCTTCAACTAAAGCTGGCAACTTTTCTCTACTTCTGCAACAAAAGACGAGCTGAAAAGTGGTAGATATGATTTTTTTTTGTATGCGAAATAAGGATAAAATGAGCAGAATATCGTTCTGGTAATGAAACTCGCTCGACTTTGATGAGTTAACTTAGTCTCAATTCAGTCCATTCAGTTATTATTCTCTCAGTCGAGTGTTTAAAATTTATTACTCTCTGCTGGTTTCTTAAAAAAACAAAATACCACCAATCCTTCATCAAGTACCTTTTTATGCCTCCTCGGATAAACGGCGCCCTCTACCGTAAGCCAGTAAAACTGTCAAAGTGACAGAATGTGTCAATGTGACAGTTTTAAAAGGTTTTGACAGCCAGGTGTAAACGGTTTACTAAGACAAATATCTGACTATTAAAAGTTGGGAAGTCATCAGCAATATAAAAATTGCATGACGTTAGCAATGATTTTTTTAATTACGATCTTCTACTACCATTTTCTTAGGCCAACGAAACACTAAAATACACGATTAAATCCAACATCCAGCAAGCTTTGTTTGATCCTATTCTTGTGAAACAATCACGAAACTACCTAGTAAAGCTAGTAAATCTTGTTGCTCTTTGATTCCTTCCCTACTTTCATTAAATAGAAGTTTTATCCTTTGCTCACCTTTCTGTTGTATGCTTACCATCATAAGCTTACATTAAAAACTTCACCATAATGTGACCGATCCATCATGTAACGCAATGCAAGGCACAAAAAGCAGCCAAGTTGAGCTTTCTTCGAGCTAAAAAACACCGATACAACGTGTTTTAAACTTTGCTGGCTCCATTTAGAATAGTTTCCCTTGGAGTTTTGTCCCGGTTCGTGGGTGGCAGTTTGTTTTTTCTTCTTTCACTCTCCAGCAAACAACTCAATCTTACTGTCTGTCGGCTCAATCTTACTGGCCCGTTGCCCCGTTGCCACAGATCCCAACACACTTTCAGCACATTCATCGTCCGGTCGATGCAGCGTCAGTTTAATCCATCTTCTATCCCTTTTCTTCCCCCGTTTCTTCCCGTTTCATTACTCCGTTCGTCGCGGTCGTGGTACACCAACGGCATCGGGTTATAGCAGGATCCACAAGCCGGCACACTGTCTTTCGCAAGTTTCAAGAGTAGCTTTACCAGCAATGTTAATTTCCTGAAGCGCCGGTAAGTACCCGTTTGCCAGGCACGATTCATTAAATTTGCTTTTCCTTCACGCTGTTTCACAACGACTCGTACCATCCATGTATTTACATACGCCCCCCCTATAAAGCCTTAGTTTCATTACGTTCTTTCGTTTCACACACAGGTTCATCACACCTTTTGCTTATTTAAATGCATCTTAGTGCGTTCCTTACCATCACTTATTATTCCTGCATCGAAATTGTATTCGTTTTCATTCGGCTCATTCTACCCTACCCCATTGGCATTGCTTTAGCGTTTTACTTTCGTTCGCTACTGACACAAAGTCACTCGCACCGACATATCGACGTTTGCCCAGTTTATCCTTCCGGACATTAGTGATCGAACGCGGTGCGGCAAAATTTGGCTCAAAATTCCCATCAATTTTTGGTATCACACTCTGGACAAGCTACGTACGGTGTTTTATGTTTAGTTTATCATCCCAGGAAACAATCATCCTTTGCAATCATGCTTCTAGCAGGACATTTTCCCTTGATCATATATTCCTTGTCCGTGTTTTTTCGTTTACGCATTTCGTTCCCACATGCATTCTGCCAACATGTGAAACTATATAACTGGGAAAACGCACACACAAGCACACACACTCATCCATACACACGCACACACACACACATTTAATGTTCACTTTAACCATGCTTTAACCGCAGGGCACCTACTTTACAACTCTAATGGAATGGAGTGAACAAGTAGTAGTGAAGTGAACTACACTCTTACCTTTGTTTCCCAGTGGAGCGAGTGTGATCCGTCATACTAATGTTGTAATCCTCTTTCTTTCTCTCCCTCTCTTTTTCATTCTTTCTCTTTTCTCTCTCTCTCTCTCTTTCTCTCTTTCTACATGTTTCTCACAATCTATTCCTTGCTTTGATGATGATGGTTTTCTGTTTTCTTTTCTTCTCGAAAATTCGTCCCCTGTGCGCACCATGTTTAATGCGAACGAACCAAACCAAATACACCCGACCCGGTATGCTTATGTCCAAAAAAAAAAACAATGTAATTTTTGCAAAACCATATGTTTCAACTTCTTCTCGCTCTTACTACTTACTTCATTCATGCCATTCAATTTTGCTGTAATCTTTCTCCCTCGCTCTCTCTTTCTCTATCTTACTCTTTCCTTCTTTCGATCGCGTAACGCAATTTCGCTATATTTCGACTACATTTTCGATGCCAATTCTGGTTTTTATTTTACTATACCTTTTCTATGTATGTACATGTATATGTGTGTTTTCAATTTGTCAATGTCCATTTTAATCATCTTTCATGTTTTGCTCCTGTTTGTGTGTATTTCTATCAATGACGTTTTAATTGACTTTTTCTTGCATTTAATCCGTTCTCCCACCGGTTCTATTCTGTACAAAACATGTTTCATGTTTTTCTTTTCATTAAATAAAATCTCTTTCCTAACCGCCATCTTTCGGTTGCCGTGTTTGTGCTGCCAAAATGAACAAAACAAACGTTTTTGTCTGTCCAACCCCAAAACCCCCCATTCATTTCGATACTTCCCTACGCACATCTCCCCCACTCCCGTTCTGCGCTCTGTTTACGCTCCTGCATGATCTGTTGCTGTGCTGATTTAGTGATTTCATTGGCAGATTCAGCTCGGGAGACCTGTCTTCCGAGTGCGAGGATGTCGATCCGAAAGACCTGCCACCCGCAGCTCGCCCACAGCCACCGCTTCAGCAGCAACCGATGCCGGGTGGTCCGCCGAACATTCCGCCCCCGCCGGCACCCGGTACGGCCGGGTCCGTCTCGCCGGGTGGTCCCGTTCCGCCCGGTTCCGCCCCACCCACCGGTGGTCCGGAACTGTCGCTAAGCTTTGGCAAGGGACCGGCCCAGCGTGGCACGAGCGCACCCTCCAGTCCGGCCAAATCGCGCGAAAGCTTGCTGCAGCGCGTCCAAAGCTTAACCGGTGCGGCCCGTGACCAGGGCGCCTCCATTATAGGTAAGTGCGCCGGCACCACAAAACCATCACCATTGCACCATCGAATGCTTACCGCGCTCGGCTTGTTTCGATGCACTTTACAGGGGCGGCCGTTTCCACTGCCAGCCGCGTTCAGCCGTTTAATCGGGACAAATGCTTCACGCTGCTCGTGGTGGACGATCAGAATACGGACTGGTCGAAGTACTTCCGTGGCAAGCGGCTGCACAGTGACTACGACATACGCGTCGAGCAGGCTGAGTTCCGCGAGATCATGCTGACGGCCAGTGCGGACTCGGGACCGATGGTTGGCTGCAATCGGGGCGGTTCCAAGCAGACCAAACCGTTCCGTCCGGACTTTATTCTGGTGCGTCAGCCACCGCGCGATGGCTCCAAGGACTATCGCTCGACACTGCTCGGTCTGAAGTATGGCGGTGTGCCAAGCATCAATTCCCTGCACTCGCTTTACCAGTTCCAGGTAAGGGTGAAGACGATTTTTTAAGGAATATTTTATGCTTTATCCATTTTCATGTTTTGCGCTGTCGGCTTTGGGGCGTTTGGCCATAGTTGAACTATTTGTTGCAAAGTGTAATATTTGGGATCATTGTAGTAGTTTTGGGAGTAAATTTAGAATCTAATAGATTTGCTTCATTTTTGTTTTTGTGTAAAATGTTTACGATAGGTACTGTAATTTCATGGTTTCACAAGTTGTTTTTGTGTTAAACGAGTAATGAGTAACTTTTTCCGCATCGGCATCCCAATTACAGTCCCTGATACGAGTATCCTAAGTGGAATAGTTTTTTTGTATTTTACCAGAATTGAATGTTTTAGTAAAACGAAAAAGAATAACCCACACAATTAGTTTGTTATGAGTTTGCAGTGCTCATTTGCATGTCGAGATCAGTGAATCGGACGTTTGTGCAATTACTCGTTAAAGTAAACAAAATCTTGGAGTTTCTTTAAATTAAGCATTTTGATCAGTAAAGTAAAACCTAGAAAATGAAAACTGAACCATCCAAAAAAATCAATTCGTAAAACGTAAACGTTACCCATCTAAGGCGAACAATAGCAATAGACGAACAATTGGTAGGCGTCAGGAATTCAGACGTTCAGAGCACTGCATTATCTTCACGCAATTCTCTAGCTGAACATCTTTCCATAAATATGGCTTTCGCTTATGTTTTGCCCTTCGTCGCACTCATGCAAGCGCCTTACAGCACACAATTTTCCGCCTAGATCCCAACCTCACCCACAACACGCCTAGTTTAAAATTCTAAAGCAACCGAACAATTGTCCAAGTGCTATATAACGATTGGCTTTTGCTTGGTAGCCTCAGGCTTTTAAATAACCATCAGCACCAGTTCCGCCATTGCAATGTCAGCATTACCACTAGCTTCGGTTTGTAATTCGCTTATCCGTCTGTAATTCGCTTATCCGTCTGTAATTCGCTTATCCGGCTGCTAGTAAACCCAGGCGCTAATTTGTATTTGTTTTAAGTGTTTTAAATAATATTTCGTTGTGCCACATTTCCAACAGTTGTAATGTTTTGTCATCAAGTAATTTTAATTCCCTTTTTAAACGATGTTTTTCCACTACCACAATGTCACCATACGCACGTAGGACAAACCGTGGGTGTTTGCTCATCTGCTGCAACTTCAGCGCCGTCTCGGTCGCGATGCGTTCCCACTGGTCGAGCAGACATTCTTCCCGAACCCGAAGGACATGGTAAGTGAAGCACGTACGCAGACCATTCGTTACACTAATTATATTCCAATAATTTATTCATGAATATATCATCACCACTCGGTTCCACCTGTGTGTACACAACAATCCAATCCAAAAAACGCATTCCTTCGCCNGTAGGACAAACCGTGGGTGTTTGCTCATCTGCTGCAACTTCAGCGCCGTCTCGGTCGCGATGCGTTCCCACTGGTCGAGCAGACATTCTTCCCGAACCCGAAGGACATGGTAAGTGAAGCACGTACGCAGACCATTCGTTACACTAATTATATTCCAATAATTTATTCATGAATATATCATCACCACTCGGTTCCACCTGTGTGTACACAACAATCCAATCCAAAAAACGCATTCCTTCGCCAGACGCACTCCTGCTCATTCGTTGTGTTTTGCGTCCGTGTACACTGTGGCTAATCGTAATTTGTACTTAACAAAAGTATGATTTGACATTCACTCACTGCTCTTCTCGTTTAGGGGGGTTGTATCCTTCTGTGTGTTCTGTCTATGTGTGTGTGTGGATGTGCAGGAAATAATTTACACAATCTGAGACCCTGTGCTACTGTCTGGTCCATGGTCTGGTCGCAAGTAAATAGAGCTCATTTCTTCTCCTACCGTAACGTGTGTTTGATAAATAAAGGAAAGCTTCAGCCGTGCGTAAGGGCACGCACGGAACAAAACAGTACATATAATCGGTTTATAACAACAATCGAACCATCTGACAGCTTGCTACTGTCACTCACTGAAATTGAGTTCCTTTCGTATCCTTTACGTGTACGTGCCTGCGTGTGAGTGCGCTTGGTTGTGGCTTAATTGCCGCCATTTTTAGCCATGCACTGTCCGAAGCGAGGCGATCGACGCCAATGGCACTTGATCGGTGTTCCGTCCTCCTTGACTACGCCGGCCGGTACGCACGAACCGTAGCTCGTTTCGCAGATGCCCTTCGGTGCGAACGGTGTCCAGTTGCACGAACCAACCCGCTGGTTGCACTTCTGGTTCCAGCACTGGTTAATCTTGCACTTGCAGCCCTTGCGATAGATCCCAGCCAGGCCACGCTTTTCGACGATCGACAGCTCGGCATACGGACGGACAAAGTCGCACAGCCCGACCTGTTCGCTGTTGGCCGCGATCGCGTACAGCATGTTCGGTTTCAGCTCAAGGCCACACAGTGAGCTCATGGAGGGCGTGAAGAGTTTTCCGTGGCGCAACAACTTCCGTGCCTCGTCGCTCATCTGGTTGGGGACAAATATGGAACATATGGATCAGAAAAAACCCGGCTTGGTGTTGGATCGGTTTTTGCATGCAGGATCGATTCCGGCTTGCGCACAATACTGCATGCAGGCTTACCTTGTACTCTTTCTTGATAGCAATCTTGTACGCATTCATGGACGTGCGGTCCTTCGCCGCCGTTCGACGCAGCACTTGTGCAACGATCACTGAAAACAAAAAGCAAGTACAAAGAAATAAATAAATCGTTAATTTTTTAATGCCTTTTGTTGGATGGAAATAATATTAATGATGCACTCCGGTCTTTTTATAGCCTTGACGTTAGCTTAATCTTACATTAAAAAGCTAACACGATGAGATCATAATATATTTTCCAACTCGTGTACGGGGCATCTTTAAAAAATACACAGACACTCACACAATTTATTACACTGCTTTCTGTGTAGCATTATGAGTTTTATCGATTTTTTTTTTTTTGAGAGAAAAAAAAATCACCCCAAAAATTGAAGTAAAGTTGCCACACACTCGCAGCAATAAAGTCGTATCCCATTTTATGAGCAAACTGACCAGCCATACAGACTGAGAGGATGGCATCGGAGGGTTTTGCTGGTCAAGAGAAATTCGACAACAACCCAGAATGCATGACGGATTACCCGGGCCGCCTTTTGGGATGAGCTTTTCGGACGAGGCTGTAATCACACGTGGGGCTAACCTTTCACATTAATAACTTACCGTACTCCGACTCGCAGAAGGCCGTCTGGGGATGCTGCGGGAGACAGCTGCAGGATTCGGTCGTGGGAAGCAGTATCGCCAACAGTCCCAGAATTGCCACAAACCGCAATGGTAACGAACGATTAGCCTTCATCTTGGAGCGATATTGTCTGGTAAAGAAGAGCAGAAGGAAAAGAAAACGGTTTAACAGTTTGCCGTGAACATCACTTTTGCATTGATACTCGTCACAAAAGGGGGAAGTAGTCTTTTTGGACGGCAAATTATAATCCCATAATCCTAACGCGACGATGACAGCGTGTGGAAAAGGTCACCCGTACCCACAGGGAGGTCGGATTTCATTGCGCACATCTTTCCATTGGAACGGAAACCACTTTTTTAAACAACGCGCCAATAGTGTTCGGGGAGTTTTATTTTTGTGGTCTGGTTTCTTTGAAGTTCATTCCCTGCGACCGGATAGCGCTGTCGGCCCGATTATACCCGTGTTTATTTGTGCCGCATTTAGTATTCATCACGCACGGTCGTTAATCTTCACAACGATCCCGATCGCATCAACAACACAGCAACAAATCATTCCAGCGCTAGGTACGAACAAACGTAACAAACAATTGTCCATTTAATCACGAACAATCCTCATGTCCGATTGTTCGATGAAGGATGTGCCACTGGATGCCACCACACTTGGGTTCCGATGGATGGCTTTATGTTTCGTCGTACATTTATCTTGGTTTTGCTGCTCAATCACAGTGCGCTTTTTGCTGTGCACGGAGATTCGGGAAGATGTGCAAGAAAATTACCCACCACACTTTATGTCTTCAAGACCTCAAGACTTCATGCTCTTCGTCAAGACCCTGCATAATTGATGCAGTAAGTGAAGAGACCGCAAACGAATGCAAGATAAACTTGTATTATTTATTATACATAGTCGTCAGGTGTAGCACTTCTTTTCTCCAGTTTTGGGTCACCACTGCAGCAGTGCACAGTTAAACAAGCAGCACGTAAAACAAACAAATCCCCATCAAGAAATTGATACATTGCAGATTTGGGATTGAGCTTGGCAATAAATCATATCGACCCTAGAAGATGTCGCATCACGCAGTCAAGGCGACCGACTGGAGGTGGGAAAGAAATAAAATTCCTGCTAAACATCTTGTATTTTGAAACCCTCACCCAACACCCCCCAAACGAGTTAACCGGATCTATCTATCCCATTCGCCATCACCTTCCTACCATCTTGATCACCGATGTCATCGGCTAAAAATAAACTCTTTGCAACGCGTTCAATGTTGCTGGCCTTCAAAAGGAAAGGTGCTTCAGGGTAAGTTTGCAAGAAATTCTTGGAACAAACCCTTTTTTTTTTTTGTTTTTTGCTAGCCGGTACGGTACGGTTCGGTTCGGGTGAGCGATCCTCATCCGGCAGACCTTTGGCGATGCCAAAACGGAACAACCTTGACAAACATTTCAAGCGCGCGAATATTCGTTGCCCACTTTTGCACGGTTTGTCCTTTTCATCACGCTTTGTTTCATTTCGACGGACCGACCGACGGACCGATAGCGAATGTGTGCTACCTGTACCTGTCACTCAGCACCGTGTTATCCATCATTTAACGCTTTAATCGATTGTAAGATCGATTGTGCAGATAGTCCCATTTTCACACCATTTGGTGTTGGTTGGGTTGACATGCAACAACACCTTAAGTAAGGTTACGTGGCATATCCACATCCACGAATGCACTCACTTATCATGCCACTAATTGAAATCACTGATCACGGCGTTACGGCGTGAAGAGAACACACAACGTTACGGACGCCATATTTGGAGGCGCAACCNGTGTTATCCATCATTTAACGCTTTAATCGATTGTAAGATCGATTGTGCAGATAGTCCCATTTTCACACCATTTGGTGTTGGTTGGGTTGACATGCAACAACACCTTAAGTAAGGTTACGTGGCATATCCACATCCACGAATGCACTCACTTATCATGCCACTAATTGAAATCACTGATCACGGCGTTACGGCGTGAAGAGAACACACAACGTTACGGACGCCATATTTGGAGGCGCAACCAACACCGCACAACAAACGCAGACGCGAGCTGTCAGTGTGCGAGGAATGTAAACTTCTGCTGGAAGAAGTTAAGTCAGCCAACGGTTCAATTACCATTTCGTACCATTACGCAGCCGAATGGTATGCCGGGAGGTGTACCCAGGTGGTAGGTAATTAATAATAATTGGCAAATGTCTTAGAGCCGGAGGGAAATACGGTCGTGTCATGTTTGGTGCCATGTACGATCCTTCGATCATGTAGTCCATCGGAATGAAATGCAACCACCACACACGGCAGTAGGCAAATTGAGTGAAAATTGAAAACTCCTGTTTATGGTTGTTGTCTGTTTCATTATCACAAAATAAGGCACTGTGAAACTGTGCTTCAGCTTCAGCTGAAAAGTGCCTGAAAAAAGGTTGTGTCATGTGGGCATGTGGGCTGCCGCAGCTATCGATCGATGTGACCACAAAATTACCCTAATGACCACAACCCTCACTGTGTAAACACCGAAAGCAAACCCCAAGAAAGCTAATACGTTAACCAAGCACTCTCTGGGTGCTCTTAAGCACTATTACAGCTCATGAAACATTCACACAATAGCACCAGCGCACTGTATTGGGTGAGTTCTGCCTTTTTTCTTCTTCTTTTTTTGGCACTCAAATGCATACGAAGCTGTCTGTAAGGTTAACTTTTGTAAATTGCCTTACCTGTGTAGCACTCACACGTTAACGTCGTAACGCTCGCTTTTCCAACAAACATGCGTATTACGTCGTGCGTGACAATTTACCAATCGGTACCGATTACGTCCGACATGTAAGAAAGTTTCCTTCCTTCGGTTCGCTTTCATAATCGCTCACGCAGTTCCAGCAGAGAATCATGCCGCTGCTAGAACTAGTCTAGTGTTCGTTCTAGAGTCTAGTGTTCGTGCCATAAATCACCCACATCCGTGATTCATTTTGGCCCCGTCTGGTCTGGTTGCATACAAAACGAAATGCCGACCGGTTGAACCCTTCCCCAAGGTAACGCCCGTAGCTAGAAACGGCACTTGCTCAAAAGCTTCTTGCTGAGCTCAGCAGCTAACCATCCCACCCGGAAGATTAACGGCCACCGTGTTTGATGCATTCATCTTTCCGCTTTTTTTTTTCTTCCTCTAAATACATCTGCTCGTCCCTTTCCCTTTCACCGCGTTCCCCACACATATGCCCTTTCGGAAGTCGCAACAAAAGTCCGACCTTCGTGTGCGGTGGTGGTGTGCGGCTCATGTGACAAAAGATATTAAAAAGCAGGAGAGAAAAAATATATATGTATATCTCTCACCACCATTTAGCACCGGCACGGCACGGTTGCGACCCGACCCATCGTCATGCCATGGGGATGTGTGAATGCGTAGGTTTACGCGATTGCCATGTGTGAATGTGGGAAAGAAAAATGGGCCTCTATTAGCGGGGAGTAGTAGTTTGCGCCGAACTGTATTTGTCAGCCAGTAGAGCAGCTGTCAAACCATGAACAAACAACAAAAAAATGCCTAAACACCCAACACCCTTTCTTTGATAGGGTTACGTGGAAAAAAAGGTGTTCCAAATGTATTCGCAGCGAAGGGTGCAACGCACCGGACATATCAACATCGGGCGCCCGTGATCTGGTCGCTATTTTATACGGCTGTCGCCCGGTTGCAGCTGATCGGATGTGTGATCGAGGAGTGTGTGCTCCTTTCAAAACAAACGTGATCGTGTTCGTGTGTAGCAAATATTGCAGCAAAAGCGCATCATATCGTCATCATTCTTTAGCCGCGAAGAACGCCTCAGAGCAACAGAAGGATGCACGAAAAGAACGGAGAGAACATGAGAGAGAGTGTGAGAAAGAGAGAGAGAGAGAAAGAGAAGGTGCGAAAGTGACAGCTGTCAGTGCAAACGCACACGCGTTTATATGGTGGCGGTACGGTATGTGGCTGCGTGTGGCGTTTAATGTATGAGTATCACACGGTTTCTTTCCCGGTGTGTCCTAGAATTTTCAAACAAACCGCACTTCTATCGGACCGTATCGGTTAAAAATAGCTTAATTGAGTCATATTTCTCGGTGGTTTTGTTTTGACAGTGGTGTACGAACAGGGGCTGGCGAACACAACACAACACACACACACACACACACATGCACTGCCATCAGCGCTATCGTAAAAGTAGACTTAGTAGACGTGCCACACTAGCCGCCATTACTCACAACACCACACAAACACACATACACACACCGGTATGGTCTGGTATTTGGAGTATGCGAAACTGAGCAGTTGCACGGTATGTACGCGCGTTTACTGCAGCCTTGATCTTCGCTGGATTCGCACCGCCGGCAAAAGAGTGCAGTTCCATTGCAAACGCAACCGGTAAAGTGCATCGGAGGCAAGGCCGAGAAGATGTGCCGCACCATTGCGCGACACTGACGGGGTGCTAATGGTTTGTTTATCTTTGTCCCATCGCCTGAAGCCTTTCCTTCATCCGGAGCTGATGACGCAACATGGACGATGTTTGATTTGCAGTCCGACATCATTCGCTCAATCTCTCTCCCTTTCTCTTTTTTTATTCTCTCACTGTGTGTCCGCGTATCGTCCTTCAACGTCTTCGGTGCCTGTTTGTAGGTCAACAGGGATGTGAACCGGATTGTTCCAGATGAAACACCGGACAACATCCTCATCGCTACACTCATTTTCGTTCGATAACAGTCACCAGAGTCAATGCTTGATAGAGACACACAGATGATACATTAGCATGACCAACCAGGAGCAATAAATTCTGCTCCACAATGGGGCCATGCACCTCGTCCGAGCCGGCTCCATTTACTTCAGCGTAATTGTACATTTGTCAATCATGGAAAAAATCGTCCTCGATCACATCATCAGCGAACGGAGCACAAGAAGTTACAAACTGTCACATAAATTCCCCTCCATTTCCAAGTCTGTACCAACTCCACCATCTCCATTGATTGACCTACCGACAAAAGCCGTCCTCAGCACCGCCACGAAACACCGACGACTTGTAATTGATTCCAATAATTACCGCCGTGGGGCAGCTTTTAGCTTTAGACGTTAAAAGGAAAGAGCCTCATTTGCAAATAACAGGTTTCCATTGATACACACCGTCCGGCCGGCATTGGATCCTGCCCTCCTGTTGGTCACCACTTCCACGGGAGGAACATTGTTTCATGGGTCGTAAATCAGACAGAGTAATAACGACGACTACTACTACCGCTACTAAGGGGGCGATGGTGGTGGCTTGTTGCGTTACAACTTAAACGGGTCCGCAGGATAATTTAATTATAGTGAAGCTTATAAAATCAAACAACGCGAGTGAAGTAGCGTACCTAATTACTTCTTTACCACGCGATAAATTGCCCAATGTGTTATCAACTTAACTAGCAAGCGGAACGGGTAACCAAATAAAATACAATTTCAACGACAGTTACTTTACAACGTGAGTACTGGGTATATTGAGAGGTTCGCTTCGGTGGTGTACTTAGAACTTTGATGAATAATTGAAGCACTAATTTAACTTACTAGATAGAGGTTACCTATTATCAAATTATGTATCGACAGTCTTTGTTCTAGCTATGAGGAAATTTAAAACGACACAGTTTTAAACGAAACTTAAAATCTACAATAGCCAGAAACGGTTGTGCATAGTTGTCTCCAATATTCTGTAATTCTTCTTATTATCTATGAAACATATTGTTTGTTTCGAACAACTCTTTCTAATACTCTCTCTTATTACCGTCACCATCGTCTTAACTGCTCCAATCAGCAATGGCCAAAGCTCACTTTTATTCGAACATTGAAGCTCAGCTGCAATATATTGCCCAGAAAAAGAAGCTTGAACGAAGTTTTACTCAACTTTAAAACCAGCTAAATGCCACGACATCAATTTTCTCGCAACGCAGGCAACGATGGATGGAACATTCTCAAGGTCCTCTACTCAAGACTCTCTGTTCAAGCAACTGCACCAAAAACGGAACTTTGGTCTGTTGTTTTGATCTGTGCAAAATTTTGCGTTTGTTCAGCTTTAAAGTACATCCAAGGACATCCGTGGCAGAAATGTCTGCCTCTTGTTTGCCCAGTTGTACAAACGTTAAGTGTTTAATTAAGCAAAAGAGACGCTCGACATTAAGCTGCATTTTCCAACATCTTTTCTTGCTGCTATCTTCATCAAAGCAATCTACCACACACGGTAAAACTCGCCACATTACACTGCACGCTCTCACATAATACCTGTAATCATCCGAATCATGAAAACTCCATTCACTTCGCGTTTAACGTTTAAATTGCTTTACGCCCTTTTGGAATCCCGACCAACCCGGTTTCCAAGCTGTAGTTCTCTTTTTGGTTCCATCGCTTGTGGAGCTCTCCGTAGCTCTCCGTGGATGTGTCATTAACGGCACAGCATGAAATCGAAAGTCTCACGCCGGTGGAGTCACTACATATGCTCCACATGAGACTCTCCGTCAGTTATGGGTCCGAACTGACTCGAACTGAGCCGTGCCGCACACAGCAAGGTACCGATCGATCTTTCCCTCCAGGAGCGAGATGAAGCAGATTAAAAACTATGTTCCCGTTTGAACATTCTTCCGCATAGTCCGGAGGGCTCCACATTAATGCTTCGATTCCGATCGGTAGCTATTGTTGTCCGATCAACCATTCCAACGAGTTCGCTCGTACCGGCTCATCAAACAGTAGTAAATCTTTCCTTCAACTACAACCATTAAACGGGCTCTAGATGAGCAGCAACAAACACGATCGAGCCGATTGTCGAGCCGCGCAACAAGATGACTTTGCTACCGCCGATTCGTGACACGAGTGCAGTTTTAGTGTTGTCGCCATGAGAGAAGGGCCGTCCATACCGTACCACGTGGTATGCAGCTCCCCGGCATGACGACAGACACGTAGCGAACACTAACTTTTACGACTAATTTATGCTAATTGACACCGGCCAAAGATGCGCTTGGCCGTCGTCCCGCTGCAACGGCCGCTGCCACAGCCAAGATGTAGCGATATTACAGTAACGAAACGGGGGAAAAAAACACCCCGCATATCTTGTCATGTATCGGGCGTAAAAACACGCCGGTGGGAAGTTTTACTGCAAGTTAAAATTATCAAACACACACACACAGCGTTACGCTTCAAAGGGCCGCATTGTGCACGGCGCCAATGAGCCACGGAGCACACACAAAAAAATGCGTCACCCTCGCACGTTTGCCACCGCTAAGCAGCTTCACGGCTGAGCAACGATCGATCACATTATTGCGACTCGTTCCGGCTTAACACAACCTTCCCGGAGCGCTGAGAAGCGATGCATTATGATTTGATTCGATCATCTCTTCCTCAAAGCTGGACGGATTTTTTTTCATATTTTTTCATGATGCAGTATGGAGAGTACCCAAGCCCTGCTTAATCAGCTTCTCCCGATCGGCAGTGAATCGAAGCGGAACACTATTCCGATGATGATTTGTGGACGTGCTCATTCAGATCGAATTTGCGATCATTTACCTTAACTCACCCTCTCTCTATCGCACTTTTTGCTTCTCTCTCTCTCTATTCCTCTCGGGGCGGTAAACTGTACCCGAAACGATGCGATAAGATAATGTAAATGGCACACGATCGGCAAAATCCGGTCCCGGTGCATTTGCCACATAAATCAGCTGCAATCCGTACAATCTCCCTCGTACCCTGGCCAGGCGAGTGTGTGGGATGGCGCAAAAAAAAATCCGTTTCTGTCATGGTTGACCGTTCTGTTTCAAACGAACCGGTAATCGGTACCGTAATGCAGTCTCGTTAGCGTTGTCCGTTGTCCAAAATGCATCAACAACGCCCTCCATTTTTTGTACGTCAACATTCACGCGAGTTCGTTCCCTTATTCACGGGGAAGAGATAAGACAGCAAACAAACCAAAACAAAGACAAAAAAAACATCTCAACAAAACAAAAGTACTTTAAAGTTCTTCGACTTTTACTTCAACGCCTGATAAAACATTGAAAGGTTAACTTTTCCCATTGTGATTTTCACACATGTTTGTACGTGTTGCAACACTTTGACCAAGTGGGTTTAAAACTTTTAGCTTCACTGTTTTACCGTCACAGGGAATTTCTTGCACCGGTTTTCTTCTCGTTCGCTACCCAATTGGTGCAGGGCAGGCGATACGCAACCCCCACATCCAATGTGCAACCCACACAGCATGCTGTCACATCATTTATTGTTCACGCAACAACACAAAACCGGCCACTTGAGCGGCAAATCGCGCACCCAGAATCAACATCAATTCCCTCGGTACTCGTTACGCAAACATGTGTTTACGGTGCCGATCGTGTGCGATAAATCATTTTACGTATCGTCCGGAAAAACGGACACCCTCTATCAGGTGTGGATCGAAAGGGGATGTTAATGCTGCCTTTGCACCCGTTCTGCACCAGCTCATTCATCTGCCACTTCCGGGGAAAACCTGACCGATGCGATGGTTGGGTCGTGGTCGCTTTTCCACTGGACGATCACTTTGCATCAAATGCAGCTGTGCAGCTGCGAAAAAGGTGGGGAAAAAGTTATTCCCTCGTGAAAGGGGGACTTGAGTAGTGGATATTGAAACGCAAAAAAAAAAACATAATTTGTGCGACCTATTTCACATAACATTTCTTGAAAACTTTGTAAAACATTTAGTTTCATATTTCAACTTCTCAACCCACCCATATAAAAACAGCATGACCGGTTTGACATTTACTTAATTGTTTGGTAAACAAATACTGACAACCAAGTCAATAGTGCAAAAGATGTTCCAGTTTAGTAAAGTTTTTCAACTTTGTGCTTGTAATTGTAACGTTGCTCAGCTTTGTCTCAACTGCTGCGTTTAAATTTATCTTCTTCGTTCGTGTGATTAGTACAGTTGACTCACTGCATCCTACAAACTGCAGAACCCTGTAAACCTTCTACCGCACCTGGTTGGACGGACACAACATTGACGTTTATTTGGTCGTCCCGGTCACAATGTTGCCCTATCGCACATGCATACTCGTCTGCATGCTAAAAAAAAAACTTTCCATTTTCCATCCGAAACACGTTTCGGACCAGCCATGATGCCGGACAGGAAAGCGAGCACACAATCTCAATTTTGCCAGGGTTTTGCAAGCAAGTTTTCGCGCGTGACACGCTCGCGGTGGCACCTAAGTGGCACGCTGATTCCATCCCCGGCATAGAAGGAAACCATTTTACCCAAACCACGGAATGGTTGTACCGTACGGTAAGTTTTCGTGTTTTTTCCCTCTCCGAAACCAACCCTTTTGCAAAGAAAAAAAACACCCTCCCAACCGTATGGTCCGTGGGGAGTACATGCACTTTCGCTTGCCACTGCTGAAACAGGGTTGAAAGACACACGAAGATAGAAGGTGATAACAAGCTAAACGAACTGAAATGAACAACACCCGCACTCTGGCACGGTTCTGTCCACACACGTAAAACCTCGTTTTGCTTTGCAAATTGTTTTGACCCACCCACCCATCGTAACACACTTACACGCAAAAGGTGACAAGCGAAAACAATTTTGCGACATGTTGTTTTTTTCCCCAGTTTCGATCTCATGCCACATCCGTGTACACGCGGGTAAGGGTACGTAAGTGCATATGCATGCGCCCCATTTTTCTGTCGATCGCAAAGAAAAGGGTTTAAGGGTAAAAACACCGCTTGCGCTTGTCGAATACGGCTAGATACGGCTAGTAGGGGTTGTTTACTTTCCCTTCACATACAAATCAACACAGTGCACGATCGACGGATGGAGGACATTCTGCAAACGACCTCAAGACAGAGTTCCCGATTCTCAACCTCCCTCCCCACCCCAAAAGATACACAACTGTCACCAACACGTCAAAGCGAAAACGCCGACGCCAGTCCAGACCAGAAAAACCAAACCTACCCCGAAGCAACCAAAAACATATGGCCGACTTCCGAAACATCCCCAAAAAGCCACTGATTTATTGGTCGACGAACACGAAGCAATGCAAGAAATGCAGCCATAATAAAACAGAAACGAATATATCCGATCGAGACAACGCCACACGACGACGAGATTGCACCCGTCTTAGAATTCGACGCATCACAAAACGTCCTCGCGGGCGCAAAAGTTAGCGTTTGATCTACTTTGGTCTCTGTCACCAAAAGAAAAAAAAACAGCAGCAAATAAGCAAAAGAATAAACAAATCACCACCAGATGGGGTTGCTGCTTATGCTCGCGTGTTGCGTTCGCGCCAGGAAGTTTATCTTTCTTTTATTTGGTTCTGCACCCGAAAATGTTTCGGTGACGCAAAGCAAAACAAACAAACAGGAGCAGTAGAAAAAAAAGGCATACCCTCGGAACCGACTGCTGCAAGGAAAGGAATTTCAGAAATGTTCCACATCGGTGACCGGGTGGCCGAAAAGGGATCGAGAAAAGCGGCAAGCGCATCTGTTTGTTCGATCGATTGCGCAGATTTTCGGGATTTTTTTTCGGGGCGGGGAGTATAAAATGTTTCGTGAAACGATTTCGATTTCGCCAGACAGCTCGATGAAGCGTAGCTATTCTAAACATAAGACGAATGGGACGGTCCTACGTGCGAGCGAAACGGTTTTTGTTAGGGTTTCCTTTAAGACATGCATTCGGTCACTAGTTCGTGTGCGATATTGCACGTTGGGACGAAAACGTCCCAGCGCAAAAGGCTTGTTTAACTATTTATTCGCAAAGAAAATGAAAACACTTCAAAATACAGCCCCGGCTACTGAAGTGCATTGCAAAGGTTCGTCGCGGTGCTCTTGCTGCACATTTGTAAACGACACGCAAACTTTGCAACTTATTATCACGCCACCCGCTGGTTGTGTTCATTAAGGGTTGTGTTGTGTGTTTTTCGTTCTTTTTGCCCTAATGTGTGCCACACTTTGTACTGCTGAAAAATCAAACATATCGTTTGGCAATCAATGCACGAGCAGAGGCACGTAACACGCGCCACATCCATACTGATGTTGTTGCTGCCGGTATTTATTTTCTCCACGGAAAAACCCTGCCATCCATCGCAGAATTTGGTACAAACATTTATTTTACCACCGGTTCGTTCGCTCATGTGTGTGTGTGCGTGTGTGTTGTACAAACAATATGCTAGACGGAACACATTTTATAGCGTTATTTTAAAATTGATGCTCTTTCAATGGGAGAAGAGCTTGCTAGGATCTCACCACTAGGCTCTAGGCTGGACACGAATCGGGTCCGAACGAATGGTGGAATCTTGTTTAGTAAACACTCGAAAATCGCTTCGTCAGCGCAGTGGTGGTCTTAGCAAGAGAAATCATCGGGATCGTGATTGCGATCGACACGGAGAGCTGCGCGAGCAAAATCAATACTGCCGAAGGGGTTTGTTCCAACTGCTCTGTTTACGATCGGGTCTGGTCTAGGATCATAAAACATTGGAGCACCTGTTGATGGAGTGAAACTCGAGCTAGTGCTCGCGTCTTCACCCTCGCTAGAGGAAGATGGATGGATGGACCTTCTTTGTGAGTAGCTGCACCGATTACCATTTTGCATGCAGATTGCACCCACATCAAAAGGTAAAATATTATCCAGCAAATCTGGTTGCTGGATCACTTTTTTCATCACCTCAAGGCAGCACGATAGAAAAGGGCTAGAAAGTTAAAGAAAACTGCCCCGTCCCGGTAAGGCAGATTTCTTTTTTTTGCGGAAAAATAAACAAAAACCAACAAACCGGGGGCCATGTTTGTCGAGCGAACGTATGAAGCTAATAAGACGGTGGTCTGCTTTGCGCAAATCCAACCAACGATCGTCCAAATCATCCCCCTTTAGCGGGTGATCTGTCGGTCGGTGAATGTAGTGCGCAACATTAACCAGATCACGTTCAGGGCCATGACAGGCACTTCACCAGCTCATGTGCTGTGAGGCCGAGTTCCGAGAAAAAGACATCCACTGTCTATGAGCGACCTCCCGTATGACCTCCCGTAGGGCAGGGCTACGGATATGGCCATACGTGTGATCAGCATATTTCGTACTGGAGTTCGATTTTTGCTTCCCTTGGTGATTGCCGATTGGCGCAAAAGAGAAGGAAATAACTCGCGCATGTGGTCATATCTCGCCAGCATCTATGAATGTCGCATCGGACTACACAACGCCACCGTGACGGGTATATCACAGCATATCCGCCCAAAGGGGAATAATCTTCTGGCTGGGAAGTGGCAGAAAAAGTTATGACTCCTTCATTGGGCGCCAACCCTTCGGTGCAATGTACGTTTTATGTGTTGCCGCATGAAACTCGGTACACATTCAAGGCCGATGCAGCGTTGGATGCAGTTTCGGGCGAGTTTAGTGCTGTAAGGAGTCGTCACACTCACATTAACTTGCCCTTGCTTACCCTGACCTTACCCAATGGTCATCGATCACAACTTTAACTGCGCATACTTCAATGCCGGCATCTACCACAAACCAACATTCGATTAGTTGGCCGCGTTCTGACCACGGCATTATTCATCATATTGAACGCATTTAATATCTCTCAACCTCTTCCTGTGGCTGTGATGAGGGTGACATCACAATGAAGCGGCTGATAACATTGTGCACCAATGTGCCATTTAATTCACCTCCACGAATAACGGGTTGAGGGTGTTAATTCTTGCGAAACCCCAGAAATGCCATTACGACTGCTCATCCGCAGCGTCCAAGGTCGTACGGTCCAGGGAGTAGCCACCGAATGGCGTCTCGGGCTCGTGTGTTCCAATTTCGCGGCGTACGCAAATGTGGCAATAACGCTACGCCTAGCACATACTGTCACAAGTGGTTTGAAGTAGTTTACGCAAAGGAAGCGCAAGTTATGTTGCTGCTGTTTCTTCCGCTCAAGTGGAACCACTCACCGAGCCAAACCGCTTGGACCAAGCGGTACGCGTTCGGGACGAGATTTCCTCACGCTCGACGCACGATACGAAACGATTATGCAAATTTCATACACCCATTTGCGAAGCGATCGGTTCTTCACAAGCAGCGCTTCGGAAATGGACAAAACCCGGGGACAAATACTATCCTATCCTCCAACGGCCCGGCTGAGCCACTTGTTCTGGAACGCCGCCAAAGAACAGTGCAGACGCTTTTATACACTCGAGCCGAACCGTGCCGATGCTTTCGAATGTACCATAAACTCTGCAACTAATAACTAAGACCGTTTCGCACCGTTTACCATTAGCCTCATTCGCTGTCCGGTACTGTCTCTTCTCTCCTCTTTTTTTGTTGGCGTTTGGTAGAATCTGGAAGCACAGTTTACCGCTGTTTGTTGGCGTTATCTGTGGGTAAAACTTATCTTTATGTACACGTAGGGTACACGGTGTGCCCACATTGCGTCATTGGTTGAGGTAGTAAGGGAAGGTACGGCTGCATTTCAAAAAAGCAGTAAAAACCAAACACAATCACACCGTGCCTTATAGACAGGACATAATTGAACGCAGTTTATGAGTAATTCAATCGCGAAAAGTGGCAAATAATAAAACCAAAAATATGGCGTTACGCGATTCAGAGATTCAATAACCTTTGCTCCTGTATCCTCGTGTACGAAACACACTTGTTTTTCGTAACGTGCACCGTTGCGCAATACAGGTAAATATTCGCCAAAACCTTTTAAAAAACATTACGTTTTGTTTGGGATAATTTGTCCCAAATGCAGACGGCGATAGAAGCCCTGTCTGTCGATAAACTGTGCCTTGGCAGGTGCGGATGAAACAACACAAACCAGTCCACCCTTTTGAAACCGGAGAACGAAGTGGAACCAACAGAAAAAATAGGATAAAACAAAAGTTTAACGTAACATCTCACTTTGCCCATAACTCTTTGACAGTGTGCCACGGGCGTAAGGTGATAGGTTTTCGCGTGTGCGCGCTCTCGCGCGATCATCAACAACAACCTCATCAACGATAATCAGCAGCAGCAGCAGCAGCAACATGACAAGTGTCGCGTTGTGTGTATCGCAGCGCACAAACCTGTGCTCGGTGATTATTGAACGTTCGTTGCTACAGTATTTGTCGAACCTCAACGTTGCAATCCCGAGGTTTTGCCTTCCACTCACAACGAAAGCTGGCCGCCACGTACCCGAATAGCGTTGGCGTCGTCCGTTTGTTTGGCCCTGTGAGATTTATCCACAGCTTATTCCCCTGCTTACTAGCCCGGCAGCACCGAAATGCACAAACCAACGATCATTAATAAAACCAAAATGTAAGCCAACCAACCTGACCCAATGTGGGGGTGAACAGTGAAATGGAGAAACATTTCAACTCCACACAGAGCACGGTGGGCGCTAACCCGGGACAGGAGGAATCTGGTGCGGTTATTTTCACCCATAAATTTGCAGCACACTGGAGAGGGTGTGCACTTGTCGCACACCACACAATAAACCAATCCACCTAGCCACCCTAACGCAAACAATAACAACCCGCAAGGGAGGATCACAAAAAGCATTTACACCGAGAGCAATGCATTTTGGCTATCAAGTAGGCAGGGGAGAGGAAAAAAAAGTACCATGACAACACAACACTTGAACATAGCACGGAAACTCTCTGGTGCAAACCAAACCGAGGGATTGTGTGTGATTCGCACTAATTATTATGATTCATCAAGCTCTAATTCCAAGTGTTTCAGATTATAAGAGTTTGTGCCCCATTTTGCGCTTTATTTTTAAACTGCCATATATCTCTAGGCCACTGGGAATTCTCTGAAATGTATTGCATGCACCATTATGGTATAAACACTTACAAAATGTTTCTCTAAACACCAGGACACGTGTGCGCTGTTTTCGCTTGTTCTGGCGCCTTGCTGCCGCACGCCACCAACGTCGGTAAAATCGTCCTTGATCTTTTGTGTGATTTTTTTCGGCAAATTTCTTCCTCCTACGTGGAGACACACACAGGCACACACCTTCCAAACAACTGAGCGTAGAAGTAGACGCACTCTATCACCCTCCACCAAAAGAAATGAATAAATCCAACTCCACTCTCACTGTCAGGCACTTGTTTTCTTGGCAACTTGGTTGCTTGGATTAAAGCAACAATTGCCTTTTCAGCAAAACAAAAAACCTTCACTGCGTCGTAGTTTGCGCTGTCGCTCTTGCCGTATTGAAGATGTTCGGCGCTTCTATCCGACACCACATGCACACGCGTAACACTTGAGGCGGTTTCCTTTGCATACGCGGACGCACCCACACGCGAGATATTGGCAAGATTCGCTTTCCTTTCCGAGGCGAAGTGTTTACACGCACCGTTCACGTCTAACTTGTCCGCTAGTTCGCTTCTTTCTGATCGCGTTCTGAGATCGCGAACGGCACGGTACGGTCTTTTAAGAAATGCGCGCGTGCTCGCATTGCTCGCGAGCGACTCTCTCGAACGCTTTGGTGTGCGTTTCTCACTCTCTCGCTCTCTCGCGAAGTTTACTCACCGCCACATGTGCTTATTCTACACTCATCGGAACGTGTGTACAACCGTAGAAAGGCAAACATTATTTAGTCACGATTGTTCACAGAAATATAAAGTTATTATAATTATTTTTCGTCAAAATTATCCATTAAATTTAAGTGTCAAACTTGACAACACAACTAACTTCATCAAACTCAAAAATAAATTAAAATTTACTGTTAAAACATTTGTTTTATATTCATTGCTTTATTAATATCAAGTGAAAATAATTGAATAAAAAAGTACGTTAACTTCTCTTAACTTGTTCTTAATTAATAAACACAAAACCTTTCGCCAAAAGACTTTCGCCATTTTTCACGATCGTAAATATGAAACGATGAGTACAGAATAACCATCTCGTCACGGTGTTGGAATGGAGAGAGGTCGTTTAGTGCTTGTTAATTTGCCTCACATTCATAAACACATTTCTATTTATTCTTCGTTGCTCTGTACGGAAATCATAAATTTTTAAATGGAAAATTACCGATACATTTCATTTCAAAGATTTCATAAAGGATGTTGTCATACTAAATTGTTTTCATGGTACTATACATTTATCTTCATACTGTAGCAACTGATAATGGTTGATCACTTATTAACCATTATCTGAGCAAGCACTAACCTTCTTAAACAATACTCAAACGATTTTACAAGGGTTTTTTTACTCTTAAAGAATAGCGTATTGCTGTTTTACATGGGGTTTAATCCACAGGATAGAATTTAATTTATTTGTTTGATATCACAATTTTTAATTTAAAAAAACCCAATTCCACATCACGCTTCTGGCTCCAAATAATGCATCCCCGTTGATTAGCACTGTCAATATTGCGCCAACGATGATGATGAAACGATAATCTTCATCGAAATGATCTAATTTAGCCCAATGAAATTGTTTGCTTGTAATAAAAATAGCATCGTGAGTGTTTGTTCTCATCATCCCTCATACGCCATCATTTGACAAACAAAACAGCGTATGCATTTAGGAATTCTCAATAATTCGAACATTTCGTACGTACTGCGAACAGCCGTGTCTTGTGTGTTCGACCCGGATCTGAGTTCTTTATCCCTTGGGTTAAAAATAAAGGAAATTTCCTGTTATCGCCCTGCGGCTAACACGAGTATCGGTGTAAAAGCGTTCGGTAGAATCCGGAACCACGCGATCAACCATCGCACCATCCGGATTTCCTTCTTGGCCCAGTGCCAGTTGCATCGTGCATCGTCCAGTGGTCGATCAACCCGCCCGACCCGGACGCATGGAGTGATGCACTTGGCCGCAATGGCCGTCCCGTAAAGGCGCATCAGACGGTATCGCTAGGCGTAATTAATTTTTACCAGACGACAACGACGACGACGGCAACGAAGCTGATGATGATGATGATGATGGAGAGGACGAGAACGACCACGAATGCCCTGCGGTAGGCTGCGGTTAGATGTACAGTGAATTATCCGCACGCTAGAGCCGTGAGTGCATAGTGACACGTGCACCAAACTTTTACATTTTGCACGATGATGCATGATCGGATGATCGCACCATTTATGCTAATATTCTGGGTGGATTTATCTGACTAAAAGAAATTGTAAAGAAACTTTCTGAAGACGGTATTCTCATATGAGATGATTTAACAAATTAAGTGCAAAAATTTAAACTATTTTATCCTCAGATAATTAGACAAGTTTAACTGATTTGATTTGATTTTACTCCATAAAACTGAGAAACTATGGCTAATCAGTCATTTTCACACACGTCATCAGATGTTAAAAGTGGTACGAAAATTGATCCAAAGCGTCAATAGTCAACCGTAACTTACGCCTATCAAGAGTTTTGCATTTGGTGGGATTAAAAATTAAACGTCTATTATGAGTTGCTGTTTTATGAATGAGCATAAATTCCACTTTCTACAGATGAATGAAACAATTAACTTAAATTGGTGAACATTGACAAGGAAATGAGAGAGAAGATTTAATATTTTACTTGAACAAGTGGCAAGCTCCACAGCAAACAATGTCTGACGACATCAACGCTGCCCAACTACGGTAACACACAAATTATCCGTGTTGAGTAAAATTCGCGTCGGTTTCGTGTCTTCAGACGCCATAACTGATCATTCAATTATGGACGAAACACGTCATATACGGCCGATCGAGTGTTAGCCAGACCAAGACACCATACAACGATTGTAGCCACAACATTCATTTCACTCATCCATTCATCATCTTCGTAACGTTTCGCTTACCGTTTTCTGTTTTTTGCTCTTTTCGTTGCAGTTCACCTGGACACGGTTCCCATGCGTGCTGAAGGCAGGCCACTGTCACGGTGGCAAAGCAACCGCCAAGCTCGACAACCCCGGGGCACTGCAGGACGCAGCTGGCCTTCTGTGCGGTACGGGACTTTCGGACAACGGTTCCTACTGCAGCCTGGAGCCGTACATTGACGCCAAGTTTGACGTGCACATCCAGAAGATCGGTGCCAGCTACAAGGCGTTCATGTAAGTCCGGGAGTGCCATATAACGCACCTCACCACAATAACAACGCTCCACCGTTCTCCATCTTCGCAGGAGAAAATCCATTTCCGGCAACTGGAAGACCAACCAGGGTTCGGCCATGCTCGAGCAAATCCCAATGACGGAGAAGTACAAAACCTGGGTCGACGAGGTAAGCACGTAATAAGCGGTAATACAAAACACCCCGATTGAGACGTAATATTCGATCGCGTGTGATTCTGTGGCGAGGAAATACAACACTCTCTGCCACGCACCTTGCTGCACGATCACGACGACCATTTGGAAGGGGCATGCATTTTCCCGGTGCATTTTCATCCCATTCCCAGGGTGTGCAACCGATCGCACGGTTCTGCCAGTGCCGGTTGCGGTGTCTTCTTTGAACCGAAGACGAGGGATTATTTATTGCGCCTAATCTTGACGGCATTAAACGTTGCGTTTGTCGCCGATCGTCTGAAATGATTTATCGACATCATCATCCGCGCCTGGCCGGGTCGTACCCGGGGCGACACATATGCAGGCACGCAGAAGTACTGCGCACGCGTGATACTTGCAAAACGACCTCGAATCGGTTTGGTTTTATTTAATGTTTTGAAGTGGAAAAAAGAACTCAAGCGATAATCTACGCTACGGGGAGCGGATCAATCCGGGCGACCGGTGCAAAAGATGTCCTTTTAGGGCAATATCGGACGCGATACACAAACATACACGCGACCGTACGGAAAGCTGCCCGGGACGGCGAACACGAAAAATACATTTCCATCTCGTGTGCCGGACGGTGCACGCACCGCGCATTCCAATGTGCCTCGTGGATCGAAAACGAAAACAAAATAAACGCCACTGGAACTAGCGATCGAGTTGAGTGCTCTCGCTGGGTGTGTTACTGGAGAGCGATTTTAAAGCGTTCCAAAAAGATTTTGTGTCAATTAAAGTTGCCAGTTTTACATTAGTCATCACCAATTATGGAGCAGTTGAAGTGTTCCAGACACGGAATTGCATCACACATTCGTTGTCCAGCACGGACGATGGACGTAAATTCGGTACCAGCAGCGACTTATGGTTGCAAACCAATTAGCAATGGACATTCCGACATGCAGAAAACGATTCGTGCCATAGCCCAGCCCCGTACCAGACGGTACGACTCGATCTCCAGACTCATCGACCTTCCACGCTGGTATTGTGCGGAAAGAATACGTTACTGTGTGGGCGAGCGCACGCGCCCGCGTACCAGATGGTGGGGACCTGTTAGCAAGCGCTACGATTTCCTACATCGATCACAATCTGACTCCACACTTTACAACGAATCCCGTCCGTGCGATGAGTACAATACTCTATAATTAAATCAACTCGTCAATCGCAAACCGCAACCGCGGCCACACCACGCCTGAAGGGCGATCCGTTTCGAGGCGCTACACATTATGTGGAATTGGCGAGGCGATGATCTCAACCATCGCCATCCCCAGATGTCAAGCGCCAAAGGCACGTGCGTGCACAAATTCTTAATGTGGCTATTTTGCGATCGTCGAGCTTCAATGACTCAATCGGTGACGTTTTGCGTGCCTGCGATGATGTACTCGAAAAAACAAAACAAAAACAAAGATTGAGTGATACGGGCGATCTGGTTCCGAGAGAACCGAAATCGAGTGGGTTGAATTAAAAATCACTTCCATTGCAGAACCGGATGCCAGTTTTATGACTAAGGAATGTCTAGGCATTCTAGAACGGCTGGAAGCTTTCAATAGCGCTAAGACCTCCGCAAGTGGCTGACTAATTTGAGTTGCCTGTTTATTGCTCTGATGGTATTATTACGAAGCGCACATCAATTAATGTGCTCTCCTTTTCTCGGGAATTGGATGCCCTCCCATCGAGAGGTGATGACATGCCAAGCTGCTCGGTGCGCGGTATGCAAATTTTCGACACCAACGCACACTGATGGATCGTTTCCGGTTTATTGTCCGGCAGGTGTCCGAGCTGTTTGGCGGTATGGAGGTGTGCGGCGTTGCAGTGATCGTCTCGAAGGAGGGCAAAGAGTTCATCATCAGTGCGGCCGACTCGACGTTCCCGCTGATGGGCGACACCCAGGAAGAGGATCGTCGCCAGATTGCGGATCTGGTCGTCGGACGCATGCAGGTACGTACACGGTAGCGCTTCTTATCAAGACCGACCGATCGCTAAACTACTTCTTCCTGTCTCGGGTGTAGAATGTCTGCCGACCTTCCATGATGACAAAGGCCGTTTCGCGTAGTTCGATCTCTTCGCGTGGTACCAGCCCAACGGAAGATGCACCACCGGTTCCGATCGGTACCCGCCCGGTACCGGTTGGCGGTGGTCCACCACCGATTCCGGAGCGCACCACACCGGGCGTTGGTTCGATCGGTCGTCACGGTAGCTTCAGCAGCCAGTCGGGTGAACCACCGGAGCAACCGTCCGAAAGGGCACCCACTCTCAACTCCGTCGGACGACGTGATTCGCAAGGTAGGTTCTACAGTTTCTACAATTATTTTGAGTTAAATAGTGAAATTGGATTCAAAATTCAATTTTAAATTATTGTTTGAGAAAGAACCCCCCAAGGTATGCAATACGTCTTACAAAATGTCATTCATTTTACGAACACGTGGTGTTATCAGTTTGTTATTAAGATACAAATCCAAATGCAATGAGTAATTCAACCGTATACAAAAAGTCGAATATCTTGATGGTAATTATAAACATAAAATGCAAAAAATATTAAAATAAATTTCGTTCTTTTCCGCATCGCTCTTCACTGCAGCATCACAATCGAGCAGCGTGTCGGGCATATCGTCGGCTTCAGCTGCCAGATCGGGTGTGGGCAAAGCTCCACCATCCACCGCTACCGGTGGTCCATCGGTGGTCGAAGACGCGGAGGATACGATGAAAAATCTGCGCAAAACGTTCGCCGGCATCTTCGGTGACATGTAGGATTTGGCTAAGAAGAAGAAACAAACCCGCGGAGGAAATGACATCAGCAGCACTGCCGGCAGCGCCACCGGTAGCGTTTTGAGCACACGCGAAAGCTCCATCGACAGCGTGATCGTTCGGCCAACCGAACCGACCGAAAAGCCACCGGGCGGTCCCGGCGGACCGGGCGAACGGCCCATCCTGTGCAACGGTGCTCCCGGGCAGCCATACAGTGCGATCAACAGCAGCACGATCACCACCACCACCAGCACCGGTAGCAACATGGCCGTCGCCGGCAGCAGTGTACATAAAGTGAATGTTTCTTCTTTGGATGGTACCAGCGCATCCAGCAGCAGTGGCCAAAGTTCCAGCAGCAGCTCCGCGGAACCGAAGCGCCCGGCGTACGATCCGACGCTGAGCGAGCGCATCAATCCCTTCGACAAGGACAGGATCGCGGGTGCCGGTCGTGGCATCGGCACCAGCAGTGGCAGCGACAGCAGCATTACGAGCAGCGTGGGCAGCAACACAACTAGCAGTAAGATCACAACCAACGACGACACCGATCGTTACACTATACAGCAAGGTATCAGGGAACAACCATCGCTAACCGGGCGCTTCCAGGCACCGGCAGCCGGTGGTGGTCTCGGTGCAGCCGCCGTCCCATCGCCGGTCACCCTGCCCGCCACCTTCAGCACTACAGCAGCAACGACCGCTTCCGCAACTTCCGCCTTCCCGTCCTCCTCCGTTTCGTCCTTCTCCGTGTCGGGTTCGTCGGGATATTCGAGTGCCACCAGTACCGGCTTCTCGACACCGTCGGCACCACCGGTGGTCGCCACCAGCGAGCAGAAGAAGCAAGAGTTTGGCCGTACCAAGCGCGCCTCGTCCGATGCGGAGATCATCTTCGGTGACCGTGGGCCCGACTTCTACAGCAAGCGCTTCGACCGTGCCGGCAGTCGCGGTGAGTTCCGGCAGCGCACCGAATCACTCACGGATGCGGAACTCATCTTCGGTACCAGTGCCGTCACCGGGCCGGCCACACCACCTAACAGTGCGGCTCCGTTCTCACCGGCGGCCACCAGCAGTCCGGCACCGGCCGGTACACGGTACGCTTCGTACGGAAGTCGCGACAGTGCCAGCTTCAGCAGTACCACGTCCGATTCGGAGTTTGTGTACGGCCGGAAGGATCCGAGCGTGCTGACGAAGAGCATGTCCGTCGCGTCCGATCGTTCGGCCAGCGCTAGTAAACCCTGGGCAAGGGCTGGCCCACGGGACGATGAGGAGGAGTTCGATTTAAAGTAAACTAGTTGGCTTCTTAACCGTATCCTCCGTATCAACCCGTTTCTTCTTCTTCTACTACTACTATTTCGCTATTTCCCAAATAACCTCCCGTGGACAGCTGACTGCACTGGAAGGTCCAGCTTCCAATATTTCTGTATAGCGCGTCACCATCCACACATGCTCGTTCGTTCGTTCGTTCGTTCGTTCGTTCGTTCGTCCGTTGTCTCGATTGCTTGCTAGGCGGTAATGTTATCTGATAAGCTTTTAAATGTAATACCAAATACTATGGACACACACACACCCACCCACACATGTACACGTACACATACAATCACCAACATGGACACGAACATGCCACACGACACATGCAGATGCGATTTCTCGAGTGCACGTGAGGAGAGATCACTAAATTTGCCTCTGACGTTTCCTGGTTTCAAACAAGCCGATGAAGAATGCAAAAGATGGCCACCATCTCGCAAACAAACAAAAAATGCACGGGCAAGGATATGAAGGATGTAACGAACATCGGTTGGAGAATACAGGCAGGGGAAGGAACGAAAAACTCCATTCCGTGAAATGCAGCGTAACAGAACGGACAGAAAAGGCAGAACAAGGTTTAAACTCTATAAGCGATATTCACTAAAATCTAAGAAGCTCTAAATGAACGGATAAAGAAGGATTAACTTTAGTTCCGAAACCCATACTTATCAATATTGATTACCATCGCACAAATACAAGGGTCGGAAACGAACGTGACGGAAACATTATGGAATGCTTATATAGCGTTACACTATACAGAGAAGTTGCAGTGTGAGAGAGTGCGAGAGAGAGAGAGCAAGAGTTTTCTTTTACAGATACACAATTATCACGGTGTAACAGCTTGATTAGCTGCTGCGTTTATCGTGTTACGAATGTCACAAGGACGGTTCTTTAACAATTCCCACAACTACCAACCACCGACGCATTACCGAGACCGCAAAGGCGCGAATGTGTGTGAGAGAGAGAAAGAAAGAAAGAAAGAAAGCAAGAGAGCTATAGTGTAAGCAATCAATTAACGACCGCAAAAGTATTACGCTATGGATTTTTTCGCTATTATTGCCTATACATATGCATATCATACTCCTGCTGCATCTCTTTCAGTACCAGGCATCTAGCGTCATTAGCGCTGGTGTGTGCATTTTAAGGTTTTCCTTTTCCTTTTCTTTTTTTAAGGGCAGCTCCTGTACTTGTATCACACTACTACGACTGATTAGACGCATACTTTGTAGCCGGAATGAGCAACAAATTTAGAGCAAAACCACTGCATAGGCATTACGGTGGAGATGTATGCACACGCTCATTCAGTTGCACCAGCAGATTTGATTAGACGTTCGAATTGCCATTATCGTTAGTAGCTGGCACACTTGCGCACGGTAGAGAGACGCTCACTTCCGGTTCACAACAGTTTCGCTTTGTTCGTTAATTTGCATAAACCATAAAGCATATATGTATACACTGACTCTGTGACTAAAGCAAAACATCGTTGATTTTACCCTAACATGACTCTATTTCTACTGGCTAGTGTGTTACTGTGCAAAACCTTCTCGAAACTACTATCGCAATACGATGGAGAAAGACGTAAACTATTACATGAAATATCAAAACAAAAACGATAATAACCCAGGCAAAATGTATGGAAAAAACCCCCCTCAAGCCGTTTATACTCCTAACCTCCCACGTTTGAATGAATGAATGTTGTTAGATTAATAATAATTACAATTAAATGCTCCTCCTGAAGAAGAAGAAACCCATGCTTGACAAACATTATCCAAAAAAAAAGAAAGAAACACCCAACAAACAAATGGAGCCCGCAAAACAATTGGCATCCTGGGTGCGGGACAAAATGGCGAATGACGGGGTACCGATCGGAACAATATGATCACCAGTACATTACATATATCATATGAAGACAATATATTATTAAGATATGACTAGTTGATATTTACAGAATTCTACAATAGAGAGATAACAGAGCGAGAGAGAGAGAGAGAGAGAAAGAAAGAGAAAGATAGAGAGAGAGAGAGAGAGAGAGAGAGAGAGAGAGAAAGAAAGAGAGAGAGAGAAAGAGCGAAGAGGTGAAAAGGTGGTAACTCCTTGGCAAGGACTGAACGAATGCGAATGACAACATACACGAACAAAGTGAAGGGAAAAGATAAAGTGCTATTTAATCATCACGCGCATAATCTATAAAAAAAACCGTGTAATCGAAGAAAATTTTACTTATGATTGCTGCCATGATAAATAATACAAAACAATAAGAATTATTCAATTACCCCCACAATTACGAATATTATCACTGTTACTTCGAAGAGTTCACCAGTACGACTTTTCCTGCAAGTATTAAATTCGTTTTTGAATTGTACCTTACAGCTGACATTGTTATGGTTAGGTTTTATGTTATTACACGCGTTATTTTAAAACCATCCTCCCACAAAAAAAAACAAATAAAACCCAATACATACATACTTATCCACGTTGAATGGCAACGGAACAGAACGGAACAGTACGAACAGTTTGATGATATTATCGTATTAGGGTAACTAAGGTAAGCGAAGCATGTCAAAAGAAATATCAATGTAATAGTGTTGTTGTTTCAATCGTTAAACCAGTAAAATCTTTTCCCTTGACCTATGCGCTCTACACAGGAAACAGGTGAAATTGCATTCCACCGCCGGAAGCAATGCAAAGAACTACCGGAAGAAAAACCACCCGCTGAATGAGAATGCGTGAGCGTGTGCTAGAATTATATGCAAATAGACAACGAAATGAAATGCAAAAGCAAATATGAGGTGTTACAGTTTTGTTGGTAAACGTGAACGTGTGTGCTATCTTCACCTTACTCTATGGATGTGTGTATGTGCGTGTCAGTGTCTGATGTGCAACAGCTACTACGCAGCTATGATGACTTGGATTAAACATGGATTAAAGAAAAGCGCATTGCGTGTGTTCCGTGCTGATCATACAATCGTATCGCCATATCGATCATTTCACTCTGCTGAGTTGCGACTTTACCAGTGTCTCTATGTTACCGTAACAAAGCTAACTTCATTGTGCGCATGTATTTAAACAAAACAAATGTTACTGTTGAGCACGATACCAACATATTTACACGTTGGCGGATAGTATGTCCGTGTGCGTTCTTACTAACCATCAACCATCTACTCTGCGTGTATAAGGAAACACTTCTTTCGAACCAAACGCGATCAGCAAAAGGCAAATGGAGAAAAATCATACTAATTACTGAATATTCTATATACGACTACCGTGGAGTGACACAAAATTAAGCATAATAAACCAACACACATCCACCGCAGCACCGCGCCAACGCAAACCAACCAACCAACCAACCAAATGGCAAAAATATGAGACTTATGTAGATGCAAATGTTTCTAGTGGAAGATATGACTTACATTAGCTACAGAATCAATGTTGATTACGTTATTAGTGGTACCGGTATCGGTTATAAACGACAGCAACCAACAACCATAGCATAATGGGGGAAAATTAACATAAATAAACACCATACACACAATCACAGCCAATAGCATAATTGTAATTCACGGTTCATTCAACACAAACACAAACCATCCCATAAACCAACCGCCCGTCCCGCAAACGGGGCGAGAAAGGATGCATAGTCGTTAGGGCCAGGATTAACCGTAACAAACAATGAAAGTAAATTAATTATTATAGCTAAAACAAAACCAAGCAAATACCGAAATGGAAGTTACGAAAATAAAGGAAACAAAAAAACACGTGCTAAATGTCGATCTGTTTCATTACATGGTCTATGTAATTACATCCGGTTATCATTTCAAAAGCATTTCAAAATCGTCATTTGCCAACTATCGTTGGTTTTCATTTCATTTCGGATCAGATCATTTCATTTGCGAACCCTGTAAATTCAGTGCATGCAATCATGCGCGAGCTTTCAAAGCTGACATATAGATGGCGCGCATGATTTTGTTAATGCCGTGTAAGCTGTGGCTCTGTGGCTTCGAGATGTTTAATTTAAACGAACTGAAAATACATTTGGTTCATTTCTCGAAAGCTATATATTATTTATTATTAAGTATGATGGTTTAGCGCCGTATTGTAAGAAAGCAAAATATTAGTCAAATAATTTATCGGATGACAGTCCCAGAACGCGCCACACACAGAAACAATTCTTGTGAACGGTGATACATTTATTAACGTGCCCAATTCATGCTTTTAACGCAATTGGTCCAATAGTTTTAAAGCGTAGTTGGTGATGGAATTAATTACTGACAATTTTACGAATTTTAATCCACACATTCGATGCTCTTGGAACTTGAAAGTGATAGATATGATCAAAACTGGTAGAAGTAAAAATCTATTTAGCGAATATTGATTAAATTATTCGTTGAATTTGCAATACGGACGATCCACGGCTGTATTGAGTGAATAGTTTCGAAACATGCCACATTGGTAGAGATGACCGGTGAATTTGTGGGACTTTGGAAAGTATCTTTGAAATAAAAAAAATATAGGAACGAGACTTGTGACTTTTGGGTAAATTGAAAAGGTACAAATTAAAAGCAGATATTTACGTACTTGTGTGGTACGGTATGCGGACATGGTGGATAGTAGCCGTAGTCAGCGTTTGAGGTACGATATATTGGATTCCGTCCTTCCTGTTGCGACCCATATCCGGTGAATTGATCTGCAGTAGACAAACCAAAAAACAAATGCATTTTCTTATTTCACATAAGCACAACACTTCTTGACAAAAAATTACTTCTGCTTCAACTTACATGGGCTGTCGATACGTTTCGGCAGGGAAAGACCTTTGTAGATGTCCGCCGTATTAAGCGCTTGCTCGCTAATCTTTTGGTTTTCACCATCCATTTCCCACCACATTCAGCAAACGATTCGGGCGACACACACCGTACTGTACCGAAAATTAGTAATTAACTAAACCGAAACCACTGCAAGCACGCCCGTTTTTATACGCCACGGACTAGCCTACGTTGTTGACAAAACTATAAACTGCTGCCGCTTCGTATCCGTACAACCGCACTATGTTTACTGAGGTTTGATAAAACAATAACAACTGTGGCTACCGTTGCAATGGTAACGGCATTATTACGTGTCGATATTCGTGAAAGTTTGCGTGCGGCGAAACAGATAGAGCGATAAAAGCGAAGAGCAGAAGGAAGTGGGAAATTTTCCCGAATGTTCTAGAAACTTTTGCAGTTAAAAGGAATAATTAAAAAGTATACGAAAGCGGAACATTTCTAATTTAATTAAAGATTGTAATCGAATATCTGTGCATTAAAGCAAATATAATATTAGATTTCATTTTTGCAAGCTATTATGCCTTTCTCATTAAAAAAATATTAATTTCTTTGATAATTTTTCATTAATTATACAATATTTTTGTGACTACGTTTCTGCTCCTTAACGCAATTTATTCGAAGCACCCTGTTCGAATCACCCTTTTGCTCCTTTTGATTTGTAAGGACGTACCTCACGCTATTCGTAATCTCTTCGTGACACATTTTCCACGCTTTGCAGGTGAAACAAGGTCGGAAGAACGATTTACGGGGTCCCTTTCCGTCCTTAGGAGCGTGATGGATACTATACGGCAACCATATGACAAGCTGTCAAATTGCGCTCACACCAACACACCAACACACCGATTTGGAACTTATCACGGCATCATACACATATCCGTGTCCATGTCTCTTATCAATTCCCGTACAAAAACTTTAACTCACCTCTCTAGCTGGTGCGCATGATCTCGTCACATGCATGCCGAACCCGTGGAGTTGGTCGGATTTTCGAAGTATATCGTTGGGCAAAACTCAAATCCGATTCCCTGCACGAACACATTCTACGCCGCACACGAACGGCGAACATATGATACCGAGCAGCGCGTGTCGTGTTGGTATTTCCAACGGAAAGCATTGCGGTGAGAAAAGTGGCTCACCACTCACTCGCTCACGACGGCGTGAGCAAAACACGCACACATCGAAACAGCCTACTTTCTCGCGGCTCTACAGTACCTTTTCAGTGTCATTTCTTTAGTCGCGCAGATGCATCGAATGTGTTGCTTAAAGATTCGTTCGTTTGTTAAAATTATAAACCACCCGTCAAGGTGTTCCGCTTTAGAGGAATTGTGAAAGAGCGTGCAAACCGTGTTCAATTAATTGAAGAACAAAGACGTACACAACTGCAAGCCATGGACAGCCTTCGTTATGGGCACATCAAAACAGCTTCGTCACGTACCACGGAGTGAAACTGGGAAGAGAACATTTTACGCTCGTTCCACAGCTACATAACTAGCAACCCACATCGTGCGCTGCGTCTTTCTAGCTTCGTTTGTGAAGTTTGCCATCAACTTTTGACTGGAATTGAATGTAGTGCGGCAAAGGTGTATAATAGTGAAATGTGCGTAACAATTAGTGTTGGTATGGTGAATTGCTTTAATGGAACATTTACTTCCGAAGCAATCGTTTTATCGATCGGCTCGCTCCGCAGCTAGGAACTCCAGGTGTACAAAGTGGGTCTCCAGGTTTTACAGCTCCAGAAACTATTACAACAAAACGGGTCTGTTCACCGTGGTGCGAATTTCTATCCACAAACGTGAGATACGCAAAAAAAATATGTGAAAATCATCTCCGCACCCATCGCCATCAGTTCCCACCATAAAGTTCCCATTGAGCAGAGGGTAGATGTACTGTCCCACCACAAAGGTACGTGTTTCTGAAGAGTTTTGGACGCTGTGGGTTGGCATGTGTGCGCCGCAATACGTAAGCCCATCGCATACCATCGACGGGCGTCTCCATTTAGCGAGACAACGTGGTCACTTTCAGCCATCGTAGTAGTCCTGCTGTGCATTCAGAACACCACAACCAAGCATTGGTCGACACGGTGTGTGCGCGTGTGTTGGTGATAAACAGAACACTTTCGCTCTTTTGCTCACGTTCTCTCGAAAAAGTTCCTCGAACAGGGAGAAACAGCATTCTACCAACAAAGCGGTGTGTTGTCAAATTCTGTGTGTGGTTGAAGCGTTTCGTTTTTCACTGCCTCGTCGTGCGTTCGGTGCGATAATACTGCGGAATAGTAGACCGTAGACAGAAACCAGTGCAACCGTGATCGTGTGAAGTTGTCTGCAAATCTGATTACTTCATCTGTGATCAACCCAGTACCCTAGTGATGTGTAAAGCAAGTGACATAAGTGTGTTGTTGGTTCGCGTTGAAAATGTACCGATCTAGCGTGTGACACGTGAAACGGCACCACAAAATGGGTTGATACCGTAGCGCACGAAGAAGACACATACCTCCGTCCAGTTCGCAGTGCTTTAGTGTCCCGTTTGTCGTGCAGCGCAATCCGAAGGAAAGAATGGTGTCATTGTGTGCGTGCGGTTTGTACTGGTTTGGTCCTGCCAGCCCGTGATGCATGGAAACCGCCACTTACTATGATTGCGTGGACGGTGCATAAGAACGCATGTCATGCAAGAGCGAAAGAGAGAGAGAGAAAGAGAGAGAAAGAAGGCAAAGGTGTTCTTGTGTACGCGTGTGCATGTATGCGTGCGTGTGCTTGCAAAGTGTTTTCCGGTACAACGAACGGCCACACTGTCTTGCATCTGTCTTCTCGCATGCACAACGGCCGACCGTCAAGGTGCAACGATTCAGGGAAGAACCATCTTTACGAGGTGTTTCTTTATCGGCGATAAATCGTGCTGTGCTGTGCTGTGCTGAGCGATGTTGCGCTATCCCGGTGTGTTACGTGCCCATTCCAACTGCCACCGATAAGCGGTGCCAAGTGGTCACACATCCGATTGCTGCAGTTCATTGCACATTCGCATCGCGTGCCGAGCATTCATCTTCATCAAACGGATAAGTTCACCATTTCCATCAGCATCATCCTCGTCATCATCGTTTGTCATACCTCGTCGCATTGGGGGAATCACATTGGACGGGACCTTCTTACAGTCAATACGTAACGAAGCGAAGGCGGTACCAGCAACGATTATGAATGGTAGTAGTATTTATCACACGCTGGAATATCATTTTACAACCCGCACATGCACATTTACATGCACATTTTCACCCTTAGCCTTTTCACACGATTCACTGTCTGCGAGGTGCTTCATTCTCTGTATCGCACTATTTCTGTACATTCGTTTCTACGTAAGGTTTCGCTATTTATTTACCAAGTATTAATGTACACCGGTAAGACTGTTGTCGAAAACTCCCAATGCCATAGGCAAGGAACTTGGATGCATAAGCGAATAATAAAACATTTGTTGATGAAAGCGACAACGACGTGAATTCAAAATCGTTTACTTTGAATTGCAATCAAGACCACATATGTATATGATATCCAAAGAAATATTCGAAGATATTCAGAGTGTAGTAACTCTGTGTGTTCAGTAACTCAGTAACTTTGAGTAACTTCACTTTGGGTTAAGTAACTAACAGTAACTTCACCGTGGCCTTCATCCTTTCAAGTTAGTCTTTGATCATTCGCAAGCATATCAGGCTCTATTATCATGGAAGATAGTTGTCTAAAACCTGGTATTTGAGGGATGGTACCCATATGAACTCAACATTTGGAAGATTATTATCACTCTAAAACTCTAAACATGAAAAACGACTACCAGTTAACTACGGTAACACCACTTAATCAATTTGTTATTTCAACGTTTAGTCAGACGAGAGAATTTTAATCATCTCCCTAAGGCTTGTAGCCATTCTATGGTGTCTACCAGTTGTGGGAAATCTGAAGATCTGAATTATAAACACCCATTCGGATATAATTACATACCTATACGATACTAGTAAGTGATGGCTCAATACGTTTTCGTGGTCCATCACTAAGTCTGGGCCAGAGATTGCAATCCAGTATCGCAAAACATAAACAGCGTTTCAACTTCTATGGATGTATGAATAATAAATTTAAACGGGTTTTGGTATCCTGAAGTGTTATCAAAATGATAAAATGAGATATAACATTAACATAAGATAACATTTAAAAAAAAACTACTCCTTTTTTATATTCCTCCAAATTTTTGGGAGATTTAAGGCCTTTTAAAATGTCCTGGTGCTATTCTAGCTCCAAAATAACCCTTCCACCAATATTCGTACATCGTAAATTGGGTGTCCAGTTTCGCATGCGTATCTATTCACGGTAAAATTGAAACACAGCACCCACAGCTCCGTCAACAGCTCATTACTTGGGATGTGCACCAATACGCTCCCACCTGTGACTTTTCTATTTGGGCCTTTAAATTAGAAGGATAATCGTGTAGCACAAGGCAATTAATAACAGTTTCTCCCACCTCAAAAGGGGAGCACATTTTGGAACAAACGAACCTTGTGCACTCTACATTGAATCGTTTTTGACTTCACCATTAGCTCCTACCTGTAAACGAGCCGAAAAGCCATTTTTCAATCTAGTAGCCGTTGGCTATAACCTACAGCAGCTTCGGATAACTTCTGTCGCATCTTGGAGCGAACCCATACAAGTGCCAGCCTGCCTTTCCGACCAAATGTGAGCGCACAAGAATGCGACATCAC
The DNA here is from genome assembly GCA_018908115.1 of Anopheles rivulorum. Taxonomy (NCBI): domain Eukaryota; kingdom Metazoa; phylum Arthropoda; class Insecta; order Diptera; family Culicidae; genus Anopheles; species Anopheles rivulorum. The sequence continues at coordinate 29,153,081 of STHB01000004.1, forward strand.
CATGGAGGAACAAGAAAAATCAATACACTCTACAGCAGAACTGCAAAACGGGGCTTGCTCCATTATGAGCGGTAGCCAGCAGCCTAGACAACATGGCATACCATGTGTCTGCTTCATTGTCTACCATTGGCGTTTCGAACCGGCGACCCAGATGATTCACCGGATTGTCCCCTACTTCCCCATTTCCTCTTCCCTCCCTTTTTCCGCACCCTTATAACGCCACGCTTGGTGGACGGACACCGGAACACTATCACGCTGCTTGTTCTGCCTGCAATTATTTTCCGTCCCATGTTTATTCCCACCAGACCGGCCAGACGGCCAAAGTCAAAAGCGGAAGCGTCAAAGCGCACACAGCGCGCATTATAGAGAGACCAAAAAACGAAGAAGAACAACGACACCAACAAAACGTGCCAAAGTGCATGCTGATGCAGTGGGGTTATATGAATGGAGTTTGGTTTGGTGAGTGTGCGGTACTGTTTTGATGTTGCCCAAAACCCGTGTGCCTGACCTGTAGGCCTGTGATTTCGATCGGCTCGTAAACCGTGGTACATTCCACTTTTATTGACATCGTCGGAAAATTGAGAACGTGTCCGGGGCGATCATTTTCGCAACTGACCCACAGAACCAGAATACCAGCCTCTCTTCGCTCGATAGGTTCGATGGCCGACACGTACTGCAGTGCGCCTTATGGTACATTAACTCAGGTGTGAAACGATTGAATAAGAGATTTGGGCAAAGTTTTTATCTCAAAATTTATTGTGTGCTGTGTCTTTACTTCATCTTTGATTGATAATTAATAATTTCAAAGTTCTCATCTTTAGTTGCGGCTTACATGAACCACAACTAATAACTTGTGCTTCTGGGATTTATATCTTTATGATTTATGTTATGCAAAATAATTAAATACACTTGAAGATATAACAATGGGTAATGACAGATATTAAATTATCATTAAGCATGTAGCTTTGAATATGAAGTAAATGAAGTAAATAAAATATATTTCATACATATTCTGTGACTGTCCTATTAATAAAATAAAACATAATTCAGAATAAAAAAAAATCAGCTAGCAAACGTTGCTTCTTTTACAAGCTGATTACAATTGTGAGCACTACAAATAAAATCCTCGTCTAGAAGTGATTGCAATGGTATCGTTCCATTCAATTTTACACCTTTTCAATTCATCACTACAACAGTGCATTCCATCACTTGCATTTGAATTCTAATTTCCAATGCAATATCCTTTCTCCGCCCTGTCACCCAACTCCACCATGTGTCCCATTTTGCCACCCTGCCACAGATCCTGTCTTTTGCAGCGATTTCCGCTCAATTTCAATCACCGTGGTGCAATCGCACCTGTATGAGTGTGTGGTATCGTTTTTAATTGAATTCACCGCATCGATTACAGATAGCGAGCGAGGAATTTTCTCGCTAGAAATAGAAATTCGAATGCGGGAGAGGCAAATCCAACCGGAACCGGATGGCAGCCAAAGCAAAGCTCGATAAAGCATTGAACCGTCCGAGATGGGTGAGCAGCAACGATCGTGTGTTGCTATTTCTAAGGTCCGTTTGTGCTCTTTCGCTCTCGTGGTTTGCTTTGTTACCGCCACCAGAAGCAATAGCCTGTATTGGCATTAGCATAGTTACCGGCCATAGCTGCCCGAAGCTGCCGGAAGCGTTCTTCGAAACAGCCAGGATAACCAGGGTGAATGCAACGCACGATAAGCATTGCCACGACGCGCTTGTCGTCAAGAAGGATGTTTAATTACCTTTTTTTTTTTGTTTTTCGTCGGTCACATTTTCCGATCAACTCTACTACACTCTGCCGGAATGGAACGACAGTTTGTTGCCTACCAGCACGTGCACGCCCCATTCAAACATTGTCCCTCGCCCTTGATGAAGCTGTTGATATTCCGCCATCCCTGCCGATGGAAAACGGTTGCGTTAAACCATCCAGTCAAGCACGGTTTCGCTCTCGAACGTGACCTTTGCACTCGTTAAATATTCATCTACATGAAAATACCTCACCATTCGTGCGTCCATCGTTCCACGTTAATTTGCTTTACTGCTTGCACAGCCGCTAGTGTGCTGTTTACGGCAAAGCGACGACTGCAGTGCAAAAGCATGATGGTTGTGGTGAACACCTCGTGGCCCAATACAATCATACATGCGTCGATAAACCGCACTACACAGGCACATTAATGTTATGATGTCTTCCATACTTTCTTCGCCCGGAATGTGGCTAATGGATCGCATTCGATGATTAAGCGATCCATTAGAAATCTAAATTGAAATCATCTACGATAATCGAAAACAAATTATTGATTCGCTGAGTGAATTGGGGGTCCGACGGCCAAAAACGGTGTAGATAATAAGTGTCGATTGTTTACAGTCTCGACATAGGACGGGTAAAGGTCGTTCGATTCACACCCAGAGCAAGGACCGACTTCACTAGCGGTGATAAAACTTATCAAGCCTTTCTTTATGGGCTGTGATATAAAGTAAATACATCGTAACGTACAGACTTGTTTCATCGAATGATCTGCTGCTTCTAATCACAAGCAATTTACAATGAACTGTTTCAATATATTCATGTATTCCAAAGCTGCGACACAGTTCAGTTTAAGTAAGTTCGCTTCCAAGGAATGACAAGAAGCCATTTTGTCGCCCCTCATCGTCGCGAATGTATTTAAATTAATGTCTGGTGCTAGTGGATTGGCTTTTGTGATCAAAGCACAACCATAGCACAGCGATTGCTATATTTGGAGAAATGTAATTTTCTACCCTTCTGCTGAACGCCAACTTTTCGATTGCCGTTTAAAGGTATTTTGCCGCGAAATAAGATTTCAGCTTTTAGTCACAATTTCGAAGTACGTCACTTGGAGGATCATTGGAGCCGGCTTGGAGAGTAATTGAAAATCATCAATCGTGTGTTATGATGCGCCATCAATAACAAATTATTGAAATCACTGAAATTATGTTTAATGAAATCAGTAAAAAATAGCAAAACTGGGAGAATATTCACAAAACTCACAGCAAGCCTCATAGCTCAGAATTCTTCTCAGAATTCTTTACTAAAATTATTAATTTACGGTTTAATGTCATTTTACACATATTTTTATGTTTTTTTTTTTTCGAAGAAACACTGCGTCCTACAGTTGTCTCTAGTGAAATACGATCACCAAGTAATGGAAATCTGGTTTCCCCGTAATTTCCCAAACAAAAATATAACCTTTCATCCGAGAGCAGTGACGCTTTGCTGGAGGGATGTCTTTCCGAACATAACTTTTCGCCATGACGTCTGTTTAGGACCTCGAACTCAAACACAGATTGGTTAATTATCGGACGCGTGGGTTGTCGGCTGAAACTCAATACGAAGAAATACCATTAATTTGGACATGGTTGTGGTCCAGCTGTTCGTCCATTTAATGATTGGGCATTGCGAATAAACTATTACGCACGTTTTGCACGGCACAGTAAGATATTTCTTATTAATTAAATCATGCAGTACTCTTTTATATATCAGATATCAGTGAGAAGAAATTTATATGAAACTTTTTAACAACTACCAGGCGTCTCCATCATATGGAAAATTCATTCAAGTTTTCCACGAGTAAATGAAACTAAATTGTTTTTTTATTTATGTTCAAAGTTAAATGTTTTCAAAAATATATCATATCTGTTACATACATTCAAAAATAAATCGGTTATGCATTCAGTATGATGTTGAATGCAATAATTCCAACTCATAGTGCAAAGGTCATGGGACTTTTCGTTGTCTAGAAAGAACCCTTTTTTGCTATTTGTGTGCAATGTTACCTTCAATGCGTATGCTATTTCGTAATGATCTTCCTAAAAGGCACTGGTTTAAGTACATGTAGGAAAAGAAATTAAAATTCCATACACACAGCTAAGGATTTGCTGGTCTTTCCCTCCCGATATGTGGATGGTTGCGCACAAGAAACAATCAAATGTGAGTCCCTTCTATTGCATTTGTATTTCTTCGAAAATAATACTCCCACCATGGACAGGCCGAGTACATCGGATTGTCGAGCAGCGTGTAAACGCCACTTGCAGAAACATGGCAAAATATCAAACTAGAATGAACCGCACGCTCGTGGCGGCACAAGTACCGTGGAAGCGCCATCAATCGTGTGGGTTTTGGAATTTTTTACATTGCACGTAACGAACGAAGAAAGCAATGTCTAGCACACTCGTCAACATTTGTGGCTCTGTTCGATTATGGAATAAAAATGAAAATACCAACTCTCACCTACGTGCAGGATGGGCTGGCTGTGGGGAGGAAGCAAAATGGGTCCTTGGAGAGAAATTATGTTTTCCATCATGATCAAAATTGCCTTTCGGAAGCACACAGCCAACGTGGCTGTGTTTGCTGCAGTCGGGTTGTACCAGTGTGGGTGTAAATGCGCCGCACACCGACCGGATGGTGTAACTATGATAAAGAAAGGCACAAAATAACGAACTGACTACAAACAAACCACAGACACACAGAAACAGACACACCGGTGCCTACGCACACTGTCACGGCCGGAAGGATGTCTCTTGCAGCAGTTACTGGCCGTCATAAGACCGTTATTGTCGTCCTTCATCTTTTGGCGTTCGTAGAAATGTAAATGGCCGCGATGATACGCTACCGTTATCGCTAACGCACTCGCGCGACGGTTGAACTTTACCCACGCGCCGGATACTGTGGCATGACATTATGTGATGAAACACACAGTCGCAAATATTCACCAACTCAAACAAAAACATGTTGACGATTCGATACACATATTTTTCTTCAACCAAGTTTACAATAGTACAGCACGTAGGGAGCGTAGGTGACACTGAAGGAAGCACTACAACTGATTTCGGCTCGAGATAGAAACCTTACCCACTTTTTCTTCCGGTGGGTAAGGTGGGGATTCCGGTTTTCTTCCTTTCCCCGAAAAAGGACCATTCGCCAAAAAAAGGAAAATTTGTGAAATGTAATATCTCAAAAAGGTGAAAGTTACCTTCACTTTGCTTTGCTTTGATCTATCCTATCGAATGAATGGGAAAGGATCGTACATATGAATACGTAGGGCTGGGGTGGCTTAAATTTTAATATCTTCCCTCAAAAAGGTACGATATACAAATGAACTTACAGTAATTAAGTAAACATTTACACGAACATTGATTTTGGCTAGTGTTATGCCAAGAGATCGTTTCTCGTACTAATGCAAATGAATCCGATTTGATTTGGTATTTTCATTTTGAGAATGTAAACTAATGTTAACTTCAAGTTTAATGTAATTATATTTAATATTTTTAAACCATTTTTCACTATTGCATTTTCAAATACTATAATTTAAGTTTGAAAAACAGGAAAAACTAAATCAACAACATTTCTTACTCCTAATATTTATCTGAAAACAACAAAATTTGCCAGCATCCATTCGTTCGTGTGCTGGAGACGCCCAGTACTTCACTGTTACTGATAGTAATAATTCCTGAATGATATCTTCCAAGCTGAAAAGGGAATGTCTTCAAACCAAAACCCAGTTGAACAACATCTCATCTAAGTGAAACTTCTCATCAATAATGCAATACTACATAAATGTGTATTATATCGATAGGTAACCTGAAACGATACCTAAATGTCCTAAAAACAAATGTACTACTACCCATCGCGCGTACCGATTTATATGTGTCATAAAATAATATCCCACAGCGCATCCTAGCAGAAAGCTAGGAGAGTCCTAGATTTATCGCGTCATATAGTGCCAATCGATTGCTCATAAACGAAAATTAAATTACCGCTTTACCGAAAACCCATTTCAATCGTGCACCCAGTTCATATCCCAAAAACCCATTCCCATCCCCACGTAAACCGTTCATCACCATCATCAACATCATCATCAGCAGCAGCATCATCCTTCCGCCGGAAAAGCGAACATCCAGAGCGATGTGTGCGTGCGGTTATGCGTTTTACGACAAATCGATCCTTTCCGTTGCGCTTAATGCAAACGGCTCAAAATTACTTCTGATAAAGCAAAATGCCAAATTTCGAGATGGCTTAACCGGCGCCCATCGTATCACGCTGTCCACTACGGACGGCTTTCCGGCTGGACCGTCGTGTAATACTCATTACCTTCCTTTTAATACGAACTTTAGCTACCACGTTCGGTGCGGCACGTTCGGCAGTTTTCTAGTGGTCTAGCTGGTCGGCAACGCGGACGTCCAAGAAACCATCAGCTGACCTAGACGACGTGCATATACATTTGTGTCTGTGTGTGTCCGTGTGTGTGTGTGTGTTGCAGCGCAAATTCCACTGCCCGTGGCCACCCACCCATCCACTGGATGGTGTAGAGCATGGAATTTACGAGCGTCATGATTTATGATGGTGCTCCACAGCTAAGGACCAATCGTACCCATACCCACGCAACAACCGCACGGTACCACACAAACACCGCCCGAAACCACCACCAGTGCCAAGAANGCTAGGAGAGTCCTAGATTTATCGCGTCATATAGTGCCAATCGATTGCTCATAAACGAAAATTAAATTACCGCTTTACCGAAAACCCATTTCAATCGTGCACCCAGTTCATATCCCAAAAACCCATTCCCATCCCCACGTAAACCGTTCATCACCATCATCAACATCATCATCAGCAGCAGCATCATCCTTCCGCCGGAAAAGTGAACATCTAGAGCGATGTGTGCGTGCGGTTATGCGTTTTACGACAAATCGATCCTTTCCGTTGCGCTTAATGCAAACGGCTCAAAATTACTTCTGATAAAGCAAAATGCCAAATTTCGAGATGGCTTAACCGGCGCCCATCGTATCACGCTGTCCACCACGGACGGCTTTCCGGCTGGACCGTCGTGTAATACTCATTACCTTCCTTTTAATACGAACTTTAGCTACCACGTTCGGTGCGGCACGTTCGGGAGTTTTCTAGTGGTCTAGCTGGTCGGCAACGCGGACGTCCAAGAAACCATCAGCTGACCTAGACGACGTGCATATACATTTGTGTCTGTGTGTCCGTGTGTGTGTGTGTGTGTTGCAGCGCAAATTCCACTGCCCGTGGCCACCCACCCATCCACTGGATGGTGTAGAGCATGGAATTTACGAGCGTCATGATTTATGATGGTGCTCCACAGCTAAGGACCAATCGTACCCATACCCACGCAACAACCGCACGGTACCACACAAACACCGCCCGAAACCACCACCAGTGCCAAGAACTGGTCGCCACGCACCGAGGTCTGCCAAGCGAGCAGCGGATCAACGTCGTACGGCCGGCAACCTCTTGACATGAGTTTTCTCTTCAGCTCGATTAAGAACCTCACCGTCGGCGGTACGGGGCTCGGCAGTGCCTCGTCAGCTGCCGGCAGTGCGACCAACACCAACACCGCGACAACCATCCCAACCGCATCCGGCACTGGCCCGATCGTCAGCTGCTATCAAGGTACATGTCCCAAAACAGCAGAATGGGGGAGTGTGCCAGCAACCGGATGCTTGTCCGTCTGCTTGGCCCTGAGCACAACACACTGGCGCACGGTCACACGGTTCGCAGTGGCCGATGCGTTCCCTGGCGACCTTCATCGCATCGTTGGCCCTGTACACAGTTCGCTTGTTACCTGTTACCATTACACCTTAGCGCGCTTTCCCCTCCCTCCCCCTCCCCTTTTCGCGGTTCACAGCGCCTGCTGGCGCTTTATTGCATGAGTCGGTTGTTTTTTTTATTGAATCAATAGCACACGGTGTACGCAAACGGTGAACATTGGCAGATGAATGGATGGAATGCGGCATGGTGGTGGCACAAAATTGTGACGGAAGTCGTCGTGTTCATTGATTCATAAGCGGGTTTTCCAAACTTTCATTGTTCCGGTAGCATGCGTGTGTTGTTTTTATTGCCGCTGCCCATTTTATGATCGGCTGTAATCGATCGTGATCGGTGATGGTGGACATAAATGTATTTCAATCATGTACGATAAAAGCATCGATCAGGCCAACGTTAATTAAATCAGCGCCGATTGTTTCGCGTGGGGCAAAGATGCACCCACAACGTTCACATCCAGTTACGAGTTAATGCTTTTATGCTTCTTTCATTTAACACCGTTTTATGCATTTGTTTTTGATAAATAATAGAGCTCATTTTAAGATGCTTTTTTTGAACTTTCGCTTAGAATTATATAAATATTGCGCCTTTCTGTAGATTTAGCTTTAGAATTATTTTTTAAATTTGCAGAGCACTGTATAGAAGGAATCGCCTGCCTCCGTTGTTACGGCAGAGTTGGATCTGTCCATGAATGCGGCCGCCCAGCCGTCCTATTGCCCATGGTACTATACAAAAAACACTTAAGACATAAACTCAACTCAACAAATAACAGAAAAGGAATGGTGGATTCGATGTGGAAGGATGATGGGGATGTGGAATCAAAGGATAAGACCGTTATCTCTGGCGAATCGGAAGATGACCCTCATATAGGTGAGGTCCCTGGTAGCCAACACTTCTCTGATTTCAGTACCCAGTTGTCTGTCGATGTGTCCGACTGCGCTCAACAAGAAGGGTCTCGCGGATTCGAATTCCCCGCAGAACCACAGAAGGTGATCCACATCGTGAAATCCAACGCCGCAGCCACATACTTTTGTCTGAGTCAGAGTAAAACGCTGTAGATGAGCATTCAATGCAAAATGATTCGACATCAGTCGAGACATCATGCGTATGAACGCTCGATCTACAGAGAGCCCATCGAACCAATGCCGCAGGGACACTTGCGGAAAGATCGAGAAAAGGAACTGCCCAAGATCATCCGCTTCCCACATGTTCTGCCATCGGGACAGGAAAAGTCGCTGTGGTAAACGAAGGAATTCTTGGGCCGAGATTGGTCGGTCGTAAAATTTTGACGCCTGTTTTTGGCCAATGAATCTGCTTTCTCATTGCCGGGAATTCCACAATGAGAAGGGATCCAAATTAGCGAGATTTTAAACGCTTTATCGAACATTGAGCCAAACTGTTCAATGATTTTTTATGGTGAAGAAATCCTGACTCTTAACAGCCTTTGGAGATCTCAGTGCTTCAATAGCACTAAGGCTATCTGTAAAAATGAAGTACTGATCCGAAGGTCTCACTGCTATCATCGATAGTGCGTACAAGATTGCTGCTAGCTCTGCGGTGTAGACACTGCACGGTTGCCACAATTTGGAGAATGCTTCGGTGGATTCGCTATAAACACCGAAGCCAGTTCCTTCGTCGGAGGATGATCCGTCAGTGTAGAACTGGCTTGTTTGGTCTAGCTGGCCAGACTTGTTCATGAAAATGCTCGGAACTACCCTCGAGCGAAGATCATTCGGTATGGTCTTAATTTCCTCGAGCAATGAGGAATCAGTTGTTAACAGGGAACTGTAGTTCTCAGGAAAGGCAGCACGGTTTAGCTTTAGAATCTTCCAACCATAATTTAGATCCTAATGACACTTTTATTAGTCTTAAATACACCAACTTTTCACTAGAAACGTTCCACGGAAGCTTAATAAATAGCCAAAGCTATTTTTATTCCCTTCGCTTATCTGGAAGCGTTCCTCAACATTTCTCATTATCGAACTAGAATTCGCTTTGGTCGACACTTTTTCAAACTCATAATAAAACAAAATAAAATCTGTCTCATTCAATATACATCAGTCGCTTCGCAGAAATAAAGAGGCCCACAACCCACCGACAATAAAAAAAAACAGATGTTGTACAACCTTTTTGAGCTTCTGTTCCCGCTAGCCGAAGGATTTTCTTCCCATTGCAGATAACACCACCACCATTCACACCCCGAGGCTCATTCGAAGGCTTTTATTAGACCTGTTTTTCTTTTTTGCTATGTTGCTGTTGTTTGTTTCAAAATAAAAGCAAAACCGCCCCTATTTGCTAGCAAACGGAAGTGCAGCAAACAAAAAAACAGTAAAACACGAGCATCCCATACAATCTAGCCTTTTAACAATAAGCTTTTTACGCAGTTCACGAAACGAAACGGAATGAAGGGGGCGGAAAAAAAACGAAATAAAATTCTTCTCACCACCGGATGGACGTTGCTCGTTGTACAACGTGCAAACGTGCATGAACTTTCTGTGTTTGATTCGCATGTTTAAAAAAGAAACACCCAACCCACACACACACACACCCAACAAGGTTTGGTGCTTATTTTCCTTTGCACCAGTCCCGACACTGGCAGCTGGATTGCTTTTTATGAAGTGAAGCCCGAGTAAATTAGAAAACATGTAGCCGGATAGGCAGTGCGGAGCAGTGGCATAGGCAACCTTTCATTTGGCCGATCCATTGTGTATGGCACACGCTACTTGACCGGGTCGGAAGCAGAGACCCGTAAAAGTAGCTTGTCGGTTTTCCAGTGGTTCCCTTGTTCTCTCGCCGGTGAGCGTTTGTTTGTTTTTTTTTTCTCTCGTTCCTTTTTTCCCACTCATCAACGGCTTGCCCATGGCGTTAGGGCTAACGTGCAACAAATGAACCAGTTGCTTCCGAAAAGCTGCTCCTTCCTACGGGACGGCTCGTTTTCCATACATGCTGCGCCGATCTTCACTAACGCTGGGCTCTTTATCAGCTCAAGCTTTCGTCGATACGTCGTCGTATCATATTTTCTAACGATACCCATTCCCTTTTTTTCTTCGATTCGATTGCCCCAACTCCATGTTTCACCACAGCCACCCGCAACCAACAGCAACAGCGGTTTGAGCAGAACTTGAAAGCAGCAAAATCTATTTTCGTTCCCAGCACAATGGTACGGGACAGACACCCACGAGGGCGAGAAGATACCCGAAAATGAATAGTTAATCGGATGGAAATGAATATTTTTGACGCTTGTCAAACTACACGGTGAGTTAGTGAGAAGCACGATGGTGCTTCGATCAAGGCCTTTCAAGAGGAGTAATCTGACACACACAAACAAAACTTAGACAAAAGGTAAAAATTCAATTTGCATCTCGTGCAACCGAAAAATAAAATTCGATACCGAGATAATGCAAAACAGTGCAAAATTATCTATCGGTTTAAAAATAAACTCATCCGTGTGCAGGGCGTGTGATAATCATCCGTCTGGCGTCCAGCTGACGGTGGTGGTGGGCCACTTTTTTTTAGTAGCTACCATGATATCGCTATTTTTATGATGCTCCATTTTCCGAACCTTACCCACCCACTAATGAATTTGTCCCATCCAGCGGACGCTTAACGGGCGAAGCATTAATCTCAATTTGTACCTTGACTTTTGCTGCTGCGAGATTTGCCCCCTTTTTCCCTTTGCCCAACGCCGGTTGCTATTTACTTTGCCGTCGTGTTACTGCTCTTTTTTTTCTCCTGCCACACGCTCATTCGCTTCGCCCGTGTTGCCGTGGAAGGAAAATTTTATTTCTTCATCATTCGCACATAAAATGTGATTCCACGCGGAACAGCGTCCCTGGTCGTCAGCTGGTTGAAGCAAAATGGAACAGCGCACCGGCAACAGGTAGAAGCCGCTGGAAAATGTGGCAAACATCGCGCAAAACCTCCGCTGGCCTTTGTGCGTTTCATATTTTTGTTTACTCTCTTGTGCCCGACGAGATTCCGGCCGGATTTCCGACAAAACCGATCCGATTTTCATCCATCGTCGAGCAATCGAGACATCTCAGCTCGTTATTTTGCCTGGCAGCTGGCAAAGCCGGCGGCCTTTTCGTCGCATCCGTTCGATCGCTCTGCTAGAAGCAGATTGTTTATCTTGTCAATAGTTCGGAATCGAAAATCTGACGATACCGTTCACTTGTGATTCTTCCGTTGCCCGTCTTAGCGGCCGTTACAGAACCGATTATAGTTTCCGCGTCGTTACGAAGAAAACACATAATAAGCAGGATAAGCGGCGGATTAAAAAGCAACGAGATGACTGCACGATTGAGGGCGCCAGTGAAACATAAATTTAATTCCCATCCCGCGCCATCCTTCAGCGGATACTTCAAAGCCGGGAAAGTAATCTTCGCTGGAAACTAATTTTCCGTGCAAGTAGCTGGGCAGGCGAGATAAAACCAACCCGGTCGGAATGGTATCTGCATTCGGTCTCGTGCGCTGACGATCAATTTACGTTGCCCGACGGGTGAAAAATTAGGTGCTTATGGTTGTTGAGCGGTAAACGGTTAGGTTGAGCAACCCGGGAAGGAAGTTTGCGTGTAGGCAGAAAACGAGGAATGCAGAGGTCGAAGGAAAAGTTTGTTTCATTTTACTTTCACATTCTTTTTGCTTCGCCATTCCGTGGGGACAGCGAAATGGTTCCACTGTTGAGTAATGTTTAGCTGAAAATGTGGCCTATTCCTTCTGGCGATGCTTATGATTTGAGTGCTGTATTTGAGTGATATCATGTTTTTTTTAAATCGTCATTTGTAGAAAAGTTTTCCATATTGATTGCTTTCCTTAAATTACATATTTACCCTAACGCAATTTTTGAATTACTTTTTTCGATTGCACGAATTTTAAAGAATTTATACAATATTTAATCCCATACTTTACTGCAAATTACTTAGCTAAATGCACAATATGCACAAAATACAAGTTAAAACACGTTCTTACGATTTAGTTTCGTTACAGCCCACGATGGTTCACCGTTGGGTTATGTTTTGGGTTCATGCGCCTGGTGGTATGCAATGAATTTTTGAATATTCAGCCAACCGGTGACAGCTTGGGCACTTTGGCGGTTGTTGACTGACCCGGACCAAAAACGGGCCTACCAACACTCTGCAAACTGTTCCCAAGTGAACTGAAAATAGTGATTGCATAACTTCAGGCGTTGATCCTAACCCAACACACAACCGAGCGGAACTAGGGATCTAAGGAACCATTTTCTTTATACCTTCTCTTCTCCAAGCCTCCAAGCTACTATAATGTGTGTGTATGTTTTTTTTTCTTTACACCCCGCCCTATTTCACCCCTTTATAGAATCGGAAGAAATGCGGTTCAATGCTTTATCACCGCCACCCCCTCCTCCTCCACCACCACCGTCGGCTTCCAGTTCCGACTACAACATCAGCAAAAAGATGGGCGTACCGGACACGCAGTCCGACTTCAACCAGTGGCTGCACGCGATGAAGATGGTGGCCCGTCTGCCCGGCGGGATGCCTTCGGAATTTCGGCGAAAGGTAATCTTGTCTCTCATCTCAACTCCACCGTTGCCCACGACGCTTACACTCTCTCTCTGTCACGCTTACTCATTCCAGCTCTGGATGGCATTGGCCGATCGCTACCTAAAGACGAGATCCATCAACTGGGAGGAAGAGTCGGCCAAATGTCTTAGCGAACAGTCGGACGAAGATGACGAGGAGCTGGGCATACAGATCGTGAAGGATCTCCACCGGACAGGATCGAGCCTTTGTTCCGGTCCATCCGGGACGATCAATCAGGGCAAGCTGAAGCGCGTACTGCTCGGCTACTCACGGTTTAACCCGGAGGTGGGCTACTGTCAGGGTTTCAACATGCTCGGTGCGCTGATTCTGCAGGTCATGGACAAAAGCGAATCGGACTCGATCAAGGTGATGATACTGCTGATCGAGGGTTTACTACCGGCGGGCTACTTCTGTGGGTCGCTCGGTGGCTTACAGGCCGATATGGCCGTGTTTCGCGATCTGCTCGGTACACGCCTCCCAAAGCTGGCCCGCCATCTCCAGAAGCTCCAGGGACCGGAGGGAGCCTTCGAGCCACCGTTGACGAATGTGTTCACGATGCAATGGTTTCTGACGCTGTTCTGCACCTGTCTACCGATACCGTTGGTGCTGCGCGTCTGGGATCTCATACTAATCGAGGGAAGTGATGTGCTACTACGCACCGCTTTGGCTATTTGGGGAATTTTGGAAAGGTACATACACATCACAAAAAGATCTCCGAATCATCTGGAGGCTTTATTCTAACGAATGATCTTGCATTGCAGCAAAATTCTTGCCACCAAAACGGCCGATGATTTCTACTGTAAAATGGGAGCACTTTCGTCGGAGCTCGTGAACGGAAGTCTGGTGGACTCGAACGCTCTGATACAGCGTGTGGTAGATATTGGACCAATAGCAGACCTGCAGAAGATGCGAGAAAAACACCTCAACAGTATTACTCAGCTAAAGGACACTTCCAACCTGAAGTATGTCGATGCGCACTATGATGCCGAACGAAATATTCATTTGAGTTATTTGCAGGATTTTCTACTCGGACGACGAGGGCGAATCGGACGAAGACTCACGGCTAGCCGTGACAGCGACCGCGTGGGGCCTACGGTCCGGTCGGCGTGCATCCTTAGGCATCCCACCTAACTTTGCTCGAGCCGAGGGCAAGGAGAAGATGAACTTGGACATCTCCCTGCTGAAGAAGCAGTACGACAAGCTGCGCGAACGACAGCGACAGGCACATATCATCCTAACGGCGGCTGTCGCCCGTCAACCCGCGAACCCATCCCCCAACAGTGGAACGCTGCAGGTGAACCAGCTGCTCGTCGGCAAAAATGCTCTGCTCAGTGCCAAAGGCAAACGGCTCGGACCACCGCAAGGTGCCGTACCGCCGGTTAGGTCGGCGAAATCCTCCAAACAATCGAGCAAACAGTCCGGCGGTCCCAAATCGCCCAAACCGGTCGAAACTCTGCACTGGAAGGATATGGACGAGACGAAGCAACGCCGCAACAGTCTCAAGTGGAAGGATCTGCCGAAGGATGCGGTAAAAAAGCCACAATCACAACAGCGCGACGATAGCTCCAAGGCGGACAGTTCTCCAAAGCTTAAAAAGTCAGCCAGCGCCTCGTCGGCCATTAGTAATCTTTCCGAAACGGGTAGCAGCGGAGGCGATGGATCGTCCGGTGCACGCCCGGGTGCGCTGAAACGGCGCAGCGAATCATCGTCCTACAGTGAGGAATCGGACGCAGAATCCAGCACCAGCACGTCCCTGTGCGATGACGACAATCAACCGCTTAGCGCTTCCTCGCTNCAACAGCGCGACGATAGCTCCAAGGCGGACAGTTCTCCAAAGCTTAAAAAGTCAGCCAGCGCCTCGTCGGCCATTAGTAATCTTTCCGAAACGGGTAGCAGCGGAGGCGATGGATCGTCCGGTGCACGCCCGGGTGCGCTGAAACGGCGCAGCGAATCATCGTCCTACAGTGAGGAATCGGACGCAGAATCCAGCACCAGCACGTCCCTGTGCGATGACGACAATCAACCGCTTAGCGCTTCCTCGCTGGAAGCTTCGCCGATGAAGCGACGGATAACGCCGGAGTCCATCATCCGGGAAGTGCCTGACGAGGAGAAACTGGTTGTGATCGTCCCGAGCGATAGTGAGCTGACCGACATCAAGGAGGAACCATCGTCGTACGGAGACGATGACGAAGGCGAGCTTAGTAAAATGTCCGAGGTGGATCTGCAGATAGTTAGCGAGCTGCTGAGTCCTGCTTCGGATGGAGTGCTGGAACCGCCACTAAAACTCTCCCCCATTGTTTCGCACCAACCAGAGCTGGAGGATAAATCTCTCTCGATAGCGATTACGAGCACGAGCCAACTGTCACCCATTCCCGACATCAGCAAGTATGTCAGTATGTCCACGATCAGCCCACTCAAGACGCCGTCGTCGCTGATGGATTACTCGGACTATCTGGCAAACATACCGACCGACAATACCGTCACGGTCGAGGCTACCAAAAGCTCCACACCCATGGTGGAGGTGGCACGCATTGAACCCGTACCGGAATCGTTCAAAGTAAGCGACGAAGGCGTCACGAATGAGCTGTTCGAGCGTATTAATGCAGCCGAGCGCCCCAGCAAGCTCGACCTGAACGTTATCAAGGAGCGTCGTGTAAGCGAATCGCTCGTAACTACCGCCGAGAGTGTTCTGGATCGTAGTGATGCCACCTCGAAGCTGGATAACTATAGCTTTACCAATGTCTCAAACCGATCGTCGATGTCATCGTCGTTTGTGTTGGAATTGCCGATAAAGAGCACCCTGCAACATGACAGCCCGCTTCTACCACCGAGCGTCGATCTTGCCTCGGTGGTTGATCGGGAATCGACCAAACAGCCAAAGTATCAAATTGCCGACGCACTCAGCACTCCCACGCCACAGGAAGAAGCGCACGAAAGTCCCGAAGATATTGAACGGTATCTAGCCAACCGGGTTAAATTTCTCAAGGAGAAATCATTCTCCATGGACGATCCGATCAAGGGTGAAGATCTACCACCGGAAGATATTTCGAAGCGTTCCGCATCGGAGGGACTGGTGACGGTCGATACGAACCCACTCAAGAGTGATAAAATGTTAGAGATTATCAAAGAGAATTCTCTCATTCTGGGTAGAATAGTGCGCAAAACGCGCGAACAGGACGAGCAGCGAACGGATCAGCTGATCAAGCAAGACGAAACGGAAATGCTCATCAAAACGATCGAACAGCTGCCAAGTCTGCAGCTGGACGAAGAATCTCTCGATCTTAAAATTTCCCACACCGTGAATGAAATGTTGGAAAAATCGGAAGTGGACAAACCTCTGCTCTCTCCATTTCGGTTGAAGTTTGAAAGTGATCTTACCGTTCCCGAAGCGGATCCACACGCCGGGGAGAGTATCAAATCCAAAACGGACCTTCTCATACAACGCACCGAAGAGCAGTTGGCACGATTTGCACCTCCAGAGCCAACGTACTACGTTCGGAAGGATAACTTCCGAGAGATTATTACGCCGGAAGAGGAGAAAGTCATCGAAACTGCTCGCGAACCGGTGACGGAACCTGCTCCAACGGTTCCACCGCTTCCAGCAGTCGCGAACGTGAAGGATCCAGAACCCGAATGTCCCGCACCACAACCAATAAATTTAAGCTTTAACGCCATCGATACGAGAGCGGTATCGTCCAAAACGGAGGAATTGATCAAGAAAACTGAGGAACAACTAGCGCGCTTTCGAACGCACGACAAAAAGATGATAGACAAGCTGGAGAAGCGACTGTCGCTGATCGATATGAAACTTGGCGAAACCACCACCTTAAGTACGACTCCACTGTCCACGGTAGCATCCAGCAAAACCGAGGAGGTGTTGAAAAAGTCGGAAGAGCAAATTTCGCGCCTCCTGGCACGCAAGTCACCGACGCGCTTTAAGCTCGACACCGAACACACGGATCTGAAGCCGCTCAGCCTGAAAACGGAAGAGCTGATCAAGAAGACGGACGAGCAGTTGGCACGCTTTAAGGCGTCCGCTGAAAGTACCGCGGAAAAGCGCAAAAGTCGTCACGAAATCGACGAGCTGCTGAAGCCGGAAAACACCACCGAACGCTTGCTGAGCCGATCGTGCGAGTCGATCCGTAGCGAGGACTTCTCGGCCCGCGATCCCGAGGAGGCGGTCATTATACGGCACGCCAAGGAGGAAATACTGCGCACGATCAAGATACCGGACGAGGTGAAAAGCTCCAAGACGGACGAAATCATCAAAAGCATCGAGGATGGTAAGATAAAGCTGGGCGACGACTACATCACGACCATCAAGACGATCGACTATTTGAAGCGCTCGAACGCGAACATGCTCGCGACGCTGTCGTCGATCGAGAATTCGATCAAAACGATCGATGGCTACTGTGACTACGAGTCGGACATTCAGTCCGACCGTATCAACGACACGATAGACAATTTGGAAAAGTCTCTCAAGCAGTTTGACAACCGCGCGGAAGGTTCGTGTAACGCCGCAGGGCCGAGCCCAACGAGACAGTCGGGAAACTGTACGGCGGAACCACCGCTCGTGATGGTACACGACTACTCCACCACGCACCACGAATCTCGCTGTCGTCCGACGTCGTGCAACAGGCCGAGCCGACCGCGCAAACGCAAGGAATACTCACCCCGCCGGCGGAAGGACAAAGATCGCGAAGGTGACAAGAGTGCGAGCAATCGGTCCCGCAAAGACCACAGCAGCGATTACTCCTCCGACAATCAGTCGCTCGATCGTGAGTCACCCAAAACGTACACGTACGCCTCGTACTACAGCCATTCGCCGCCGATAACACCGCGACTGGTGTCACCGTCGCGAAAGCTGCCGGAACCGAACGTACGGCCAACGACACTGAAAAGTACGTCGCACGATCGGTACACACTAAATCTGCAGCGCGACACCGGTTCGCTGGTGAAGTTCGACAAATCGCCCTCGTCACCGATCATCACCAAAGCCTACCTGGAATCGTTAAAACCAGCAACACCGGTTGCATCGGGTCGGACAACACGGTCGGCCGAGAACTCTCCACCGTACCACCCGAACCAACCGCCCGCTCTATCGCCGACAACGTCCGTTCACATTGGCCGGTACACGGGTACGCTGCGCAGTTCCACCTACCACGATACGGAGCATTCGCACATCAAGAGCTGCGAAAACATTATGATGCGCTTCGACTACGAGAAAATCTCCGCCATCGCGGCCAGCTTCCCGATCAGCAGTGCGCTCTCGCCATCGCCCACCAAGTACAGCAGTTTGGACTTTAAGCAGGACAGTGCGCTCAACCTCGGCCTAGCGACGTCACCGAACAAAAAGTCCCTACACTAACGCTAAGCCCCTGGTCGGTTCCGATCGATTTGCCGGCGATCCCGCATCTCGCACATCCATCCTTCCCCCCTAGCCCACCCCTCCCCCCTCTTCATCCCCAAAAACAAACCGAAACTCTCATGTATGACCCACAATTTCTGTGATAAACTCATTGTATAGCAAACGACGGTACAGTATTTCCATAACGCAGCGCGCACGATTCGTAGCTCTAGCTCTAGCCCTAGCCAATAGAACCGTTCTATTCACCCATTTCCCAACGCACGCCCCTGCTCCCCCTTCCCGTTTAGGTACCGGAAGCTAATCGAAGCGAACTAAGCGTACCAAGCTTGTGAGATGCCATTGCCATCCTTACTTATCCACTCGATTACTGTGGAGATGAAGCAGTTGCGCGATGGTGATGATCAGCGCTTCGACTCATCTTCTTCGTTCCTCCAGATCTAATGCTACCAATTTAAGCTAAAATAAGAAAGCTGGAATTTATCACGCACCATCCAATCCCGCTACAGCAACTCTACTACTTTCGACTCTATCTACATTAGATAAGAATGGTTGTTATTGTAGGGCCCACATACTCACCACATACACCGTACAACCACGGAGTAAAAAAGTACGTGTTGTGAGTGTGGAAAGCGATAGTGCGTTGACTGTGCTGAGCGATACATACAGGTACTTAGGGACAATGATTGCGGATACGTAAGCTCAGCAAACGGATGTTGTTAGTAAAAATTATAACCACAACCACACAACCAACTACTCTGCTACCAGCTGAGGTCGGGGTCACTGTTGTGTGTGTGTAGCACGATTTTTAGTAGTCTACTTACTGTAACGAAAGCAAAACAAGTAATCAAAACGAAGTTTATATAAACACTGGCAAGATGCGTCACATTATGCGTTACACTTTCATTTTCACCTTCAATAAGCGTTCGTTGGTTGTTACTCATACGCGTTCACTTAACTACCCTGTCAAATTAAACCTCCCCGTTCATCCCCATTTCTCCCTACAACCTAATCCACCCCATTTCTCTACCACTCTCTCTCTCTCTCTCTCTCGCTCTATATTAGCGCAACATGACCAGAAACCGCCTATTGTTACCAATCGTTCAAACGCTCCGACGGGCGGTTTAAACGTTTCATTAATCCCGTGTCCCGTGGTTATTTCGACACACAACTGTTTGTCATCGCCGTCGTCACCTCCGCCGTTAATTGTATTATATTCGATTTATTGTAAAGTTATCGGGTTTAAATTTAATATTTACCTAAAAGGCAAGCGGGCGCGCACACTTACACACAGCAGCACAGGTTTTCACGCGAACCGAACATAAATTAGATTGATAATAAACGAAATCACGTTCTGCTGGCTGTACGGGTGTAACTGTGACGGGTGCCCGAAGTGCCGCTGAGAGGAGGCCACCACTACATACCATTCATTGACGGGAACGTACCACTAGAGAAAAATATACACAAATGACGAAGTAATTGTGCGTTTCATTTTTTTTCCCCCCTCCCGCCATCACCCATCACCTCCCTACTCTTATCAAAGGTTGGCCGCATCCGAATTTTTGTTTGGAACGATCACCTTCATCCGGGAATGGCGAGATAACACCACACCAAACGGGACGACCCCCAAACAGAAGAGTCACGAAGAAAAGGACCCTGCCGTGTGTAGTTCCCAGCTGGCTGGGTGTTGTGGGAAGCAGTCACGTGATTCACTGATACGACAGCTATCATCCGCCTGGGGGATGATTGGGCTTATCGCCACCGGCATTAAGACAAATTCCCAAATTCTTGCACTCACCGTGATTGCCGAAAAACCTTCCACAGCATCCTGCACGCCACAGAGCCCGGAACGTTCGGATTCCAATTCCGTAGGTCTCACTCGGAGCTGATCGGTTTTTAGATGATCGTGGCACAAGGGTAGTAAGGTCCGTTGATAAGACGATCGGCGGTATATAAACAACGGCCAACGGTGGCTACGTGCTCAGTTCGTTCGTTTGTGGTTCTGCGTCTTGTGGTAACGTCGGGTGTGTGTGTCCTTTTCTCCTGGTCTGTGTACGGTGTAATGTAAAGTGATAGAATATAGAGCTTTTATTTTAAAACCAAACCTCCGAAAAACGGTTGCCAGACGCAGTGTACAACACTTACTCCATCACATCACTTTCGCGATCTTCGGTGTGCGATGCATTGCTGACCTCGCGCACGGATACATTACAGTGGCGTGTTTGTCTGTCCTCCCAAGAACTTGCACCAATTTGCACTATCCACAATGCAACGTACGATGATGCTGAGCAACCGGCAACTGCAGGCCCTCTGCCGCACTGGTTTGTCGCGTCACGATGCAGCGCTTGCGCCCCGGTTGGCGGTCTCGCTGCAGAGCAATCTACAGTTCCAGCGCTATCTGGCAACGGTCGAGGAGCTGTTTCCCAACAAACCGGACTTTGCCTCACGGCACATTGGTCCGCGCAAAACTGACGTCGTTACCATGCTGAACTCGATCGGTTTCAAGGTGATTATCATACGGATGCACCGCACCTTTCAACCGCACTGATAGCGGGTGTGTGCTTATGTGTGTCCATTCTGGAGGTGTAGAACAGCGAAAGAAGACATAGGATACGCTGCGAGCGCAATGTGAAGTTTTTAACATCTTTTTACACTAAACTTACCCTCACCAGTCGCTGGACGAACTATCCGAGAAGGCTGTGCCGAACGCGATCAAGTTCAAGCGCATACTCAACATCGAGGATCCTTTGAGTGAGTATTGTGACGCCCTAATGCAGGGGAGTCAGTCAGGCGGGATTTCACAATTTCCAACCACATGTCAGCATGCGCATGAAACCGCGCCTCCTTTGAGCCTTGCTGACGCCTTCACGCCCGTGGTAGTGCGGTCTCACGCGATAACCTCGCCGGTGTAAAGATCATCCACACACAAACAGCAGTTGTCGCGCTCTCGAGTTGTCGCGAGTTGCTGACTCGAAGTTTGCGGCCCCAAGGTTTCCCGTACGAGGAAGCGATGAGAGACGAAAAAGCGAAAGCGAACGATGCTGCGTAGATGATCTGAGCTGTCGATCGCTAGCGGCAATGATGACGTGTACGGTTGCGAGGTGTCTAAATCCTTTCGCTTACGGCGAACCGTACGGCGATCCGCTCGGGACGCGCAACAACTAGCGATAACAGCGTACACGCTAACCGATTGACCTTTCGGGCACCGGTCCCTGAGCTGCTCTACGCATGCCTGGGTCAACTTTGGCGATAAGTGTCTTATCAGTGTGAATACGCCTTGTACGATCCCACTGACTGCTCCCCGTCGATTTGGTTGTTTTGATTGTTTTGTTTGTAATAATCTCCTCGTCTTGTCTTGGTTTTTCGCCGTCCTTTTACTTTCACGCTTCACAAACATCAGACGAACACGAGCTGATCGAACGGATCCAGCAAATTAGCGACAAGAATGAGGTTTGGCGATCGTACATCGGCATGGGCTACCACAACTGCCTGGTGCCGCATCCTATATTGCGCAATGTCTTCGAAAACCCGGGCTGGACGACGCAGTACACGCCGTACCAGCCGGAGATTAGCCAGGGCCGGTTGGAATCGTTGCTAAACTTCCAGACGCTCGTGACCGATCTGACCGGGCTGGAGATTGCCAATGCGTCCCTGCTCGACGAAGGTACGGCCGCCGCCGAAGCGATGAGTCTCTGCTTCCGCCACAACAAACGGCGCAAGGTGTTCCTGTCGCGCAAGCTACATCCCCAAACGGTGGCGGTGGTCAAGACGCGCCTGGAAGCGTTCGGCATCGAGGTGGTGTTCGGTTCGGTCAAGGAGATCGACTTTGGTGATCACGAGATCTCGGGCGTGCTGATGCAGTACCCGGACACGTTCGGTGACGTGCAGGACTTCGAGCAGGTGTCGAAGGACTGCAAGAAGAACGGTACGCTCGTGGTGGTGGCTACGGATCTGCTCGCGCTCACACTACTACGGCCGCCGGCCGAGTTTGGTGCAGACATTGCGATCGGCTCGGCCCAGCGGTTGGGCGTTCCGCTCGGTTACGGTGGTCCGCACGCAGCCTTCTTTGCCTGCCGCCAGAAGCTCACGCGTCTGATACCGGGACGTATGATCGGTGTGACGCGCGACATGGACGGTGAGGACGCGTACCGGTTGGCGCTGCAAACGCGCGAGCAACACATCCGGCGTGACAAGGCGACGAGCAACATCTGTACGGCGCAAGCGCTGCTCGCCAATATGGCGGCAATGTACGCGATCTACCACGGACCGGAAGGTTTGAAGAACATTGCCAACCGGGTGCACAACTGTGCGCTCGCGCTGAACGCCGGCATCGAGAAGGCTGGCCATCAGCAGCTAAACAAAGCGTTCTTCGACACGCTGCACGTTGTCCCGAACGGCATGACGACGGCGGAGATAAAGTCGCGCGCTGAGCAGAAAAAGATCAATCTGCGCTACTTTGACGACGGGTCGATCGGTGTGTCGATGGACGAGACGGTCAAGACGTCCGACATTGCCGATTTGCTGTGGGTGTTTGGTTGTCCGGACATCGACAGCTCGGTGGCGGATCCGCAGGCCACCGGTCGCACCATTCACAACACACAGTTCCGGCGCACGTCACCCTTTCTGACGCATCCGATCTTTAACAAGCATCACAGCGAATCGCGCATGGTGCGCTACATGAAGCAGCTGGAGAACAAGGACATCTCGCTCGTACACTCGATGATACCGCTCGGCTCGTGCACGATGAAGCTCAACTCGACCACGGAGATGATACCGTGCTCCTTCCCGAAGATTACCGAGCTGCATCCGTTCGCGCCGCGTGAACAGGCCCAGGGCTACATGCAGATGTTTGCCGAGCTGGAGAAGGATCTGTGCGAGATCACCGGTTACGACAAGATCTCGTTCCAGCCGAACAGTGGCGCCCAGGGCGAGTACGCTGGATTGCGCGCGATCCGCAGCTATCACATGTCGCGCGGCGAACAGCAGCGCACGATCTGTCTGATCCCGATCAGTGCGCACGGTACGAATCCTGCCTCGGCACAGATGGCCGGCATGAAGGTGGAAGCGATACGCGTCAACAGTGCGACCGGTGTGATCGATATGGAGCATCTGAAGGAAAAGGTGGAACAGCACTCGGAGCACCTGTCCTGCCTGATGCTCACCTACCCGTCGACGAACGGAATCTTCGAGGACAATGTGGTGGAAGTGTGCGAGCTGGTACACAAGCACGGTGGTCAGGTGTATCTGGACGGTGCGAACATGAACGCCCAGGTCGGACTATGCCGACCGGGTGACTTCGGCAGCGACGTGTCACATCTGAACCTTCACAAAACGTTCTGCATTCCGCACGGTGGTGGCGGTCCCGGCATGGGCCCGATCGGTGTCAAATCCCACCTGGCTCCGTTCCTTCCCACGCATCCCGTCATCGATCCGCATCCGGAAAACGATGGCCAAAGCTTCGGTGTGGTTAGCGCGGCACCGTACGGTTCGTCCGCCATTTTGCCAATCTCCTGGTCGTACATTAAGCTGATGGGCGGCCGTGGATTACGCCGGGCGACGCAGGTTGCCATTCTGAACGCCAACTACATGTCCAAGCGGCTCGAAAATCACTACAAAACGCTCTACACCGATCCGAAGACGGGGCTGGTGGCGCACGAATTCATCATAGATGTGCGAGACTTTAAAAAGACCGCCAACGTGGAGGCTGTGGATATTGCGAAGCGGCTCATGGATTATGGCTTCCACGCACCGACCATGTCGTGGCCCGTTTCCGGCACGCTCATGGTGGAACCGACCGAATCCGAGGACAAGGAAGAGCTGGACCGATTCTGCGAGGCGATGATAACGATTCGGAAAGAAATTCGCGACATCGAGGAAGGCCGGCTAGACATCCGGGTTAACCCGCTGAAGATGGCACCACACACACAGAAGCAAACCATCTCGTCCGAATGGAACCGACCGTATCCACGCGAACTGGGAGCGTTCCCAGCGGTAAGTTCAACCTC
Organism: Anopheles rivulorum; assembly: GCA_018908115.1. Lineage (NCBI taxonomy): Eukaryota > Metazoa > Arthropoda > Insecta > Diptera > Culicidae > Anopheles > Anopheles rivulorum. The sequence goes on from STHB01000004.1 coordinate 29,177,618, forward strand.
TACAAACCTACACCTAGTCGGACATTTCGCTAATACCATCCATTCTCCATCTCTCTCTTTGCAGCCTTTCGTAAAGCCGGAAACGAAAATTTGGCCCACGGTTGGACGCATCGATGATCTGTACGGCGACAAGCATCTGGTCTGCACCTGTCCCCCAATGGTGCCGGATTACGAATGAAAACCTGCATCATGCACTTGTTCTACTCTAAAGCAACGCAAGCATTAAACTTAGTTTACATTGTACGGAATTCTCTTGGTTGTTTTATTTATGGTCATGGCCTGATGATTATAGCTGCTTACAACATGTACTTCGAGTTTTCTTCCTGCAAAAACTTTGCCGATCGCTTCGCATCCAAAAACAGGGAATGTACGTCCATGATATCGTCTTTGGTGATCTGCGTGCGCCCATTAACCTTGCTCGTCTGGTTGGCCGGCGTCAGCAGCTGCACAGCGTAGCGCAGCGTCGTATTCGAACCGATTTCACTCAGTGCCTGTATGGCGGTATCCTCCACATTTAAACCCTCGGTCTGTGCTCGCAGACGTATAATTTGTTCCATCTCGCCTATATTGTACGGTTTAGTACGCACGATCAGCAAACGATCCAACAGATCCAGTGGAATGCCGTGCGGAGAAACGATATCGTCCGTACCGCGTATCACGCAACGGCCCCGGTTCGTCGCAAAGATGACGATCGGAGCGATCGCCGATTCGAGCGATTTGTGCAAGTACGTGAAGCACTCCAGATCGAGCATGTGTACCTCGTCGATGAACAGAACGCCCGGCACCAGTTCGGCTATACCCTGATCGATGTATTTGTTCACGATTTTGTTGATCTCCGTGCGCAACTTGTCCGTAATTTCCGTCTTCTTCGGTTTCATCATTTGGCCCACGATCGAAAGCACATCCTGTCCGCCCTGGGGCCGCGCATTGGCCGCGTCAAGATCGTGCAGTGTCACATCCTGTACTACTTCCTTTTTCTTGTGCACCTCACCTTTCGGCAGCGGCACATATTCCTCCGTTTCGAGATCGAACTCGGTGGCAAAGTTGTCGCTGCGTCCTTGACGCTTTACAGCGCCACTGTTCGCTTCGATGTAAATCACATCGCCTACTTCGACCTTTTCCCGCTGCAACGTTTCGTAGATGCTCGGGTCGAGCTTGAGCTGTTTGGTTCCTTTGGCCGTTTTCAACCCAATTACCACGTTGCTGATCGTCTTGCCATACCCTCCCATCGGGTTTTCCGTCTCGACCGGTGTCAGCTCGGTCACTTCCCCTTCGTAAACTTCCTTCGTTTCGCGAATGCGCAGCCCGATCGAGCGGCGGAAGTTTTCCATCAACACTTCCGTCTTTTTGATCTCGCTACTGAACACTTCCGAGCCGACCATCGGACAGAACGGAACTTTGTTGCCAAGCTCCTGTGCAATAGCTAGCGCAATAGCCGTTTTGCCGGTACCAGGTGGCCCAGCAAGTAGCAGCGCTCTGCCGGACATCTTCTTCGACTTTATCAGATCTACCACTACGCCGGCAGCTTCACGGGCATCCTTTTGTCCGACCAGACCGGATGCCATCTGCAACGGAACTCCTGCCTCGTCCAATCCCAACCCCTTCACATGGCTGTGAGCGGCGATTCGCTGCGTTTTCACCGTACTTTTCACCTCTTCGATCTTCATTTTGCAGATTCTCCCGGATGCACTGGTTTCAAACTACCAAGCCTACTCTGATTTTGGTTGCGCTTTGTGCCTGTGTTTACTGCCGGTAAACATACAATCGTCGATTTTGTATCCTTGGAGCTTTGCTTGTTCGTGCTGCAAGTAGTAGTGTTTACATGCACGTGTTGAAAACGTGGGTTTTAGAATTGGAAAAATACCGAGAAAACTGCTTACATGCAACAAAACTTCAGATATTTACCGTTTTAAAAGTGTTTTTACTACTCTGGAGAACAAATTTACCACAGAAATAGCAATGTTAAATAGAAACTATGCGAAAATAATCTTCCCTTCCACAAGCCGCGCGGCAAAACACATTCAGATAGTTTTGACATTCGGCTGTTTGACGTTTTATGTCGACCGCTGGCTTGATAACTTGCTCGTTTTGCAGCCCAAGTAACCAAAACAGGCCAAACAATTCACAATGGTTGAACGGCATCCAAACAAGCATGCACATTAGACACACTGTGGCTCTCGTACTTGCATCACGATATTTTTGTGAGAAGAAATTCTCACTATGGAGATCTCACTATTGTATAATTGCAGTTTCCAAAATTTGCATGCTTCTTTGGATGCCGATAAATTAATAACAGCCACTAAAAGAATGAATAACACAAACCCCTCTAAATGTGTGAATTTAGGCCACAGTGTGAACAAACATAGATGATAACATTTTTTCTCACGAAATAGAACAAGTAATGTTACACCAACCCACAATTATTTATATTTAACCATAGAAAAACCCACCAAATGATGTAAAATGTTGTCACTTTTTAAATGCTTATATTGCCAAACTAGCCCTTATGCCTGGTATTGCAGTGTTTATAACTTTCCTGTCGATAGAACTTCAAACACGAACCCATTCTTGCAAAGTTCGGTGATCAAATTCGTGTTCGCGAAAGCTGCCCCCGGGGTCAGGTAACCGCCACTAAAATAAGAAAATTATTAATCACAAATCAATTGTGAATCGAACGAATAATTCTCACCTTCCAGGCATTTTATCGCCCTCCTGTAGAATTGTACGAGCACAAAGTACCAGCGCAACGCATGTCGCTCCATATCCGGGATTTGTTCCGGCAACCTTGGTGCGAATGACCTTATTCGGAGGAGTGGTATACTTATCCTCGGGACTGGCTAGTTTTTCTTCCCATCCTCGACCTTCGAAGTACAGTGCAAACTTCGTATTGTTCATCGCTTCGTCACTGGGACCCTCGTGAGAAACCATGCCAAAGGAAAACAACTTTGGATGATTGAGTAGCATCTGTCGACCGAAGTTGGTCTTCACCATCATCCAAAAGATAGCTCCCACAAACGATACAGCTAACGCTTCGGCTAGTCCTCTGTACAAAACAAAATGACAATGTAATATAAACAACATAATAGCATTTATGCCGCTTCTTACCCGAACGATATGTACGCCCTCATCTGCAGGGGACGTTTGTTTTCCGTCTCGTAGAAAAACCGCTGCGTACGGGCGACACACGACCGATCAGCTCCCTGAAACGGTAGCGACCATTTGTTCCCATTTTCCGACCGATGCAGTACTGGCCGCTCCACAAGCTTTGGTTTCACATCAGGCATTTTCTTTGCGAACAGTTTTCGGCGAATTTCTCCCACTTCGTTCATGTTAGCAATGGCGTGCACCGCCGATGCCCACGTACCATAGTGGATAGCACCGAGCTCCCGACGCCCCGTCTGCTTGGAAACGATGTAACTTTCCACCGAATTAACGACACCATCGAACTGTTGCTCCAAAAACACCGTACCCATGTCGGCCGGAATGCTATCGAATCCACAGGCAGATATTAGGTAGATGCCTTTCTCCTTTGCCGCTTCGTGGTACTTTAGCTGCATTCCTTCAAGGAACTGTGGTTCGCCGCTCACATCGACATGATGTGTACGCTCAGCTAGGCATGCCCTCAGGACCGGTTCACCGTACAGCCGGTACGGGCCGCAGCAGTTGACAATTACTCGACAGTCTCGGGCCATATTGTTCAGCGAGTCCTGATTGTCCACATCGGCCAGCACTATCGGTACGTGTGATAGATCCGTTTTGGCCTTATCGCCTATCTCCTTCAGTATGTTCTGGAGCTTGTTTTGGCTGCGACCAGCTATGCCCCATTTCATATTGGCCAATAGTTTGATACTCTCCAGCACGGCATACTTTCCAGTAAATCCGCTCGCACCGAAAATAATTACATCTAGCTTGCGTGCCATGTTCATGACTAAAACGAGAATGAAAAAAGAAACATTAATACACCACACCTTGCTTAAAGCAACCTTGCTTTTAGCAACAATCAGTGAGAAAGGTTTGTGCTAACGTGAACAGCACACTAGCACCAGCTACGAATCTATCTGCCATAACAGCACGGATAAAAAACAAAGCGCTACTTTGATCGTTGCAAAACTATTTAAACTGTGCTGTGATTTTTTTTTAAATTCGTTTCACCATGGCTCAAATCTTAACTCTTTGTAATGGTCGTATAGTATTAGCTTTAGATGCGTACACTGTTTATGCTACACAGCTGATGTAATTTCACAACACGACTGTATGCTACGGCCCAAAAAATACTACTGTCAACATACTGCTTTACGCGCTACGTAATCTCCCGTGCACGCAAGCGAGATAAACAAAAAAAAAAGCACCGAGTCCAAAGTTAATTGATCCACAGGGTGGTTACAATTGTAATTGCGAAATTTTGGCAACCATTCTAATAGGAAATGAAATTTTTTGAAATTTCAATCAAAGCAACTGTTTCGTTTTCGTGATCGTTGTCGCCACAAGTGCACAACACACCAGCACTTGACACAAACAAAAACATAAACAATTTAATGTATCCCACAACCGAATCGACCCGGCTGCCAGGACAACGGCGCGAACACGTGTTGGGCAATGTGCGTTGTACAGCAACAGCACGAACGAACAATTCGAAAAAAAAGAGCCATCGACGGTTATGTATCACAATGTTTCACACTACACATCCTTCCCAAACATTCCACCACGCGAGACATGCGCAGCAAGATCGTGCGAAGCGAACGATCCTGAGGCCTTTGTATGCTGGCTCACCGCACTTCAGTTGACCAAGGCACGTTGGGACGGAATACAGTTTCCGGCACGTGCCGGCATCTCCATCCTTTATACATATATCCTTGCCTCGGAATTAATGAACCCGAAAGTGCGTATTTACCGTTGTGCGGAAATCGTGTCTGAGTGAAGGTTCGTTCACGCAAACTGTTGATCGTGGAAGGTTCACTGAACTAAAGAGACGAGCCACTTAATCCTTGCTCGGTGTGGAAATGTTTCGAATTTATAGCGGGGAGGAAAAAAGCTGTGTGCCATGTGTGAGAAAATATCGGGTATATCCCGGATTGGAAAAATATTTCATCTCCATTTGTGACTGTGAAGCGTTGTCGCGTTGGTGACGAGGACACCATAACAAACCGGAGCAAAACAGGCTCGGCCGCTTGACGGTCAGGCGTTCGTCATGCATCGTAAGGACAGCAGGAAGCAATAATGACTGATGATCATCGTGTGCTTGATTTATAATTTACCGCCCCATAACAATTCCCCGTATGCATATTATCAGTCCACTAGCATCTCCATTCGAATGTTCCAGAGACCTGGGGAAGGAAAATACGACAATACAAAGGGGAAAAGCTCCAACACACATTCACGAGTTTTGTCGTTTAGTTGCCCATTGCAAAATAAAACTTGCTTTTTTTTTTGGTACCAATCATATCCGTGTACCTTCGGTGGTTCAAGGTCAATAGCAAGAACTACTTANTTGATTTATAATTTACCGCCCCATAACAATTCCCCGTATGCATATTATCAGTCCACTAGCATCTCCATTCGAATGTTCCAGAGACCTGGGGAAGGAAAATACGACAATACAAAGGGGAAAAGCTCCAACACACATTCACGAGTTTTGTCGTTTAGTTGCCCATTGCAAAATAAAACTTGCTTTTTTTTTTGGTACCAATCATATCCGTGTACCTTCGGTGGTTCAAGGTCAATAGCAAGAACTACTTAGTCATCGAAAAGTCCACGACGGTTTGCGTCTAAAATCGCGTGACCGCGGTCAGATGGATTGAGTTTTAATGATTGATATCCTTTTTCCACTACCGCGTGGAACAAGACGGGACCAGAAGCTTGCCGGGGAACGAGGTGTTCCAGTGCATACATACATACATGTACATCAAGCAAAAGCGTATGATAATCGCTATTAACGTATTTCAACTTTTTAAAAAATCCATATGTGTATCCTATCTTAGCTTTGTTTTATCCATCCAATGTGGAAGCATTCGATCAACCTTGACCTATATCAATAATGGATTCCTCCTATCCATCAAGCGAAAAGGGCATTGTTTATTTGAGCAAAACGAAGCATTCAGCAAATATTTGAACACAATACCAGTGCGCAACAGAACGGAACAACACAATTGCTGCACTGTCTAGGACTAGTGTTAGCTGAGTGATAAAGTGTTGTGATATAATAAGAAGTATTAAACCGGTGGGACAAATTACCGTGTTACGTGTGTGTTTTTAGGCGCAGCAGTCAAATGTTGGGTATGGGTTTAAATTTAAATCGCACGATTAGTGCAACCGTTTGACTGCACGCGACACGTATGAAGCGTTGCAGTTACACACGGGACAGCACCTTAAAGGACAGTGTATTGTGGAAGGAAGGATACAAAAAAACAACAACAACATTCACCTACACATAGGCCATACAGCAGCACGCAACGGTGAACGGTGGAAATGGCGTGCAACGTACCGTGCGTTCACGCTAGTACGGACGATTGAACGATTTACCACGAACGATGTGCCACTAACGATCGTGTGAACTGGCTGTGTAACCTCCGTTCCCTTTTTGGTCAAACGGAGCCAAATATGATGCTGCCTGCTAAATAATTCACCGACACACAGCGCACACGACGGACACGACACGGACTGACCATAGGCCTCTCGGTTCGACAAAGACGCAACATGGCGGAAAACGTGAAAGTGGTCGTACGGTGCCGACCGATGAACAAACGCGAACAACAATCAAGCTGCAAGGTAAAACGAGCAGAAAGTGATTGAGAAGGTAGTAGTAGTGCTATGGGTACAATTATAACGCATTATTGCTTTTCGCTTGCTTGCAGAACGTAATACAGATCGATAATGCACTGGTGAATCTGGACAATCCGAACGATTCGAATGCACCGCAAAAATCGTTTCAGTTCGATAATGCGTACGGGTATGCAGCGACGACGGAGAATATTTACAGCGACATCTGTTACTCTCTGGTGGAGGTAAGTTCCGGTTCGTGTCAGATGACGACCTGGTCTTTATCTCAATCCATGCTCTTTGCTCAAATTCTGCAGAGCGTTCTCGAGGGATACAATGCGACGATCTTTGCCTACGGTCAAACGGGTTGCGGCAAATCGCACACGATGCAGGGGACCACGTACAATCTATCCGCGGCCGATCCAAACAATGCCAACAACATTGGCATTATACCACGCTCGTTCGAGCACATCTTTGAGGCGATCGCGTTGGCCAGCGAGTTGCGGTATCTGGTGCTGGTTAGCTATCTGGAGATCTACAACGAAACCATACGCGATCTGCTGCAACCACAAACCCAAGCGCCCGGCACCTTACAGATCAAGGAAGTACCGGGCGAGGGCGTCACGGTGCAAAACCTGTCCCTGCACACCGTGCACGGGATGAAGGAGTGTATTGAGCTGCTGGAACTGGGCGCCAAGAATCGGATGGTCGGTGCCACGCTGATGAACATCGAAAGTTCCCGATCGCATTCGATCTTCAGCATCAGCCTGGAGCAGATGTCGACCAGCGTGGATGGTGACGGTGCGGCGATCAAGCGCGGCAAGCTGAATCTGGTCGATTTGGCCGGTTCCGAGCGGCAAAGCAAAACCGGTGCCACGGGCGAAAGGCTTAAAGAGGCGACGAAAATCAATCTCTCCCTGTCCGCGCTCGGCAATGTTATATCTGCCCTCGTGGACGGTAAAACGCGACACATTCCTTACCGCGATTCCAAGCTCACCCGACTGCTGCAGGACTCGCTGGGTGGCAACACGAAAACGCTGATGGTTGCGTGCATTTCGCCGGCCGATTACAATTACGACGAGACGCTGTCCACGTTACGGTACGCCAGCAGGGCGAAAAACATTGCCAACAAACCGCGCGTCAACGAGGACCCGAAGGATACGATGTTGCGCGAGTATCAGCAGGAAATTATTCGCCTCAAGGAACTGCTCAAAGGGGGCGATAATGCTGTGCAATTCGCCAGCAACACTGTCGCGCACCAGGACACGATCAGTGTGGATGTGGAGAAGCAGGCGCTCAAAACACAGTACGATCAGGAGGTGATGCATCTGCGACGCGAGTACGAACAGCAGAAGATCGCCAAGCAGGAGCTGGTGAAGGATATCGAAAAGATAAAAGCGTACTACGAGCAGCAAATGCAGCTTCTGACGGCGAAAAAGCTCTCGGACGGGGAAAAGGACCTCGGGGGTACGAGTCTTGCTGGCCGCGATCGTAAAGAAATATACGATCGCATCAAACAGATCAAGGACGCACTGATCGGAGGTGAACGAGCGAACGACATTCAGCTGAAGGAGAAACGCTACCGAAATAAACTCGCCTCGGAGAAGCGGATCAACGCTCTCGCGCAAGCGCTGGGCCGGATCGAGCAGACAGCGGACAGGGATTTACTACAGGGACACTACTCCGACATACAGCAGGAGTTGAAGGTACGCTACGACCAGATACGGGCGCTCCGGAAACGGACCAAATTCTTCGAGCAGGAAGTGTCCGACATTCAGGGCGAATTTCAACGCGAACGCGACGATTACCTTGCAACGATAAGACTGCTGGAGAAGAAAATTCTATTCTACGAAACGGTGTTCCAGAAGGCGATGCCCGTCCTGCGCAAGGATGGGCGGTATTGGAATTTGGAGTGTCTGGAAAAGGAGTCGGAATGGAACGATGATTTGCGCAAGTGGCGCCTACCGGACGATACGCTACTACGGTTACGCTTGCCGCCGGCCGAAACGTCACCACCACCCCCACCACCGG